>CM042159.1:16129825-16206129 GCA_023376005.1 Doryteuthis pealeii | reverse complement strand
AAAATCTTATCAGCCAGGGGCCTTACGCTACAGAGACATGTTTATATTAAAAGCAATTGAAAATAATTTTACCTGAAGGTGATTTTCACTCAACAAATGGATATGCCACTTAGCCAGTACAAATGGATTTGTATTGTGGATTTTGATCTCAAACTCTTAGGAAAAAGTAAAACATGAGGATTAGTGGAAAATTGAATTGTGGTATTGAGTGCTGAAGAAAGGAAATAAATGTGAGGTTGAAATTCTTTTAGAAGAATCAGACCCCATTTCTAAGATATGGCACATTATAAACATTTGCTTTTTTTATTATAGTATATATGTAATGATCAACACCTCCACACAAACAGGATGTACACAAAGTCAATTTTTATAAAGTTGTTTAACAGGTTTGATTCAGTTTTACTGGACCAGTTGCCTTACCCAAGGCTAAAGAGCCCAGTCTGACCTACTATTTAGCCATAGCTTGAGGGAGAATTGTTGGATGCATACCTTTCCCAATAGCATGTGAAATGCCCAACAGCCTTGTCCAGGATTTGAACTCTGGTCTTTTAGTATAGAGACAAAAAAAAATATGCTTTAATTAAATGGTGAAATTGATTTTGATGTTTGCTTTACATGAATGTCGTGAAAATCCCTTGTTCCCTTTGAGGAGGTTATCTGGGGAGTTAAAACTCTAATTAACTTGTAGCAAGGTATGTCATCGAGAAAAAATTTTTTGCATTTTCTTCCTGTTCCCATGACAAAAATTATTGTTAACTTTGTTTCAAATAATTTTTAAAGAAGGGCAGATAATTCACTATTCTGCTCAATAGTGATAATTCACTATTCTGCACAATAGTAGTATGAATGTTAATTTCTCGTTTTTTATATCATATTTATTATTACTTACTAAATTCTGTTCTTGACTTCTAAAAGGTAGAGATCAATGTCACAATATAAATCATCATATTAACACCTGAGTATGTTAACTTACAAAAATTTTTACCTAAGCATACGATACAATTTTATCTTCTATTATGATATAATTGAAGATACATGTTGGTACAGTAATACATCCATAGTCTAGTGATGAATGATAGCACTTATTTTCCACAACAGTTATTTCTTTTAATGTAAGATCTTTAAATCTACTGCCTTTTTCCAAAGAAAAATATTAGCCTATATCATAATCATCTGATTTTTATATATATGTTTCTGTAATAGCAGATATGACATATCATAGTGAGATTTTTATTAGCATGACTATGTTTAAATACTTTTAGAGAAATAAATCAGTTCCTAATCTAATTTGTAACTTAATAATAGCACTGTGTTGTTTGTTTTTATGTTCACACCTATCAGTATAATTTCACAAGAGGATAGCTATTATAGAGTACTTCCCCTTAATAATAGCACTGTATTGTCTGCTTTCATTTCTCACCAATTAGTATAATTTCACAAGAGGGATAGCTATTATAGGGCAATTCACTTTATTCATTCATAAATAATCATGATATTAAATTCTATAAATAGAATTTGATTAGATATTGAATCCAATGGCTACCAAAGGTGGCTTTTAAGTGAGTAAAGACAAGAAATTAATTCAGATAAACCCATATACAATGTTTGCAACACCTGATCCTAAGAATGTAAGATGGAAAATGTTAGAATCAATTAATCTTATGTATTTCTTTTACTTTATACATTCTCTATTGTTAATTGCATATCATTACATTGGCCATAATGTTAAGAAAAGTCATTAAAATTCTAATTTTTTAAAGATTTTGTATACAGTTGTATTCAGACAGCATTTCAGCCAATCCAATCTATGGTCTTTTCTCAGATTTACTTCCACATGGAAAGAAAGGGTCTTTTTTTTTTTTCTTTTTTTCTTTTTTTGTGTTTTTGTTTAGTTTATTTGTTTAAGAAAAAAATAAGAAAAAGCAAAAACAACAGAAAAAAATAAATGAAGTTAAAAAAAGGAAAGTTCAGTGAAAGATTTGATCATTTTGATTGTTGGAAGACTTTTAGTGAATCTTGGTTCATTTCTTTGTCTAATGAAATATCAACCTTCAGGGGTTATTTAATTCCAAACCCATCCTTGTAGTATAACAGTAGTGGTACTATTTAACCCATAGCTGAGGGTTTCATACTTTTCCCAAAGGTATTAGTTCCAAAGGGAATTCAGTAGTGCAACTGAAGTTCAAATACACTTACTATGAGCATGTCAGCCACTAATCCACAGGAGACTCCCTCTTCAGTTGTATGCAACAAATAAGAAAAAGTAGTATTACAACTAGTATGTGACTTGCATTCATGCTCACCCCAACTGTTATAATTTCTAAAGGGAGGTAACATTAAATGCTGATTATATAGTACTTCTCTTTATTTACTTATTTGCAATTGATAATATGGATTCTACTGTGCCTAATGGCTTTGAAAGGTAGACTTCAGGACTTGAAGTAGGACTCCTATATAATATCTGTTGCTGTAGCTAAAGCTAGAATGATTGGCTCTTTTCTTATCATTCTAGAAAATAGTTGAAACCCAGAACTCTAATGTATCTATAACAATATCAGATCTGCCCCAAAATGGACAACTGTTCTTGCAAGCATGTATTTTCAGTCCTTGATAGGATGCAGAATTGAATGCATTTTCTTATTTGTTTTTCTCTGAAACGAAAATCATCTTATTGGCAGGTTTTAGAATATGCTGATTGTATCCCCTGCTGAGGAGTAGGACCCCCCCCCCAAAAAAAGGGGGTATTCTGGGCATGATACTAAACTGTATCTGATGGTAAGGTTCATGATCTGGACCTCTTGGGAGAGTGGAAAACACCCTCATTGCCATATCCACTCTGGTAATATCTGTAAGGGCCAATCTAGACCTATTTAAGAATTGTTTATTTTGAATAGGAATACTTGATACCATATAACTGTAAATTATTTGATTAAGAATAAATACTATATACAATCTATAATTATTTACTATGGTTTATTATCATTAATTACTTCAAACTATACAACTATTGCATGCTATTAAATAGAAAAGATTACTTGAAACCATATAATTATAAGATAGGAATACATGTAACCATACCTGTGTGTGCAAATTATTTGTATTAGATAGGAATATTTGAGATCATATAACTGTGTGCAAAAAACTCTTAAGAAACAATCAAACAAAAAATGTAAATATAAATGTACAATGTATGTAATTCTCTAACCTCTTGGCATAAAATAACCCTACATGGGTTGACATACAGATAAAATGAATCACTATGCTGAAAAAAATGATGCTTGCTTTTCATATGGGCAGTATACTTGGGGAAGTCTGTAGAATGGGTTCACTGAAATGATGCATTAACAACATAAAAGATCCATAGAAGATTCTACTGTTGGAAAAATATTTAGAATTGTATAATGATGTCAAATTGAATTGCTCTTACAATATGTTTATGATCAGTCATAACAAAAATTTGCTAAATATCATTTTTGGGTTGTCAGTTGGTGTTTGTCACCAATCTGATGTGATAATCAGTTTGTTGTTTTTTTTTTTTGTTTTTTTTTCAATAACCCTAAAGCTTATTTGCTTTTATCTTTTTCTTTCTTTCCATCTTTTCTTAATTGTTTGCCAGCGTGAGTAATAAGAAACCATGGTTTACTTTCTGATGGGTCCATCTGTCCTAAAAAAAGAATTCAACAAAAAAAAAAGAAAAAAATTTTCAATTGCACAATATGCATGCACAAAAACAAAGTCTTTTTATTTCAAACATGAATTGAGATCAATCATGTACCGACTGAATATTTCCTACGTGTATGAAATTCTATTTAAAATTTGCGGATTTTTTGAATCAAGCTAAATCGCACTGATTTAGCCAACGTTTTCTATCTTAATATTCTTATTCTTTATATATCAGTTTAGCAGTGTTGAAAGTGAACAAAAAGAATGAGTGTAAATGAATGTTTTTCTATTTATGAAAGTTTAATTTCAGGAAAGCTGAAATATGTTGTTTTTTTCCCCTTCTTTTTTTTCCTTAAATTTTTTTGTACAACATTTTGCAGTGTTTAAAAGTTTGCTTTATAACTTTAAAAAATGTTGAATTGCCCATTTTCAGACAGGATTGACCAAATTCTGGTCGCACATTTATATTTGATATAATTTCTTTTTCTGTGATAAAAATCTAAAAAATGATAATTAAAATATTATCACATGTTCTGCTATATAAATGTTACATTCCAAAAAAAAAAAATTAAAAAATTCCATGGAACCTAATATTTGATGAAAATTATATATACATATATATTGTTTTTTTCTTTTTAATGTATACACTTAAGTGTTATATTCAGGATTTGATAAATTTGTGAATTATTATTAACATGCGGTCCGTAGTTAAATGATTACACTACTTGCAACAAAAGTATAAACAAAAACATTAACCATTAATATGATTAGAGTTGATTTTATAACATTAATAATGAATAATGATGAACAGTCAGTACAACCTGTTTCCACATCATGTAAAACATGACTTTATGGAACTATGAATTACATTAGAAAAAATTAATAAAATCATAGTTTATATTCGATAAAAACATTTTTTTTTAAATATTGATTAAATAAAAAGAAAATTTTAATGTATACACTTAAGTGTTTATATACAGGATTTGAAAGTTTGTGTGTTTTTCTGTTTATATTGTTTCAGTATACTATTTGCAATAAAAGTATAAGAAATAAAAACCTACTAATCCAACCACTAATAAATGTTTATAATGACATTAATAATATTTATAAACAATATAATCTAACATTTTCTCAAATTAAATGTTACTTTTCTGAAATATGATTTATCAGCATGGAAAAGAAATTCCATGGAATCATAATTCGTATCCGATGAAAATTATTTTTTTAAAGTGTTGATTAAATAAAAAGAATTTACCAAATTTATACATTTGAGTGTATGAATTTTATAAATTTTATATACTTAAGTGTATAAATTTTATAAATTTTTACATACCTGAATATAAATGAACACACTTATATTCAAGGATCAAACATATGTGTACTTTTTTAGTTAACATTTATGATTCTATGAATTAATAATTAGCACTGTTTGCACCAAAAATATGAAAAAATTCAAAATAACAATTAATAATTGTTTAGATTTCATTTTTCATATTAATGTTAATAATAATGATAAACAGTATATATAACCTTATGTTTCCTCATGTTAAATGTTACTTTCTTTTTATAATTTATCAGAATAGAAAAAAAATTACATGGAATCATAGTTTATATTTTATAACTATTATATCTTTTTAGATATTAATTAATCAAAAAGCTATGTCTGCACCTAAGTGTTTTTTATACAGGATTTTAAAGTATGCATGACTTTTTAAAAATTAATATATGCGTGGTTCCATGACACAGTAATCAACGCTGTTTGTAACAAAAGTATTTAAAAAAAGAACATGTTGTTATCTAACAATTGATAATTGATTAGAATTCATTTTGGTAATATTAAAATAATGTTAAACAGTATAACCTAATGTTTCCTCATCATGACGTTTAATTTTATATTATTGTCATTTGCGTTCTCCAACCAATGACATGTTGCTTCCCCTCTGTTTTGAAGCTGCAGTATTCTGACTCTGAGGAGGTAACTATCTTCCATTTCTCTCTGTCTCTCTCTTTTTTGTCTGTCTTTCTCTCTCTCTCTTTCTCAAGATTTTTTTTTCATCTGTCTTGCACTTCAGCTATTCAGATTAACCACATCATCAAATAGAGCAGCTAGACTTGTCTGCCCTTCATAGCTTCTGTTTAGTAAACACTACAAACCACTTTTTATTTGCCTTTCTTTTAATATTTCAAGTTAGAATATATGTAGACATTATTAAACACATGCATGCTTTAGCTCTTTTTTCCTTTTTAAACTGTTTTAAATCCTTCGGTTCTATTCTAAGATCCTCAGGTTCTCAAAGGCAACTATCCTCCATAACATCTTTTCTTTTTTCTTACTTCATTAAGTTGTCGTTTCAGACAATTCTTTTTCTTTCTTTTTCTTTCTTTCTTTCTTTAAGCATGGAACAGTTAATGGCACTTTCAGATGCCTCGCAAATATTAAAGAAATTGTTCATTCTTGAATTTTTAAAAAGAATCCATTAATATGGAATTGTATAATGTTAAAAATAATGACAATTAAATATTAATTATAATTTGAAATGCAAAATATAAAGAATTTTCAATATAAAGAATTTTTCTTTTTGTGAAAAATAATTCTATTGCCTAAAATGGAATGTAAAAGTTTAAATATGAATGTTTCTTCTGTAATTTATTATAAATCTGTTCCATGTAAACCTTTTTACAGTAAATACATACTAATTGTAAATTGTAATCATAGTACACACATTATTCCACTGCATGACTGTGTGTTCATGATTCAATAATACCACTTTCCTCTCTGCTACATTCTGAATTTATCTCTTATCCTTAAATTCGAATCAGTTTCCTTTATCAGGAAAAATGGAGATAAATTCAACAGTATGTAAATATATAAAATATGAAAAACAAGGTATGTAACTATAATTAAATCATCATTTGAATACTTTGTTTTTTCATATTTTATATATATACATATATAATATATATAATAATATATATATATATATATATATATATATATATATAAATAATACATACATACATATATACATATATATATATATATATAATAAATACATATATATTATATTATATATATATATATATATTATTTAAAAGAAACATTTTTTTATCCTTTACTATTTAGAGCAGGGCTTCTCAAACATTCTACTTGGTGTACCCCTTGTAACCAAATTTAATTTCTATTCTCCCCTAAATGAATTAATTAAATATTGCTGACATTTTTTCTTAGTCTCACTGAATGGGTCATTTTTTTAAAATGTTTTTAGTTTCAAGATTAAAATTTTTACAAAATGCAGAAAAGTTATTATAAATGGAATATTGAATCCTATAATAACACCCATATCAACAAATACCTGTAAATACTGAAACTGATTTAACAATTGAAGATCTGGATCTCTTCAGTTAGTGCAGGATTTTTTCATTAATAATAATTTCATTTATTAATAATCTGTTACCAAGCTGAGAATTAAAATTTAAGATATTGTATTTTGATCTTACTTGTTCATTAGTTTTTTTTTTTTTTTAAGTCTATATTTTATTTTTAATATTAAACAATAATCTCTTTTCTAAAGATATCTCATAACCTATTATAAAAAGAGATATTTTAGAATTCAATATTTTTATAAAATAATTTATTTATGATATAATTGTTTTTAAAAAGTTTTCTTTCATGAAAGTATGATATGCATCATTAACAAAGCTAAAAAATCTGGATCATTTCAGTCAAAGCCAGTTCTTTCATTCATTTAAATGACCTGTATATTTTGAATGGGGCATATGCAAATAACACATCACTAGATGCCATGTTCAATAGGTGTTCAATATCTGGCAAGTAGTTTACATGATCCAGTGACTTTTCATTCTCCTATCATAAAGGGTTTTATAAATGCAAACTAGTAAATTCCCCCCCCCGGGTACCCTTATGCTTTTATTCACCCTGCCAAAATTGTATCCTCTCCCAGGGGTCTATATGGAACACTTTGAGAAGTCCTGATTTAAAGTATCATCAAATCCCCAGATTGATAAACTACATAAGTAAAAGTAATTATAAAGTGAAAACAGCCTAAAGAAATCTAAAACTCTCTGACCAATAAAAAAAGAACCATTTAAGTATATCCCTTAATTCTTACAAGTATCCACACTATCTGTCTTATAACTTTATATTCAATATTTGTAGATGTTTTTCTACCAATCAAAGATTAATTATAAAGATATTTTATGCTGGTTATTCTTATGAGAGTGTACTGATTTCTCAGTCCAACCAAGAAAGGATATTTATTTTAGTTGGACTGAAAAGGTTTTAGTATCCCACTATTAAAACTCGTCTCCCACTTAATGTGTCTTGGAATTTAGGTATCAATCCTTTCCAGTAGCACTGGTTAGCCCAAAATATCCAGCAGAAGATTGGGCCACCAAGACACCAAGGAAAATTCTGGTGGGCTGATAACCTAAATTAGCCTCTTTAGTTTCACTACTATTCTACACTATATTTAATTGTAGGTGCCTGTACATGTAACTTCATATCCAAACTAATGTCCTGGACCCTAAGTCCTGTAGTTTAAATTTTCCACTTGTTAACTTATAATTTCTTTCTAAGGGAACATTTCTGTTATCTGATTAGCTAGTCTAGCTGTGAAAAGGACAAGCTGTTTCAAATAGAAACACATCTTACTGTTCTAATCACATTTTTAAATTATTTGATTTTCTCTAAAATATTCACTGCTTAGCTATATTGATTGAATATTATACTTTATATATTGCACACTTTTGTAAAAGAACAATAACTCAGCTAAATGGGCATCCCATCATGATGTAATGATTAGCAATTTAGTCTCACATATCCATTACTACTGAATAGCGCGTTCAATCCTTACTGGATGCCCGATACTTGTGACCTTCTGTCGTGGTGAACAGGTTGGGTGATAAGGGCATCATATCATGGTGGAATGGTTAGCAAGCTAGTCTTACAGATCTACTTCTACTGAATAGCAAATTTTATCCTTGCTAGATGCCCCATACTTGCAACCATGTGTCACATCCTACCTGTGACAAATGGGTTGGGTAAATATCTACCTCAGCTGAATGGGCTCATTTTACTTCTCAGCATCATAGCCTACATTAATGAACCCATTTGAGGTATTTGTTTGGGTAATTTTAAGCTCCCAATCTGCCTCTGATTGAATTGGATAATACCAACTGACCACTGAGGAGTATACATTTTAAATTTAAATCGGAGTTTCCTTAAAATTAGTAAAATTTAGAAATGGATTAAGTCTGGAGAGAGTTGATTGTATAAAAAGAAATCTGGTATAAAGTTGTCACTAAGCATAACCTAGTTTGACACAAAGCTAGAAGTATAATGCACCCAGCAAAAATCAAACTCATTAAAAATGGTCAGATTACCTAGCTTGTTAACCATTACATCATATGAGTTGCCCAAAAGCTGGTATGAAGTAACCTTTATTCAAAATAAGATTATTGACAAAAAAATTTTAAATGAACACTTAATCTAATCTAGGAAGCAGATCTGAAGTCAATGTTTATTTAAAGAATAAAACTCTGGTAAAAAAATCTTCAAATGCTTACATAAGCCCCCACCTCTAACATTTTTTGAGAAAATTCTAAACTATAATTTTTCTTTAGCACAGTGATCCCTCCCTAATGAATGCAACCAAAATATGGGTTGTAAGGATGTACCTGATGGTCATGGGATAGTTTTAATTCCTCTATGTCCTGTGTGATTTTTTAATCCCTCATTTGCATAAAACATTTTCAAGTTAATTTATTCTGTTATAAATTGTTGAAGATTCTATAAATTAGCAATCCATCAAATCAACAATAATGATACCTGATTTTCCAAACAATTCTCAGTTTTCATGGTATCACTTCCTAGTTTAAACCTGAATAGCACTATTAATGTCTAAAATCAAAATTTGACAAAACAATTAGATATTAATATCAACTAAATCACGATAGAAGTATATTCTAGATATATGAAAAATATAATATTGCCTATAAATAAGTACACTCTTAACAATTTTTTAATAAAAAGTTAATGTTCTTCTAAACCAAAGATACTAGGATTTTATTATTTCTAATGGAACAGATATTATTAAGTATTATATCATCACCCGTTAATAAGTAAACCCTAATAATTTCCTCAATCTACTGAGAGTTCACTGGGTACCTCCTAAGAGCTTCTGTCTGCTTTTTTTAAGCTTAAGTAATGCTCTTTGATGATTCTAACTTTTATCAAAACGAGTTAATGTTTACTTAAAATTATGGAAAAAACAAATAAACTATAACTTGTAATTTAAATATTATAGCCTAATAACCCTTAACCCTAACTGTGTGAGATACTTGTTTGTATTTATTCCCCTCAATATACTTACATTATATTGAAGTTAAAATGAAAACTTTTGATTTCAAATTATGTATCTTTTATTGTCTCCCTTTAAATATAGTTGAATTATTTTGCATGTCAATGAACATCTGAAATCACTCAAAAAAATGTGCATGCAGTTCTTTTTATCATCAACATCATCTTCATCATTTTACATTATCATCATCATTATCTTTTTATTATCATTATTATAAGCATGGCTTTTATAATAATAAATAATCAAAGTAACACCTGTAACATTGTGAATGATGCAATTCTTTAGTTACATGTTTGTTTCTTTTCTTTTCTTTTCTTTTTTTGTGTCAGAATGAATTTATTAAATCAATACAAGTTATGAGATATTTTCTTTGTATTGATTTTTTTTTCAAAATAAATCATTGTTATTTGGACACATTAAATATTAATACCATGTCTTAGATATATTTTTTTTCAAGTCCCAAAATAGCTTGATATGGAGACTGTTATTTTGTTGAATTTATACTGGTTTGTTATCAGCATGAAAATAATGTACATATACTGTTAAATTGTTGGGATTAGGTTGATTAAGAAAATTATGAAATTTGAATATTCAGTTAGTACTAATTTTAAGTCCTATTTGATTTTAATATCCAAGAATATCAATACTATTTGATATTGTCAATATATTCAAGAAACTTGGTAACAGGTTGATTTTTTAAAATTCAAGGATTTTAATAGTAAATTAATTACATTTTAATTAATATCAATTTTTTTATCTAATATATATATATATATATATATAATATATATATATATATATATATATATATATTATAAAGTTATTTGTAGATTGGTTTAGAAATTATTATAGTTTTAATATGCAATTAAATAAATTTTGATATTCAAGAACAGTAATATTGATTCCTAGAATATAATTTTCACAACATGACCAGCTCAATATGTAGACTATTATTTAGATTTAAGATATATTTGTTTATTATTACCACAGAAACATAATCTACCTATGCTGTTAATCTGTTTACTAACAGATTGATTTACAAATTTTAATGAATTTGTCAATTTTTGAATTGAATTGAAAAGCAGTTTTATTTTAAAAGCAGTTTTTATTTTACACACATTGATGTCATGATGAATTGTCAAATTGTTAATATATGAAAGATAAAGAGTTACTGACTTTAATACACTTTACCAATTATATCATTCTCTAAGAAGTAATATTTTGGGAACGAGTTAATATGTATATATATTATATATATATATATATATATATATATATATATATATAATTATATATAATATTTGTGTGTATTCTAATATATTAAAAACTGAATTTGATAAATCTGATAACTTTCTTAATCTAATAGGTAAAGGTATATGCAAAGTTACAAGCTATATCATATATTTTTAGGTTAAGATTTGGATAATGAAATTCTATCTATGATTTCATTGGAAAATAGTTGTTGTTTTTTTTTCTTATATATTTAGATTTATTGTTTGAAAAATAACTTTTCTTTAGGAAATTTTCATTTTTGCGAAAAATTAACTTCAAAAGTGAGACTGAGTGAGGTGGATATAAAGTGGAAATTCAATTTACTAACTCAGTGTATAAGTAGTACAGGGATCTGTGCATTAAATGAGGAGCTGATGGTAGGTGTGTCGCTCCACCTCAGATGCCAAACAATCTCCTTGGTCTAACACTAGTGAAAAGGGGATAGACTACCCCGCTGTCTGGCTAATAACAACTTTAGGCCTCCCTGGATGCATAATTGAATGCATAATTGAACACAAACTTGTGTTCAATTTTTTGACACCTTATGTTCAATTTACAATGTAAATTCAATATAAACTGGACCCTGACTTTACATCCATGTACCTTTTAGATCTTTATGGCTGAATGTCATCTCAACAAAAAATTGCAAACAATAAAAAATATAAGAATATAAAGTATTCACTTGGGATAAAATCAATAATTATTCCCAAAATTAAGAAAGTGGGAGAAACTGAAAGATTCTGTAAAATTTTGTTTTATACTCCAAACAAACCCAGTTGGCTACTGAAGGCAAAAGATTTCAAAATGACAAATAAATGGCAAGGATTTAACAAAAATTTCTTACAAAGGGACAGTAAAGTAGAAATTTAAACTAAAATGGGGTAAGACTCATGGTAAACCTGGATTTACAAAAAGTTCAAGGTTGTAGTTTGAAAGAAACTGTTGGAATGGGGTAAGATTTTGAAAGAAGAGATGCTACTCACAAGAGATAACAAATGAGTTTTCCTGGAAACTCTAAAATAAGTGGAACCAAGGAATTGCAGCTCATCTGAGTATCTTCCATAAAAGTATCGATTGAAGATGGATAAAATGGCTACATTCTGACTGTAAAAAAAATATCAGCACCCAATTTTACATCTACTGTAGCATTGTGGCTTAGACCAGTATTTGGTTGGTTTTCAGAAAGCGCTTCTTAGATCATCATTTGTGACTGGACACAGAATCAGATGAAATTGAGCAAAATCTAGAAAATAGATGTTGTGAACAAATCATTGTAAATATAGTTTTATTTTTTCAGCAATAGCTCCGAGTTAACACTGACTTGAGGTTGAGAGGCTGGAGGTGAATTGTCTCAACAGGGAAACCTGGTCAATCTGCATGCTTTGGCTGGTTGTCCAACTGTCTATTCAATGAAAATGTGTGTTGCTTTTATGTGTATTCAGCCTCTTCGTTTTGTTAGAATTGTCAAAGGCGCAATATCATGTAAGTTACTCTTAACTGAGGTCAGCCAGGTTCACTCTACGTCTTTAGTGCTGATGCTTCTCATATGGTTACACATCTGTAAACTAAACCTTCTATTTATGGCTACCTCACTTCATCCCACTTTTAAAGTTTAATTTTCTCCAAAAAAAAACATAAAAATCCCAAAAGAAATTAAAGCAATTTTTAAACATAGCAGACTTAAATACATAAGAAAAAAAAAATTCTCACAAGATTACATATATCTTTATTTTATCTAAATCTTTATATTTTTTCATTATCTAAACTGAATCTATGTACTGTCTTTTTAGTTATTGATCATTTTGGTTACACTTCAAATCTACTTTATATGTTAATCACTTCCAGGTGTTTTGGACAGCTCAATTCATTCTTTTTTGTTAAATGTAATGTCTTCCTCTTATGCTTCAGCCAATCTATTTATTTCTACAGCCTTTTCATGTACTATCCATGTTAAAAAAAGGTTCTCCTTTTTCAATGCAATGCAAAAAAACAACAGTAGCAAAGAAAAAAATTTAAACATTATCAGCAATACTTATAATATAATTTAGGTTTTGGTTCTTTGTTTAATGGCATATCAACTTTCATGGGTTATTTAATACAAAAGCCATCCTTTAGAAGAAACAGTAGTTGATACTATTTAACCCATAGCTAGGGTAATATCATACTGTTGTTGTGCCCAATATGAAGAATATTGATTGTCCTTGTTTAGGATTACAGCACATTGGGTTCATAATGACATGGTTGCTATTAGAAACTTGAATTCAGATATAAAAAAGGACCTACCAAATACTACGAAGCAGGGCATGCCTCAGACATCTAAAGGTTGTGAAATTTGGTGTTCCATCCAATATCAAATAATCAAAAACTGAATTCTGTTTTCCAACTTCTATAAGAGAATTTTTAGAGGATGTAAAGACATTTCACCTTCTATAAGGGACGGTTTGAAACTCACTGAGATGACTGACCTGAAGTATTAAAACATTAACAAATGTTTGAACCAATCAGTAAATGTCCCTTGTGATTCAAGTAGTAACTTTTCAAGAGACCGTTAGTTACTTTGAAACCATATAAGTGTGTGCAAACAAATGACTATTTATTGAATAGAAAAATTACTAAACCATTACTCATTAGTATTAGATAGGAATACTTGATACATATAACTGTAAATTATTTGTATTAATAATAGTTATTTTGAAGCTTATAATTGTTTACTAAGGATTATTATTAGTTGCTTATTGGTTTGGTTTCTTTGTTTAATGACATATCAACCTTCATGTGTTATTTAATGCCTAAGCTATATCCTTGTAAAAAAACTAGTGGTACTATTTAACCCATAGCCAAGGACGATAAGGTTCATACCTTTCCAGTTCTGAAATCAGTGAATTTGAACAACAGTCATGCTATTACATTCACTTTCAGACTGGGAAAGGTATGAACCCCTTATCGTCTTGGCTATGGGTTAAATAGTACCACTAGTTTTTTACAAGGATAGCTTAGGCATTAAATAACACATGAAGGTTGATATGTCATTAAACAAAGAAACCAAACCAAATAAGCAACTAATAATAATCCTTAGTAAACAATTATAGCTTCAAATAACTATTATTAATACAAATAATTTACAGTTATATGGTATCAAGTATTCCTATCTAATACTAATGAGTATATGGTTTTAAGTAATTATTTCTATTCAAAAATAGTCATTTGTTTGCACACACTTATATGGTTTCAAGTAACTAACGGTCTCTTGAAAGTTACTACTTGATCACAAGGACATTTACTGATTGGTTCCAACATTTGTTAATGTTTTAATACTTCAGGTCAGTCATCTCAGTGAGTTTCCAAACCGTCCCTTATAGAAAGGTGAAATGTCTTTACATCCTCTAAAAATCTCTTATAGAAGTTGGAAAACAGAATTCAGTTTTTGATTATTTGATTTGGATGGAACACCAAATTTCACAACCTTTTAGATGTCTGAGGCATGCCCTGCTGTCTGTAGAATATTTTGGTAGGTCTTTTTTTATATCTGAATTCAAGTTTCTAATAGCAACCATGGTCATTATGACCCAATGTGCTGTAATCCTAAACAAGGACAATCAATATTCTTCATATTGGGCACAACAACAGTATGATATATTACCCTAGCTATGGGTTAAATAGTATCACTACTGTTCTTCTAAAAGGATGGCTTTTGTATTAAATAACCCATGAAAGTTGATATGCCATTAAACAAAGAAACCAAACCTAAATTATATTATAAGTATTGCTGATAATGTTTAAATTTTTTCTTTGCTACTGTTGTTTTTTTGCATTGCATTAGAAAAAGGAGAACCTTTTTTTCTACATGGATAGTACATGAAGAAGGCTGTAGAATAAATAGATTGGCTGAAGCATAAGAGGAAGACATTACATTTAACAAAAAAGAATGAATTGAGCTGTCCAAAAACACCTGGAAGTGATTAACATATAAGTAGATTTGAAGTGTAACCAAAATGATCAATAACTAAAAAGACAGTACATAGATTCAGTTTAGATAATGAAAAAATATAAAGATTTAGATAAAAGATATATTGTAATCTTGTGAGAAATTTTTTTTCTTATGTATTTAAGTCTGCTATGTTTAAAAATTGCTTTAATTTCTTTTGGGATTTTTATGTTTTTTTTTGGAGAAAAATTAACTTTAAAAGTGGGATGAAGTGAGGTAGCCATAAATAGAAGGTTTAGTTTACAGATGTGTAACCATATGAGAAGCATCAGCACTAAAGACGTAGAGTGAACCTGGCTGACCTCAGTTAAGAGTAACTTACATGATTATTGCGCCTTTGACAATTCTAACAAAACGAAGAGGCTGAATACACATAAAAAGCAACACACATTTTCATTGAATAGACAGTTGGACAACCAGCCAAAGCATGCAGATTGACCAGGTTCCCTGTTGAGACAATTCACCTCCAGCCTCTCAACCTCAAGTCAGTGTTAACTCGGAGCTATTGCTGACAATAAAACTATATTTACAATGATTTGTTCACAACATCTATTTTCTAGATTTTGCTCATTTCATCTGATTCTGTGTCCAGTCACAAATGATGATCTAAGAAGCTGCATCTGAAACCAACCAAATACTGGTCTAAGCCACAATGCTACAGTAGATGTAAAATTGGTGCTGATATTTTTTTACAGTCAGAATGTAGCCATTTTATCCATCTTCAATCGATACTTTTATGGAAGATACTCAGATGAGCTGCAATTCCTTGGTTCCACTTATTTTAGAGTTTCCAGGAAAAACTCATTTTGTTATCTCTTGTGAGTAGCATCTCTTCTTTCAAAATCTTACCCCATTCCAACAGTTTCTTTCAAACTACAACCTTGAACTTTTTGTAAATCCAGGTTTACCATGAGTCTTACCCCATTTTAGTTTAAATTTCTACTTTACTGTCCCTTTGTAAGAAATTTTTGTTAAATCCTTGCCATTTATTTGTCATTTTGAAATCTTTTGCCTTCAGTAGCCAACTGGGTTTGTTTGGAGTATAAAACAAAATTTTACAGATCTTTCAGTTTCTCCCACTTTCTTAATTTTGGAATAATTATTGATTTTATCCCAAGTGAATACTTTATATTCTTATATTTTTTATTGTTTGCAATTTTTTGTTGAGATGACATTCAGCCATAAAGATCTAAAAGGTACATGGATGTAAAGTCAGGGTCCAGTTTATATTGAATTTACATTGTAAATTGAACATAAGGTGTCAAAAAATTGAACACAAAGTTTGTGTTCAATTATGCATTCAATTATGCATCCAGGAGGCCTAAAGTTGTTATTAGCCAGACAGCGGGGTAGTCTATCCCCTTTTCACTAGTGTTAGACCAAGGAGATTGTTTTGGCATCTGAGGTGGAGCGACACACCTACCATCAGCTCCTCATTTAATGCACAGATCCCTGTACTACTTATACACTGAGTTAGTAAATTGAATTTCCACTTTATATCCACCTCACTCAGTCTCACTTTTGAAGTTAATTTTTCGCAAAAATGAAAATTTCCTAAAGAAAAGTTATTTTCAAACAATAAATCTAAATATATAAGAAAAAAAAAACAACAACTATTTTCCAATGAAATCATAGATAGAATTTCATTATCCAAATCTTAACCTAAAAATATATGATATAAGCTTGTAACTTTGCATATACCTTTACCTATTAGATTAAGAAAGTTATCAGATTTATCAAATTCAGTTTTTAATATATTAGAATACACACAAATATTATATATAATTATATATATATATATATATATATATATATATATATATATATATATACATATTAACTCGTTCCCAAATATTACTTCTTAGAGAATGATATAATTGGTAAAGTGTATTAAAGTCAGTAACTCTTTATCTTTCATATATTAACAATTTGACAATTCATCATGACATCAATGTGTGTTAAATAAAAACTGCTTTTAAAATAAAACTGCTTTTCAATTCAATTCAAAAATTGACAAATTCATTAAATTTGTAAATCAATCTGTTAGTAACAGATTAACAGCATAGGTAGATTATGTTTCTGTGGTAATAATAAACAAATATATCTTAAATCTAAATAAATCTACATATTGAGCTGGTCATGTTGTGAAAATTATATTCTAGGAATCAATATTACTGTTCTTGAATATCAAAATTATTTAATTGCATATTAAAACTATAATAATTTCTAAACCAATCTACAAATAACTTTATATATATATATATATATATATATATATATATATATATATATATATATATATATATTAAAAAAAATTGATATTAATTAAAATGTAATTAATTTACTATTAAAATCCTTGAATTTTAAAAAATCAACCTGTTACCAAGTTTCTTGAATATATTGACAATATCAAATAGTATTGATATTCTTGGATATTAAAATCAAATAGGACTTAAAATTTAGTACTAACTGAATATTCAAATTTCATAATTTTCTTAATCAACCTAATCCCAACAATTTAACAGTATATGTACATATTTTTCATGCTGATAACAAACCAGTATAAATTCAACAAAATAACAGTCTCCATATCAAGCTATTTTGGGACTTGAAAAAAAAATATATATCTAAGACATGGTATTAATATTTAATGTGTCACAATAACAATGATTTATTTTGAAAAAAAATCAATACAAAGAAAATATCTCATAACTTGTATTGATTTAATAAATTCATTCTGACACAAAAAAAAAAGAAAAGAAAAGAAACAAACATGTAACTAAAGAATTGCATCATTCACAATGTTACAGGTGTTACTTTGATTATTTATTATTATAAAAGCCATGCTTATAATAATGATAATAAAAAGATAATGATGATGATAATGTAAAATGATGAAGATGATGTTGATGATAAAAAAACTGCATGCACATTTTTTTGAGTGATTTCAGATGTTCATTGACATGCAAAATAATTCAACTATATTTAAAGGGAGACAATAAAAGATACATAATTTGAAAATCAAAAGTTTCATTTTAACTTCAATATAATGTAAGTATATTGAGGGGAATAAATACAAACAAGTATCTCACACAGTTAGGGGTTAAGGGTTATTAGGCTATAATATTTAAATTACAAGTTATAGTTTATTTGTTTTTTCCATAATTTTAAGTAAACATTAACTCGTTTTGATAAAAGTAGAATCATCAAAGAGCATTACTTAAGCTTAAAAAAGCAGACAGAAGCTCTTAGGAGGTACCCAGTGAACTCTCAGTAGATTGAGGAAATTATTAGGGTTTACTTATTAACGGGTGATGATATAATACTTAATAATATCTGTTCCATTAGAAATAATAAAATCCTAGTATCTTTGGTTTAGAAGAACATTAACTTTTTATTAAAAAATTGTTAAGAGTGTACTTATTTATAGCAATATTATATTTTCATATATCTAGAATATACTTCTATCGTGATTTAGTTGATATTAATATCTAATTGTTTTGTCAAATTTTGATTTTAGACATTAATAGTGCTATTCAGGTTTAAACTAGGAAGTGATACCATGAAAACTGAGAATTGTTTGGAAAATCAGGTATCATTATTGTTGATTTGATGGATTGCTAATTTATAGAATCTTCAACAATTTATAACAGAATAAATTAACTTGAAAATGTTTTTATGCAAATGAGGGATTAAAAAATCAACAGGACATAGAGGAATTTAAAACTATCCCATGACCATCAGGTACATCCTTACAACCCATATTTTGGTTGCATTCATTAGGGTAGGGATCACTGTGCTAAAGAAAAATTATAGTTTAGAATTTTCTCAAAAAATGTTAGAGGTGGGGCTTTATGTAAGCATTTGAAGATTTTTTACCAGAGTTTTATTCTTTAAATAAAACATTGACTTCAGATCTGCTTCCTAGATTAGATTAAGTGTTCATTTTAAAATTTTTTTGTCAATAATCTTATTTTGAATAAAGGTTACTTCATACCAGCTTTTGGGCAACTCATATGATGTAATGGTTAACAAGCTAGGTAATCTGACCATTTTTAATGAGTTTGATTTTTGCTGGGTGCATTATACTTCTAGCTTTGTGTCAAACTAGGTTATGCTTAGTGACAACTTTATACCAGATTTCTTTTTATACAATCAACTCTCTCCAGACTTAATCCATTTCTAAATTTTACTAATTTTAAGGAAACTCCGATTTAAATTTAAAATGTATACTCCTCAGTGGTCAGTTGGTATTATCCAATTCAATCAGAGGCAGATTGGGAGCTTAAAATTACCCAAACAAATACCTCAAATGGGTTCATTAATGTAGGCTATGATGCTGAGAAGTAAAATGAGCCCATTCAGCTGAGGTAGATATTTACCCAACCCATTTGTCACAGGTAGGATGTGACACATGGTTGCAAGTATGGGGCATCTAGCAAGGATAAAATTTGCTATTCAGTAGAAGTAGATCTGTAAGACTAGCTTGCTAACCATTCCACCATGATATGATGCCCTTATCACCCAACCTGTTCACCACGACAGAAGGTCACAAGTATCGGGCATCCAGTAAGGATTGAACGCGCTATTCAGTAGTAATGGATATGTGAGACTAAATTGCTAATCATTACATCATGATGGGATGCCCATTTAGCTGAGTTATTGTTCTTTTACAAAAGTGTGCAATATATAAAGTATAATATTCAATCAATATAGCTAAGCAGTGAATATTTTAGAGAAAATCAAATAATTTAAAAATGTGATTAGAACAGTAAGATGTGTTTCTATTTGAAACAGCTTGTCTTTTCACAGCTAGACTAGCTAATCAGATAACAGAAATGTTCCCTTAGAAAGAAATTATAAGTTAACAAGTGGAAAATTTAAACTACAGGACTTAGGGTCCAGGACATTAGTTTGGATATGAAGTTACATGTACAGGCACCTACAATTAATATAGTGTAGAATAGTAGTGAAACTAAAGAGGCTAATTAGGTTATCAGCCCACCAGAATTTTCCTTGGTGTCTTGGTGGCCCAATCTTCTGCTGGATATTTTGGGCTAACCAGTGCTACTGGAAAGGATTGATACCTAAATTCCAAGACACATTAAGTGGGAGACGAGTTTTAATAGTGGGATACTAAAACCTTTTCAGTCCAACTAAAATAAATATCCTTTCTTGGACTGAGAAATCAGTACACTCTCATAAGAATAACCAGCATAAAATATCTTTATAATTAATCTTTGATTGGTAGAAAAACATCTACAAATATTGAAATATAAAGTTATAAGACAGATAGTGTGGATACTTGTAAAGAATTAAGGGATATACTTAAATGGTTCTTTTTTATTGGTCAGAGAGTTTTAGATTTCTTTAGGCTGTTTTCACTTTATAATTACTTTTACTTATGTAGTTTATCAATCTGGGGATTTGATGATACTTTAAATCAGGACTTCTCAAAGTGTTCCATATAGACCCCTGGGAGAGGATACAATTTTGGCAGGGTGAATAAAAGCATAAGGGTACCCGGGGGGGAATTTACTAGTTTGCATTTATAAAACCCTTTATGATAGGAGAATGAAAAGTCACTGGATCATGTAAACTACTTGCCAGATATTGAACACCTATTGAACATGGCATCTAGTGATGTGTTATTTGCATATGCCCCATTCAAAATATACAGGTCATTTAAATGAATGAAAGAACTGGCTTTGACTGAAATGATCCAGATTTTTTTAGCTTTGTTAATGATGCATATCATACTTTCATGAAAGAAAACTTTTTAAAACAATTATATCATAAATAAATTATTTTATAAAAATATTGAATTCTAAAATATTTCTTTTTATAATAGGTTATGAGATATCTTTAGAAAAGAAGATTATTGTTTAATATTAAAAATAAAAATATAGACTTAAAAAAAAAAAAACTAATGAACAAGTAAGATCAAAATACAATATCTTAAATTTTAATTCTCAGCTTTGGTAACAGATTATTAATAAATGAAATTATTATTAATGAAAAATCCTGCACTAACTGAAGAGATCCAGATCTTCAATTGTTAAATCAGTTTCAGTATTTACAGGTATTTGTTGATATGGGTGTTATTATAGGATTCAATATTCCATTTATAATAACTTTTCTGCATTTTGTAAAAATTTTAATCTTGAAACTAAAAACATTTTAAAAATGACCCATTCAGTGAGACTAAGAAAAAATGTCAGCAATATTTAATTAATTCATTTAGGGGAGAATAGAAATTAAATTTGGTTACAAGGGGTACACCAAGTAGAATGTTTGAGAAGCCCTGCTCTAAATAGTAAAGGATAAAAAAATGTTTCTTTTTAAAAATATATATATATATATATATATATATATATATATGTATTATTTATATATATATATATATATGTATATATGTATGTATGTATTATTATATAATATATATATATATATTATATATATATATATTTAATATATATTATATATTATATATATAAAAAATAAAAACAAAGTATTCAAATGATGATTTAATTATAGTTACATACCTTGTTTTTCATATTTATATATTTACATACTGTTGAATTTATCTCCATTTTTCCTGATAAAGGAAACTGATTCGAATTTAAGGATAAGAGATAAATTCAGAATGTAGCAGAGAGGAAAGTGGTATTATTGAATCATGAACACACAGTCATGCAGTGGAATAATGTGTGTACTATGATTACAATTTACAATTAGTATGTATTTACTGTAAAAAGGTTTACATGGAACAGATTTATAATAAATTACAGAAGAAACATTCATATTTAAACTTTTACATTCCATTTTAGGCAATAGAATTATTTTTCAAAAAGAAAAATTCTTTATATTGAAAATTCTTTATATTTTGCATTTCAAATTATAATTAATATTTAATTGTCATTATTTTTAACATTATACAATTCCATATTAATGGATTCTTTTTAAAAATTCAAGAATGAACAATTTCTTTAATATTTGCGAGGCATCTGAAAGTGCCATTAACTGTTCCATGCTTAAAGAAAGAAAGAAAGAAAAAAGAAAAAGAATTGTCTGAAACGACAACTTAATGAAGTAAGAAAAAAGAAAAGATGTTATGGAGGATAGTTGCCTTTGAGAACCTGAGGATCTTAGAATAGAACCGAAGGATTTAAAACAGTTTAAAAAGGAAAAAAGAGCTAAAGCATGCATGTGTTTAATAATGTCTACATATATTCTAACTTGAAATATTAAAAGAAAGGCAAATAAAAAGTGGTTTGTAGTGTTTACTAAACAGAAGCTATGAAGGGCAGACAAGTCTAGCTGCTCTATTTGATGATGTGGTTAATCTGAATAGCTGAAGTGCAAGACAGATGAAAAAAAAATCTTGAGAAAGAGAGAGAGAGAAAGACAGACAAAAAGAGAGAGACAGAGAGAAATGGAAGATAGTTACCTCCTCAGAGTCAGAATACTGCAGCTTCAAAACAGAGGGGAAGCAACATGTCATTGGTTGGAGAACGCAAATGACAATAATATCAATTAAACGTCACATGATGAGGAAACATTAGGTTATACTGTTTAACATTATTATTAATATTACCAAAATGAATTCTAATCAATTATCAATTGTTAGATAACAACATGTTCTTTTTTTAAATACTTTTGTTACAAACAGCGTTGATTACTGTGTCATGGAACCACGCATATATTAATTTTTAAAAAGTCATGCATACTTTAAAATCCTGTATAAAAACACTTAGGTGCAGACATAGCTTTTTGATTAATTAATATCTAAAAAGATATAATAGTTATAAAATATAAACTATGATTCCATGTAATTTTTTTTTCTATTCTGATAAATTATAAAAAGAAAGTAACATTTAACATGAGGAAACATAAGGTTATATATACTGTTTATCATTATTATTAACATTAATATGAAAAATGAAATCTAAACAATTATTAATTGTTATTTTGAATTTTTTTCATATTTTTGGTGCAAACAGTGCTAATTATTAATTCATAGAATCATAAATGTTAACTAAAAAAGTACACATATGTTTGATCCTTGAATATAAGTGTGTTCATTTATATTCAGGTATGTAAAAATTTATAAAATTTATACACTTAAGTATATAAAATTTATAAAATTCATACACTCAAATGTATAAATTTGGTAAATTCTTTTTATTTAATCAACACTTTAAAAAAATAATTTTCATCGGATACGAATTATGATTCCATGGAATTTCTTTTCCATGCTGATAAATCATATTTCAGAAAAGTAACATTTAATTTGAGAAAATGTTAGATTATATTGTTTATAAATATTATTAATGTCATTATAAACATTTATTAGTGGTTGGATTAGTAGGTTTTTATTTCTTATACTTTTATTGCAAATAGTATACTGAAACAATATAAACAAAAAAACACACAAACTTTCAAATCCTGTATATAAACACTTAAGTGTATACATTAAAAATTTTCTTTTTATTTAATCAATATTTAAAAAAAAAAATGTTTTTATCGAATATAAACTATGATTTTATTAATTTTTTTCTAATGTAATTCATAGTTCCATAAAGTCATGTTTTACATGATGTGGAAACAGGTTGTACTGACTGTTCATCATTATTCATTATTAATGTTATAAAAATCAACTCTAATCATATTAATGGTTAATGTTTTTGTTTATACTTTTGTTGCAAGTAGTGTAATCATTTAACTACGGACCGCATGTTAATAATAATTCACAAAATTTATCAAATCCTGAATATAAACACTTAAGTGTATACATTAAAAAGAAAAAAACAATATATATGTATATATAATTTTCATCAAATATTAGGTTCCATGGAATTTTTTAATTTTTTTTTTTTGGAATGTAACATTTATATAGCAGAACATGTGATAATATTTTAATTATCATTTTTTAGATTTTTATCACAGAAAAAGAAATTATATCAAATATAAATGTGCGACCAGAATTTGGTCAATCCTGTCTGAAAAATGGGCAATTCAACATTTTTTAAAGTTATAAAGCAAACTTTTAAACACTGCAAAATGTTGTACAAAAAAAATTTAAGGAAAAAAAAAGAAGGGGAAAAAAAACAACATATTTCAGCTTTCCTGAAATTAAACTTTCATAAATAGAAAAACATTCATTTACACTCATTCTTTTTGTTCACTTTCAACACTGCTAAACTGATATATAAAGAATAAGAATATTAAGAATAGAAAACGTTGGCTAAATCAGTGCGATTTAGCTTGATTAAAAAAATCCGCAAAATTTTAAATAGAATTTCATACACGTAGGAAATATTCAGTCGGTACATGATTGATCTCAATTCATGTTTGAAATAAAAGACTTTGTTTTTGTGCATGCATATTGTGCAATTGAAAATTTTTTTCTTTTTTTTTTGGTTGAATTCTTTTTAGGACAGATGGACCCATCAGAAAGTAAACCATGGTTTCTTATTACTCACGCTGGCAAACAATTAAGAAAAGATGGAAAGAAGAAAAAAGATAAAAGCAAATAAGCTTTAGGGTTATTGAAAAAAAAAAAAAAAAAAAAAACAACAAACTGATTATCACATCAGATTGGTGACAAACACCAACTGACAACCCAAAAATGATATTTAGCAAATTTTGTTATGACTGAATCATAAACATATTGTAAGAGCAATTCAATTTGACATCATTATACAATTCTAAATATTTTTCCAACAGTAGAATCTTCTATGGATCTTTTATGTTGTTAATGCATCATTTCAGTGAACCCATTCTACAGACTTCCCCAAGTATACTGCCCATATGAAAAGCAAGCATCATTTTTTTCAGCATAGTGATTCATTTTATCTGTATGTCAACCCATGTAGGGTTATTTTATGCCAAGAGGTTAGAGAATTACATACATTGTACATTTATATTTACATTTTTTGTTTGATTGTTTCTTAAGAGTTTTTTGCACACAGTTATATGATCTCAAATATTCCTATCTAATACAAATAATTTGCACACACAGGTATGGTTACATGTATTCCTATCTTATAATTATATGGTTTCAAGTAATCTTTTCTATTTAATAGCATGCAATAGTTGTATAGTTTGAAGTAATTAATGATAATAAACCATAGTAAATAATTATAGATTGTATATAGTATTTATTCTTAATCCAAATAATTTACAGTTATATGGTATCAAGTATTCCTATTCAAAATAAACAATTCTTAAATAGGTCTAGATGGCCCTTACAGATATTACCAGAGTGGATATGGCAATGAGGGTGTTTTCCACTCTCCCAAGAGGTCCAGATCATGAACCTTACCATCAGATACAGTTTAGTATCATGCCCAGAATACCCCTTTTTTGGGGGGGGGGTCCTACTCCTCAGCAGGGGATACAATCAGCATATTCTAAAACCTGCCAATAAGATGATTTTCGTTTCAGAGAAAAACAAATAAGAAAATGCATTCAATTCTGCATCCTATCAAGGACTGAAAATACATGCTTGCAAGAACAGTTGTCCATTTTGGGGCAGATCTGATATTGTTATAGATACATTAGAGTTCTGGGTTTCAACTATTTTCTAGAATGATAGAAAGAGCCAATCATTCTAGCTTTAGCTACAGCAACAGATATTATATAGGAGTCCTACTTCAAGTCCTGAAGTCTACCTTTCAAAGCCATTAGGCACAGTAGAATCCATATTATCAATTGCAAATAAGTAAATAAAGAGAAGTACTATATAATCAGCATTTAATGTTACCTCCCTTTAGAAATTATAACAGTTGGGGTGAGCATGAATGCAAGTCACATACTAGTTGTAATACTACTTTTTCTTATTTGTTGCATACAACTGAAGAGGGAGTCTCCTGTGGATTAGTGGCTGACATGCTCATAGTAAGTGTATTTGAACTTCAGTTGCACTACTGAATTCCCTTTGGAACTAATACCTTTGGGAAAAGTATGAAACCCCTCAGCTATGGGTTAAATAGTACCACTACTGTTATACTACAAGGATGGGTTTGGAATTAAATAACCCCTGAAGGTTGATATTTCATTAGACAAAGAAATGAAACCAAGATTCACTAAAAGTCTTCCAACAATCAAAATGATCAAATCTTTTCACTGAACTTTCCTTTTTTAACTTCATTTATTTTTTTCTGTTGTTTTTGCTTTTTCTTATTTTTTCTTAAACAAATAAACTAAACAAAACACAACTAAAAAAAGAAAAAAGAAAAAAAAAAAGACCCTTTCTTTCCATGTGGAAAGTAAATCTGAGAAAGACCATAGATTGGATTGGCTGAAATGCTGTCTGAATACAACTGTATACAAAATCTTTAAAAAATTAGAATTTTAATGACTTTTCTTAACATTATGGCCAATGTAATGATATGCAATTAACAATAGAGAATGTATAAAGTAAAAGAAATACATAAGATTAATTGATTCTAACATTTTCCATCTTACATTCTTAGGATCAGGTGTTGCAAACATTGTATATGGGTTTATCTGAATTAATTTTCTTGTCTTTACTCACTTAAAAGCCACCTTTGGTAGCCATTGGATTCAATATCTAATCAAATTCTATTTATAGAATTTATATCATGATTATTTATGAATGAATAAAGTGAAATTGCCCTATAATAGCTATCCCTCTTGTGAAATTATACTAATTGGTGAGAACATGAAAGCAGACAATACAGTGCTATTATTAAGGGGAAGTACTCTATAATAGCTATCCCTCTTGTGAAATTATACTGATAGGTGTGAACATAAAAACAAACAACACAGTGCTATTATTAAGTTACAAATTAGATTAGGAACTGATTTATTCTCTAAAAGTATTTAAACATAGTCATGCTAATAAAAATCTCACTATGATATGTCATATCTGCTATTACAGAAACATATATACAAAAATCAGATGATTATGATATAGGCTAATATTTTTCTTTGGAAAGGCAGTAGATTTAAAGATCTTACATTAAAAAGAAATAACTGTTGTGGAAAATAAGTGCTATCATTCATCACTAGACTATGGATGTATTACTGTACCAACATGTATCTTCAATTATATCAATAATAGAAGATAAAATTGTATCGGTATGCTTAGGTAAAATTTTGTAAGTTAACATACTCAGGTGTTAATATGATGATTTATATTGTGACATTGATCTCTACCTTTTAGAAGTCAAGAACAGAATTTAGTAAGTAATAATAAATATGATATAAAAAACGAGAAAATTAACATTCATACTACTATTGTGCAGAATAGTGAATTATCACTATTGAGCAGAATAGTGAATTATCTGCCCTTCTTTAAAAAATTATTTGAAAACAAAGTTAACAATAATTTTTGTCATGGGAAACAGGAAGAAAATGCAAAAAATTTTTTCTCGATGACATACCTTGCTACAAGTTAATTAGAGTTTTAACTCCCCAGATAACCTCCTCAAAGGGACAAGGGATTTTCACGACATTCATGTAAAGCAAACATCAAAATCAATTTCACCATTTAATTAAAGCATATTTTTTTTTGTCTCTATACTAAAAGACCAGAGTTCAAATCCTGGACAAGGCTGTTGGCATTTCACATGCTATTGGGAAAGGTATGCATCCAACAATTCTCCCTCAAGCTATGGCTAAATAGTAGGTCAGACTGGGCTCTTTAGCCTTGGTAAGGCAACTGGTCCAGTAAAACTGAATTCAAACCTGTTAAACAACTTTAAAAAATTGACTTTGTGTACATCCTGTTTGTGTGGAGGTGTTGATCATTACATATATACTATAATAAAAAAGCAAATGTTATAAATGCTGCCATATCTTAGAAATGGGGTCTGATTCTTCTAAAAGAATTTCAACCTCACATTTATTTCCTTTCTTCAGCCACTCATACCACAATTCAATTTTCCACTAATCCTCATGTTACTTTTTCCTAAGAGTTTGAGATCAAAATCACAATACAAATCCTATTTGTACTGGCTAAGTGGCATATCCATTTGTTGAGTGAAAATCACCTTCAGGTAAAATTATTTTCAATTGCTTTTTTATATAAACATGTCTCTGTAGCGAAGGCACCTGGCTGATAAGATTTTTTAATAGGTTCTGGAGTGGTTTATTTCAAGTTAGATGTGGGTGACCAGTGGCTGATGTATTTGTTTATATAGGCGTTATTGGGACCCACTTTTTATTACCAGACCAGGTAATTAAGTTTTATATTAAGTCCAAATGGATTATAGGTTTTTAAATTGTTTATCCAGTTATATTCCTTCCAGTCAATTAATGATTTTTATGTTATATATATATAATATATATATATATATATATATATATATATATATATATATATATGTTTCATTTTATATGGCCTTCAATTGTAAGTACATTTAATTTTTTCAACTCTTATTTACATTAGTTAAATATATAGGCCATACTATTTTCATCTATCTATATAAGAAGCATATATGGAACCCATGAGCAGAATTGTAACCTCTAGTGAAATGGGTCAATCTGATTTTCTAACCTGTCTTTTTCTTTCTCATTCCATCAGATTTCATACCAGGCTTTATATATATGTTAAGTAAGATTTGAAATGAAATCTGAAAATGAAGACAGTTCGAAAAATATAATTGACATGTTTCAGCTGTCACTAGTGAAACATGTCAATATGATTTTCAAAACTGTTTTCTTTCACACCTTAGACAAAAGATGATTTAATTTCTAAACAAAAACAATTCATTATCATTTGATATTGATAATCATACTAGCATTCAATATGCATACACTGAAAACATGAGTCATTGATTGCAAACAACAATAAAAGATAAAAATAAATGAAATAATGATAATTTTTAGATAAAGTAAAAAAATTTTTTTTTAAAATGTCCATATGTTATTGAATTTTAGCTGTTAAAAAAAGTGGCAGATACTCCAAAATGATAAAATCATTCATGTTGTAATAATAGGAACTCCTTTAAATAAATATGGGTATCAGTGATTAGTTAATCGTCATTCATTTTTTTCCCAGAAATAGGAATACTCTTCAGAAGAGAATATCTTGCATCTGGTGGCTGACTCACCAGTCACTTTGTAAAACAATTAAGAGCCAAGTCACTTCAGGAATTAGTATACTAATTTGTATACTGACTAAAAGACCATCACAAGTAGGTATAATTTGGTATCTTTGTTAATGTACAATTCTGACAAAATGTTATAAAACAAACCTGAACAAATCTTTTCAACTTTAAGTTAGGATTTGAAGAAACGAATATAAACAAAATGGCTCCAAAACAGCTATTAGCTGCATTTGCCTCTTGGTACTTGTCTGAATAAATGGTCCCATGTAGAATGTGGAAACATGTGTGCTGACATTACACAGGGATGGATTTTTATTTGAATAAAATAGATAAATAAATAATTTATTTTATTTCAAGTTCAAAATAGAATAGCATTCCTTGGTGATGTAAAAATGTGCATCAGAGCATTCTACTTGGGACCATCACTTCAAACAAGTACCTGCCTCTTTCATAGTAATAAACAAGCAAAAAAAAGCTCCAGATTTTAAACTGCTGACAAAGTATCTGAAATGAGCGTTCTATTCTAAAAGGCCATCTAAGGATGTTATAAGTCTGACATTCGTTTCCCATACAAGAGTCAGTCCCCACCCCAAAAATAAAGATAAAAACACACACACACAAAAAAGACTCTAATGAACAATTTTGACTTTAGTGTAGAAGCTTTCAAACTTGAATTTACAAAAAAAATAAATCTTTTTATTTCTAATTTCATATGGAATAAAATATCTTTTTAAATATAGAAAAATATGTTCAAGTTTTAGAATTTGCCTTTTTCAGGAAATGAATTACTATCAAGTCAGTAAGTAAAGAAAAAAGAAAAAGAAAAAAGAAAACATATTAGTACAAAAATGAGATATATAAATAGAAACAGTTTTGCCCAAGGTTCTTTCAGAGTTCTATAGTTGTTGATTATAATTATAAATATATATATATATATATATATATATATATATATATATATATATACACATGTAGAATTAAACAAAAGGCATGTCTCCTGTTAAACAATTTTATTAACAATCTTTTCAAGCTTTCTGGCCAACTTTTTTACATTTGGATGGAATCCGTAGATTAGTCCACCAAAGTTCATATCCCAAGTACTTTCAGCACTTCGAAGTGCCATCATCAGGGGTGATATGTTTATGTTTTAGTTTTTTCAAGTTAGTGGTAGTGAGAGTAACTAGGAGGGGAACTCGTAGAAATTATATTATGAGGTATGGAGGCTGGAGGGAGGAGAATTGATAGGAAAAGTGTTATAGTCATTTTAAAATGTGAGTACTGCATTGAAAATTAATCTTATTTAAGGATGGTTTGTATTGTTTGATGTATAAAGCTTTGAGTATTTGGAGTTTTTGTTTGTTTTTTTCTTTGTGAAAAATGTGCGTATTTTCCATTAGGATATTTCGATAATTAGGGCATGTATGTAATTTTAGATGTTGTGAAATAGAGCTATTATCTGTCATATGAAGAGTCAAATGGTGTGACAAAATCGTTGAGGTAAAACTGATGAAGGTATTTTCATTTTTTGGGACACAACAATCTCCTAAGGGACACTTAAATTTGTATACTACATTAGTCTCATTAAGACAACTTGTTTGGGGAGAATTCCATCCAAATGTAAAAAAGTTGGTCAGAAAGCTTGAAAGATCGTTAATAAAATTATTAAACAGGAGACGTGCCTTTTGTTTAATTCTACATGTATAAATGAAAGAATGCTGCCCAAATACACACACACACACATATATATATTTGTTGAAGGGTATAGGATTCCCGAAATATAACAGCAAAACATTTTTTTTCTCTCATGCTTCATTCCAAACAGCCTTTAATTCTAAGTACATTACATTTTTTCAACACATTCTTTAGTTATTTATATGAGATTCATAAATCCAAAAACTAAGGTACCACCATATTATTCATATGTTAAGACATATCAAAAGTATTTTCATTTTTTTTTTACAGATCTTTACTCCAGGTATATATGTAAAAATTATCTATGATCCCACTATATTTAGATGTAAGTTTGATTGTTGCAGAGGGCTTGCCTCCACCCCCATCATCTAAAAGGGGTAAGGACAAGATTTATTGCCTAAGGTGTCCCTTCTAAAGGCAAAGACCAAAAAGGCTAAACTGCTTGCTTGGGAAGTTCACTTCTTGGGAGTGTCCTCACATTAAACTGACCTTGTGTAACATCCTGCCACCAGGGTGGAGGTGAGTAAATTCCATCCATATTTTTTCACACTAGTTGTAACTTGTGATTTTCACTGGAGTCCAAGTGACAGCAAGTCTCTTCAGCTCTTCAGAACTCTTAAGTATTATTGTTGATTTCAGCAGTGCTATGGTCTGGACAGTATCAAATCTTCCTTTGATTTCTTGTTTTCATTCACTTTTCTAGGTTCTTGGGGTTTGTTACATGTGCTCCAACTATGATTGGTATTACTGTCTCCTTTAATTTTCTTACTCTTTGGCAAGGTCTAGATATTTCTTGAGATTTTGCTTTCCTTTATTTTAACTCAGTGATCTGCTGAAATGGTGAAGTTGACATGTTGATTTGTTCTTATTTATTACAACTTGGTCTGATCTTCTTGTGGAGATTGGGTCATCCTTTTTTATCTCTATGTCCCAGAGAATTTTGTGGGTTTTATTTGCTGACACAGCTTTAGGTTTGTGCATTTACCATTATTTTTGTTTTTTAAAGGTTTTTACTTCATAGCTTATTTCATGTACACATTCAGAGACTATCACTATGTAGCTTCACTATATATATATATATATATATATATATTATATATATATATATATATTAGGATGTATAAAATATATTAGGTTGTTTGGAAAATAATGGTTGACTTTACATTTAAAGCAGTAATAAAATCAACAAACAACTTTATATTTTTCATTTTTTACAGATCTTAATATATATATATAATCTTTATTGTTCTTCTGTACCATTGATTTAAGATATTATGGTGGATACTAGTTTGAGGCATTATTTTAAACTGGATCTCAATTACTGAAGCTGCTCATAATATTCAAGAAATGGGAGTAAATGATACAATATCTAATCATACAGCTCAAAATGGGTTTGTCTTTTGAAGGTGCTGATTTGTCTCTTGAAATAAATTTCAGAAGTAGATGATCATTATTTATCAATAATGATATTTTAAAAACACAGGGTAGAAGAGGACCTGATCAACAGTGCTTGAAAAAAAATCAGAAGAGGTAAAATTGGTGAAAGATATTCTATGTAGAACATTACATAGACTTTGAAAAAATAATGGAGCTCTTGAGAAGTACCCCATGAAATCTCAGTTGATTAAAAAAAAAAAAAAAATGAAAATACTTTTGATATAATCTAACAGATTTTTCATAAGTAATATATTCTGTTTTCTTGGAAGAATTTTCCAATGGTTCAAGTTAAATTACTTATTTGAGCTATTATAGATAATTTGTACAGTTTGATATGAGGGAAAAATTAATTAAAACATAAGAAAATATTTTCTTATAATTACTAATGAATAACTGTAAAAAAAATTGTTTAAATACAAAAAACAATGGGTAGTAAATGTTAACAGTCTGTGACACAATTGATGCTTATTTTGTGTTTTTGGCTGATATGGAATATATTGTATTAGTTGATTATTATGTTTTAGCTGTTCCTGCTGGATCAGAGCATATGGATTTCATTACTTGAGCGTGAGTCAATTATAGTAGTGACAAGTCTGCAAATTAATAGAAATATACTTCAACATTGACTCTATTTGCTGTGTAAATCAGACTTTCAGACAAAATATGCTTTTTGTATATGGGACAGATAAGTGTGTAAAAATACAGGAATTTACTTGGTCACTACAAATAGTTACTACTACAATACTGAACACTGTCTTTTTGTACATGAATCAGGTAACTGAATTTAGCTCATCACAACAAAATCATATTTATAATGAAAAAGATGCATATTAATGATATGTTAATTATTCCGGTCAAATATATCAAATAGCAAAAGTTATTATCATCTCTGATCTTTAAATAAGAGTAAATCTTAGTTTCAGTCTATTGACAAGACATTGTTACACATACACACATCCAACCAAAGAAAAATAGACTGCTTCAATCATATCCATAAAATTTAACTGTCAAATTTTCCATCAGAATAAGATGTTTTTTCTTGCCTAATCTTATATCTACCATCTTCGAAAATTGCTATGTTCCTTCTATGTTTTATGTTACAGTTTGTTCATGGACCAAATAGCACACAGCCAGTTTGTTGTAAGGTAGCACACAGTTGTAGCAAGGTAGGACACAGCTAATTTGTAGTCAGATGGGACAATCAGTTCAGAATAAGATCAGTTGCACTTAGCTTTGCTTGGCCACTTCATCTCACACAAAAATTTCCCTTTTTTTACTTAGTTTTCATAATCTCATATTAATTTCACTTTTTGTGAATTCTTGGACTTGTCCACAGAGTAAATCACAAAAGCCTTTGAAATGTTATATAATCATTACCTCTTTATAATTTAAAAAAAAAACTAACAATGCTGAAGATGGCAAGATAATAAAATGGCATTCTGACTAAATCAGGGGGGGGGACTCAATAAATCAGATACTACTTACAAAAAAAGAAATTAAAAAAACAACTTTACTAACCTTTTAATAACTTTTCTGAAATTGCTTCATTCTTTTTTTCTTTGAGAAAGCATTGATATATCAGATTCTAGGGTGAAGGTATGAAATTCTAATTTTGACAAGGCTACAGATGGCCACACATGATGATTTGGGAAGTCACATGTTTCCCACCCCAGGACTAAACTATAAATTTGTCTTGCAAAATTGTCAAGTCTATTAAATTTCATAAGAGCTGATCAAAATTTAGTATGTAATGAAAAAAAATCAGAACACTTATTTATATTAATGCAAAAATACAGGCCTTTTTGCTAAAAGATAAAAATAAACAAATAATATTAAGATTAAATATCAAATAACCAAAAATGAATAATGAAAACAAAAAAGATTTTCTTCAGCTAAATCTAACCAGCATCTTTCAAACAGTAAAAGAAAGGAAAATTTTTAAAAAATTAAAAAAAGGTTACATTTTGGATAATTGACATACTGTTATTTAATCAGTGAATTATTTTCTCATGTACGACATCTGTTAAATTTTTAAATGACTTTTCCTTTCTAATGACTTTGAAAATAGGATGAATTTGGATGGTCATAAAGTAGGGGTACCAGTTTACAATAGCCGTATAATGTATAGTGTACAATGACTTTGTATCTAATTTGATGACAGTCTTCATGATATGTATGTTTGTAAAATTCCATATCTAAAAAATAGAGAGTAATTTATGGGGGCATTTATTTCCAGTGATATAGTGCACAACAACAAATATATACTAATACTAATGTAAGAGCAAAGATTCTACCATGTTAAACATTCCAGGTTTGTATTTAGCCAACAGCTCTAGCACAGGCAGAATGTGACACTAAGTCAATTCTTAAATAGAGTAAAGCTGGTTTGAATTCAGAGTTTTTCTTCTAGACTGTTTGCCTAGCCAAAGTTAAAGAATCCAGTCTGCTCTGAACATTTTAGGTAAATGTATTTACCAAACCCCTCCATATGAGCATTATCTAACACAAGGTCAATTTTATAAGCAGAGTTTAACAGGTTTGAATTTAGAATTATCCTTCTCCTAAACCAATTGCCATACTAAAGTTAAACAGCCCTACCTACTATTTTACCCATAGCTAGAGGGAGAACAGTTGGATGCATAACTTTCTCAAGGGTATTAGTACTATGTGAAATGCAAACAGCCTTGTTCAGGATTTGAAATTATATCACCATGTCTATTTCCTACGACGATGATGATTACACCATGAGCGACTTTTAAGTATAACACAATGATTAATTTGAGGCCACTGCAAAAATGAGACTTTTGCTACTTGGATCACTTTGTGCCTCAGACATTGCCTGATTGAAGGCCTAAATACATTAAAATATACTATTTTCTGATGAAATTGTCAATTAACATAAAATTATAATCCAGTTAAATTGAGATTGCAAATTGAACATCAGGTGCCATAAAAGTTGACAAAAAGTATGCGTCCAATTGTAAATTAATCCTCCATTGTAAAATAAACCTCCACTTTTATAGTTGGGAGGCATAGTGGCTAATGTGCTGGACTGTGACATGTAGTGAGTTTGAACACCAGAATAGTACCACTACTGCTCTTCTATAACGAGGGCTTTGGCATTAAATAACCCATAAAGGTTGATATGCCATTAAACAAAGAAACCAAACCAAAACTTTTATAGTTCATTTCTCCCCCCCCCCTCAAAAAACCCTCAAATAAATTACTTTCAAGAACAGTAAACTTTTCAGTCATAATATCTGATATCATTATCTAAAATATTTATCACATTGATTTATGTAACTATTCTGATCTTTTTTTTTGTTATATATATTAATTTTAACTTGAACTCTACCTTCATTTCCTGTTTGTGTAAAGCAACTATAATATCCTTGGTCAAGCAGGTTTTCAGATTTAATCCAAATTTTGTGTTGATGATATATTGATTGGCTGGCTTGTTTTAAGGCATGTCAAACCTTGTTGGATTATTTTATGCCGAGTCTTTTTTGTATATGTGTGTGTGTGTGTGTGTGTGTATATATATATATATATATATATATATATATATATATATGTTGACATTTCAGTTGTGCATCTTCTGGCCATTTTCAGTTGTTCATTCTTGACTGTTAAGGGATATATTGTATTAGTTGATTATTATATTTTGGCTGTTTCTAAGGAGAAAAAAAATTCCTGACAAAATTACAGAATGTCAATTATCTGAATGTTAACCCCAGCAAAAATTCTACAAATGAGGAATTATTATAAATCTAAAAGCTTTGTCTTCAAATTCAAAGAACTAAAGGATTCCAACCAAAAAAAAATACTGAAAAATCATTCACTCCATACTTAATTGTATCATACCTGCTGAAATTGAAACTGCTGTCCATTTATTGCGATGCGGGGAGAATGAAGAGGAGTACTATGATACTTGTTCCTGGATTCGATCTCTAATGTCTCCACCTATTTGATGAACATATAATGAAGAAGAGGTACAAACAGCTACAGAAAAAGGACACACAGTTACCTCCCTGTCACAGAATTTGACAAAATAAATATTTTAGTTCTAATTTAAAAAAATAAAATAATAATGCGACTACCACATAAAACTAATGCCATTCTAAGATTTGAAACATAAAACGAAAAAATATGGTCAGGAGTCGATAACATGCTGAGCATAAAGGGGGAGGGGATCAGCCTACAACTGACAACTATTTGAAAAAAAATCAATAAAGAATTCCTCCAGATATCTAAGAACACGGTTAACTAAATCAAGAAGAAAAATTAATTAATTTTGGTTCACATGCTAGAGTAGAAGGTCATTACAACTACAGTTGAATGATTTGAAATAATATAAAACCAACCCAGGATCAGAAAAAAAGAAAAAACAAAGGATCCAGCTAATTTACAGCCAACAATTTGTAGCCATACACAATTCATACCTAATAATTCATCCCAACAATACTTAGTGGTGGATTATGGAGCATTCATTGCCAATTCATAGCATTAGGATATCTGCCCATGCCTGCAAGATGAATTTTCCAAATGATCACTAGGAAGCCACATAATTATTTGCCATAATAATAAGAAAATGAATGCTGAATGAAAGATAACTATAGTTATCTTTCATTCAGCATGGAGTAAAATGAACAGAGTTTATTTTCTATCTATAGATCTCCCCTTTAGGAGACCTGAGTTTTGTACCATTTGTAAATACATAATATCACTTTGCACTATCAGCACATTAAATTAGCTGGACACAGCATATAGATAAATGCTGATTACAAACAAGCATAACCAATAGTACATTACTGTCAAGCAAGTAAAATGGACCAGCTTTTATATCTATTGAACACACACCTTCATACATCTTCCATTTTTGTATAGTGACTTCTGTTTGGTAACATATATAAAGTTATATGAGAACTATCCCTTGTACAGAATGGCCCATAAAAGACTTACACATAAAAATATTTAAGTCTTTTGAGTCATTAAATATAGTCCAATGAAATATATTTTGAGCTATTTGTTAAAAATAATATCTTGTAGATTGCCTCCATTTTTACAGATACAAAGTTGCACCTTAATTGCACCTTAATTCAAGCACTTTGTATGACTTTGCTCAAGGTTTTTGAGTCAATCCTCTTATCTTTGGCATGAATATTATTCTTGAGCTATAGCAATGACCTAAGTTTATTCAAATATACAGACTCCTTTAAATACCCCCCAAAAGATAGCCATGTATGTCTGAGGCTTTAGAATACACTGACTGCACCTCTGTAGAGGGGTACCCCCCAATGGGGCCACAGATTGGCCGTAAGTGGCAACCCATGATGCTTAAGGACTGAATCCTAGTGGTTGAATAGTCCATGACATGCAACACTCCCCTTTGATCCTTACTTAGGCTAGACAGGCAGTCAGAGAGGCCCCCCCACGATCAATCGGCTCATCACATCAAGCCCTAGCACTGATATGATTGTCCCAAACCTATTGCCCTTATGAAAAACCACAACCCTTTTTATCATATATGTGCAAGAAGGCAGTGGCTGAGTGTCTTAGTGTCTTGGGTATGACGTTAAATTGCATCTAATGATGAAGTTCCAATTTTGGAGCTCTGGGGAGTGTGGAGTACCCCTTCATTGCTATTACTCCCAGGTCCACTCAGAGTGGTAGTACCTGTTATGGTCCCAAGAAGAGTTTTAAAAAATTTGAATACCCATCAAGAATAAATAAAACAAAACATCTTCGGCATAAGATAACTCAACAAGGGTTGAGATGCTGTAAAATCCAACCAACCAACCAACCAACCAACCAACCAACCAACAAACAAAAAGAAGTCAGGCAGAATTCTGAATTTCTTGAAATAATTCTGTCATCAAAAATCTTTTTATTGGAATTCTAAACCTCTCAGTTGACTAGTAAAATTCTATTATTCTAATTTGTTCTTTCTCCTTGTAACTTGATATTTTTAATATGCTTAGGTTACTTAAATTTAAACAAACTTCTGCCTCTTCTGATTTGTTCAATTTAAAAATGTTCATTGTTGAAACTTATTACATTCCTTTACTCTTTATCTTGCTTGCCACTTACTGGTTTATTCACACACTCCCACAACTCCTTTGCCAGTTGACACTGATTACCTTAATTTCTATCACAACAAAAATAGAGAAATTTAGCTTATAATATAATATAAGAATGTTTTGACTAACTTCTGTGTTTTTTTTTTTTTTGGGGGGGGTTACAATAAATTTTTAGCTGGTATTAACATTGTCAAACAAAGTTGGAGATTGATTTGGTTTAGTCATTTATCAACATGTTAACAAATTAAACCTAATGGGTTATTTAATGCTGAAATTTAATTGATTTATAAATGTTTAATTGTAATAACTATATTTTTGATGTTCCATTGTTTTTGTTTTTTTGAATTGCACTATTTTGTCAATCATTTGTTTGCAACGTGTCTTTCTGTATATATGATTTGTAAGCAAACAGTTTGTTAGTAAATATTTTCGTTTGGTTTGGTCTTATAAACAAGTAGAAATAATTTTCATTAACTCCATGTGTATCAATATATTGGTAGAAATTATTTAATGTTAGATTTTTCATTAACTTCACGTGTATGAACAAATTGGTAGAAATAATTTTCAATAACCTCATATGTATCAATAAATTAGAAGAAATAACTTCATGTGTATAACTGGTGGTTAAGATTTTTCATTAATTTCATGTGTATTAATAAACGAGTTGAAATGATTTTCATTAACTTCAAATAGTTTGTTGGCAAATATTTTTTATTTATTTTGGTTTTATAAACTGGTAGAAATAATTATCATTAACTTCATGTGTATCAATAAGCAAAGGATTAAGTCAACATATTCTAAGCCTCACTGACAGGGTGGGTAAACCATTGTAGATGGATTTTTTATAGCTATGAATTGATGGTGATTAATGTTCTATAATCTACTACTATAATGGAGAGGAGTGATGAATTTTCTATGGCTATGGTTCTGAATTGTTGGCCATAAATATTCCATAATAAAAAAAAGCAAAAAAAAAAAACAAAAACAAAACAAATCAACAATAACATGCTTTAAAAGAAACCTAATTTCTAGATGAGTAAATGACCACTGAAGATTTCAGGAAAACAACAAAACACTAAAATATCAAATAACTCTAGAAAGCGGCAAATTAAAAGAAGTAAAAGTAAATTTCTTAACTGACAAATGAAACAATTTCTTATGTCAAATTTTAACTAAAAAAACAAAAACAAATAACAAAAAGCAAATATGTGAAAGGGAGATAATTTAATAATTTTTTTTTTCTAAACATTTGCTCAAAATGATTAAAACAAAACTACTGCAAACAGTATTCATATGAAGCAATTAAAAGATTGAAAATAGATGTTGGGAAATTGAGAAGCTTTTGTAGAATATTTGGGACAACTCAAATTAACTGAACCCAAATTGATCTATTTCAAAAGGATAAATTTCCCCAATAGACTGTCTATCATGTATTACATCAGGCTGACTAAATATTCAATATTTTATTTTACACAAAATAGTTTTTTTTATTTTTAACAACCATTCTGTAACTTTTGGTTTAGAATTTAATTTATTCATTTGTTTATTTTATTTTTTATTATAGAATTTTTCTTTCCTAATTTAAAAAAGAAGTTAACGACCATTCTTTAACTTTTGGTCTTTCAGTGGTAGCTGAATGTAAGGTAGTTTCCCTATTAGCTGCTTGTTGACAAATTCAATGATAATGAAAGAAAAATCTCTAGGAGGCCCCACTGTGGTGTAGGATTGTGTAAAGGTTGTTTTAAAAAATATCATAATTAAAAGTGAGGGTTTTATAGTTGTTATGCAACTGTGCTATGACAAACAATTGCTGATTGAATTATCATGTTTCCTCTGGGTTTTTTTATTTTATTTTATTTTTTTTATATAATTAATTGACTTGTTTGAACATACTCTCTATTTTGCAAATTTTCTGAAAATAATTTGCCCACTCTACAAGGTTTCAAACAATTATTTGCCTGCAAAAACGTTAACAGATGATGATTTATGAAGTAAGGAAAAACCATTTAAAAATCTAATTCTAATTTAATCCAAACAATAACAATATAATTTCATTTCAATTTATTTATTGGTGTATAACATTATGCAAGTTAACCAAAAATCTAATTAGTTTTAAATCATTGATTTAATAAATAATTTTTAAAAATCAATTATCAAAAATAAACTATCGTTTTTTAGCTACTTTCCATTGCACTAATAAGATGACAACATAGATTATTTTAATTTATTGAAAAACTTTTGGGAAAATACATGAAGAGACAAGCTTTACATTATTTGGTTATACATTGTCTAAATGGCACATCATTTATCTTAAAAGCGAATAAACAATAATGGCTATTAAAAAGAAAAAAGAAAACTGAATTTATCTATTTAGAGTAAAATAAGATCAACATTTAAATATTAAGTCATCATGATGTATGTATTTATCCAAGCCTTGCACCATGGGTAGGATGTAAGACAAGGTCAATTTTTAAGTGGAGTAAAACTAGTTTGAATTTAGAGTTTTCCTTCCCCTAGACTTCTTGTCTAACCAAGGTTAAAGAACCCAGTCTGCCCCGACTATTAACCCATAACTAGAGGGAGAACAGATGGGTTCATGCTTTTCCTGAAGGTAGGATGTAACGCAAGGTAACAAGTATGGGGCATCCAGCAAGGATCAAACTCACTATTCAGTAGTAATGAATCAGCGAGACTAGCTAGCTAACCATTACACCACAATAGTGGAAAAACATGAAATGAAACAAACAGCTTTGTTTAGGATTTGAACTTAGCTCCTCAATTATATTTTCTATGATGATAACTGTTATACAAGAGTGCCTCTGCAAGAGTGCCTCTGCAAGTGTGTCAGACAGTATATTGTGTAAACCTCTCCTTTTGACATGACTCAATATTGGGTCCAGTTCTTTGGAATTGAGCTGAACATTCTTGTAGCTATGTTAGCTAAGCCTTATAATGGCTCCATCTAAATCCATCAGAATACAAGTCTGTTTATATGAGTAATAAAGATAATTTTAGTATCACGAGGAATGACGTTATTGTGAATCTGAGATGCGTTTACAGAATTACAGAAAACCACAGTTCACAAACAATATAGAATATTTTGATTTTTCTAAATCCTTGTGCTGATGGTGACACGAGAATGTAATAGCCAAAAAATATGAAAATGAAAAATCACTACCTTTCATAAAAGGTAAGCAAATATTTTTTTGTATGAGAAAAGGATTATTTACATATTATAGATAACCTTAAACTTATTATTAGAAATAATCTTAAAATTATTAGGCATATTAAAAATCTGAAAGGATTAACACAGGTATCCAACCTTCAAGCCACATCTGGATTAAATGTTTTATTTCTTTGTAATTGTCACTTTTCTTAATTATATGTTGGCAATTAAAAAAATAAAAAAAAAGATACAAAATAAAATTTACTCATTCATTCCTTTGAATTAGATTCATTCATTTTTAGAACTGATTTTTTTCTTTTTTGTCACAAAAAATGTATAAAAATATATCAATACTGAAAGGTCTGGAGACCACTAAATTAAAGATATTACTAAATTTTTAATAATTCCTTATTAAAATAATGGGTTAACATTCAGATAAATGACTTAAATACTTTAAAGATATGTTTTATACATTTAGATATACTATATTTGAAAATGACTTTTGATACTTTTTCAATTTTGAGAATTGAGTGAGATGGCTATAAAGTGGGCATTCAGTTTACAATATACATATAATGCAGAATTGGACACTATTTGTGTCTAATTTAAGACATTTTAAATTCACCTAGTCCAATAATGCATTATACTGACTATTACAAATTGAACCCCCTTTTATGGTCATCTAAGTTGATAGCTAATTACAGTACGTCAATTATCTGAATCTTAACCAAATAATGTTTGCAATACTCATAAGAAAATTATAGGAAACATTTTCAATAATGTAGATATGAATTTTTGCAAATATGAGTTGTTATTTTTATATCCCTTTTATTATGACTAATAAAGGAGTTCAGACAAAAGATGCATTCTATTGGGTACCCAAAGCATTTCATTCTGTTTATTAAGTAAACATATTTTTTTCCTTTATCAAACATCTTGATGTGGCATAATAGCTAGCTAACAAGACTCACATCACAATTACTATTAACCAATGAATTTGATATTCACCAAGTGCTCCATATGTGCCAAATTTAAGCTATGCTTAGTTTTTACAAAGCAGCACCTCACATGCTGTTATGGTTAACAAGCTAGTCTTACAGCCTATTGAATAGTGAGTTTGATCCTCACTAGGTGACTCATACTTCTATCCTTGTGCCAAATCTAAGCTAAGCTTAGTTTTTTTTTTATAAAGGGACACCTCACATGGTGTTATGGTTAAGAAGATATTTCCACAGCCCAATAACTATTGAATAGTGTTTGATTCTCACAAGGCATCTGTTAGTTTTGGCCTTGGGCTAGATCTACACTTAAATCATATAATGGTTATCAAGCATTTTTACCTTTCTTAAAATATAATTGTTATCCTGATGGAATATTATACCCTTTCTCCAAACTATCTCTAAACAGTTCTTGTCAATTGTTGCACTGAAATTCTAGTCCTACCATATATACAGCATAAATATTTTTGGATGAAGATCAGCCTTTTAGTGGTGTAATTAATACAGGTTTATTTCACTTTGGTAGGGTGTGTAATGGTTACTGTCTTAAAAAATTACACTCAGCTAGTTCAAAATCTGGATGAGGCTGTTTATGCTGCCCTGTGGGCTCATTCCCCAGGGAAAGATATGAATTCATCTCTTCTTCCTTCAGCAATGAGTAGATTGGGCTCTCTAGCCTTGTTAAAGGCAACTGGGGCAGGAGAAAGATATCTCTGAATTCAAACCCCCTACCAGCATGGCAGGGTAACCGATAAAATCAGAAGCTGATATTCATGAGGCAGTCTGATGTTGTGTTCAGCATTGTTCAGGCAACTACTGCGATGAGACTAATGCCAAGGCATATAGCACCTTGCTCTTCCCTTGGACAATATCAGTATCATAAAGAAAGGATACCTACATTTTGAGCAACTGCCGGTCTTCTATACAATCTTGCCCAGGCCTGTGCCAATATCCTCACTTAGATTCAGGGGATCTAGTCTGATGGATGCTATCCTTTTGTTCACTTAACAATCCATATTTTTGTGAAGTATCCACTCCTTTAAATACTAAAACCGGACATTTTTATTACTTTTAAGTATTGAATCAAATATGGAAGCCACACATCAAAGCTATTGCTGGTGCAAATGATGTCCAATGGTCGATTTGGATATTTTGTGTAGACTGACTATTTTTCACATTGTACAATGTTCTAAAGTAATGTCTTTATTGGATCACTACCAACCCCATAAAAAACTCATTTAACTCCTTGCAATTATTTCACACCAGAAGTACCTGATGATTCTAACTGAACTCTTAGTGACAGCATATCTCCTCAGCTCTTGAGGACTCTTCTATGTATTCTAGCTGATCTCAATAGGCCTATGGTCCGGATTTACCAGTTTCTTTCCAGTTTCTCGGGGATTGTTATGAGGGCTTCAATCATGATTGAAATTACTGCCACTTTCATGTTTAATAACTTATTTTTATATCTCTGGCAATGTCCAGGTGTATCTAGATTTTGATTTCCTTCATTTTAACCCTGTGATCTGCTGGAATGGTGAAGTCCACTATCTGGCATGTTGCTCTTTTTAGCTGATTTGCACTAAGCCTGGTCTTCAGGCTGGTATTGGGTGCTCCGTTTTTATATTTTATTATTCTCAAGTAATGTCTTCATTTGATCACTACCAACCCCAACTAGTCTCAACTGAGTGCCTTGAATGGTATAATGGTTAGCAAATTCAGATATATCATTGTTAGTGAGTTCAGTTTTCTTTCAGGGCCCCATACTTCAGGCCCTGTGTCAAAATAAGTTAACCTCAATTGGTCTACCCTGCAGTAGAGTATTGTGAAACTTTAAACCATTTTTTACATGGTCTACCATTCACAGTACTTTCTCCATAAACTACTTGGGGGTGGGGGGGTGTAGTGGCTAATATCCTGGACTGCAACATTGTAGTCACACTATTACTTTCATTTTCAGACTAATACCCATGGGAAGGTTGTGAACCCCTCACCTCCCACCACTATTGATCAAATAGTACCACTACTGTTCTTCTACAAGAATGGTATTGGCATTAAACAACACATGAAGGTTGATATGCTATTAAACCAAAACCATAAACTACACAGACCTTTTGATTTATGGTCAAGTCACTTTGAAAGCACTGGTTTTCATCAAATCACCAAAGTTAAGCAGTGATGACCAGTACTTAAATAGGTGAGCACTTAGTAAGCACAGGTATTGGAAGCAACCTAAGAACTGTGTGCTAATCTAAGAAAAAGTTTAGTAAATAACAACTATACAAACATTTTGAGTGCCTGGGTCAAATTTTTACCTTTCTTAAAATAATAAAGTATAATATCTTGAAAATATTGGCTTTTGTTTTCATCTTCAATATTAGAAGAATATGCCAATTAAAAAAATCTTTCTAAAAATTCATACTGATATGACATTTCTCACAATACACTCAAAAGCAATCTTTTTGAATGTAGTTAAAACTATATGTTTCTAATGCCACCTAATGACAAACAGAACAATCTTTTTGGGTCACCCAATATTTGAGTATATAAAAATATAACATTACCTTATCAAGAGGAGGAAAATCTATATCATTAAAATACAAAATACAGGGTTGCTCTGAAAGTAATGCCTTCTATTTTATTATTTTGTCCAATAATGTTGGGGGAGATGTTGGCATTATCACAGTTGAGGTTTACCCTTCTCATCTTTTACTTTGATGAAGATAACAGCTATATGACATTTGACATGAAAGTAAAGGCATGTCAATGAATTTATCCATGTGGAAAAAATGACACTCAATGATATTCATCAATACTTGCTAATGTTTATGGAGACAAAACAGTAAATGTGAGTATAGTTAGGCTGTGGGTTGTGAGTTTCAGCAGTGGTGACACTGAATTGAGTGACAAGCCACATTCAAATCAGCTATGAAATGTAGAGTGTCTCAAACTTGCCCATTTGCAAAAATGAACAAATGAATGATGAACTATATGGACAACATTTTCCTGACAAAGACACCATTATTGCTGCAGTGAGAAAGTGGGTCACCTCCACTGGTGCAGATTTTTACAAGAAGAACAAGTAGGCCCTTGTTTGTTGCTGGAGAACATGCATAGTCAATAACAGTGACAATGAGGTAAAATTGTTTTGTTGTGCTACTAGTTTCTTTTGTAGTCTCAATGGTAATAAATAGGAGGCATTACTTTTAGAGCATACCTCATACTTCCAGTTCTAAATTTCTTTTACTCATAAGCAGTACAGTAAATTTGAAGACATCAGTTCAATCAAATTTCTACGTGTTGAGTCTGATCAGTGTAATGTATAAATGTCTGCCCATTCGTTACCACAAAATAAGTTATTTTCATCAATAAACTAAGCTTCAATATTAGATAAACAAAAAAATGGCAATATTACCTTTTGATTTTAGAAAATACTGAAAGATCATTAATTAGTTAAATTAGAAAAGATTTATTAATTAAAGAGTATTGTAAATAATGGTTTCTGATTTTGGCATATGTAAAATACTTAACCCTTTCACTGCTGCTTTTTACAATTTTTGGTAGCTTTTAGTACAGCATTTTTTGGCAAAAAATGACTCTCTCAATAAATATTATTTCAAAATATTTAAATAACCAAACATTTCATAATAATCAAATACATGAACTGGTGTTAGATGACTAAAAATAACATTTTAAATAAAATCAATTAAATTTCCTGCCCTGTTCTCCATTACCTACATTATGTACAGCAGCATGCGTATCATTTGTATCAGAGTCATCATGAACAAAGTTGACTCAGTAGTCTCAGTTCTAACTATGAATCACATTAATTTCTTCCAGACTCCACTCAGTATAAACTGATTGATATTGTTTAGCCACTACAAGTTTCAATGGTAACAACCTGAATGAACAATATTACAAAAAGAGTCAAATTTTATGTGAAATTAATGACAAATTTTCTGAAAAATTCCATAGTGGGTAAAAAACCCAGAACAGTTTGAAATTCAACTATAGTTACACATGACACAGCACTAGGAGTTCAGCTCTCATTGCATTTGACATGGCTTTATGAATCTGGCTATAGTTCCATAGGCACTGGGCAATGCATGGCATGGTGCAAGGAATTTGGATATGTTTGCACATAAATGGCTTTATAAATTTGGCTATAGTTGCACAGTGCACAATGCTAGGAATGTAGCTATAGTTGGCACAGGCATAGGCTTTATGATTGTGGGTATAGGTGCACAGGGAATGGTTTTATGAATTTGGGTATGTTTGCACAGGTGTTTTATAATTTGGGTATAGTTGCACAGGCATGGTGTTTTATGAATTTGGGTATAGTTGCACAGGCATGGCTTTATGAATTTGGGCTATATTGCACAGGGCATGGGCTTTATGAATTTGGGTATAGTTGCACAGGGCATGTTTATGAATTGGTATATTGGCACAGGGCATGGGGTATGAATTTGGGTATAGTTGCACAGGGCATTGGTTATGAATTTGGTATAGTTGCACAGGGCATGGTGCTAGAAATTTAGCTAGAGTTGTACATGGCAGTGAAAGAGCTAAGTAAAAAGCATAAATGAAACTACAAATTGTTTTCTTTATATGCTCAAATTGAATTTACACTTCATAATGTAAGTATTTGAATATGTGGTCAGCTAATATTTCCATAATTTGGGCAAGAATAAAATCCTCATTATAATTAAAATTATTATACTAATATAATTGTTAATGTAGAATTTGTCTCTCATAGTTTCTTAGTTGATTGCCTTACCAGAAATTGTTTGTAAATAATATGCAGAAAAACAATTGTCTGTGGGTTAGAAATGAAAGGAGAATTTGGATCATTAGTAAGACGTATTATAGTATATATAGATATTATTATATATATATATATAATATATTGACAGTAATAATAAGAATAAGAAAAGAAGCGAAGAAAAAAATTGAACTGGAAGAAAATTGTGCTTTCAAAAGTTGAGGAAAAATCTCACAAAGCAAAGTGAGCAGATATTTGATATATGAAAAAGTTAGCATGCCAATTTTTTTGCAAAATGTTATACATTTTAGGATAATTTAATGCATAAATATGTGCAAATGCACTAGAGACGATTATTAAAAAGAAGAGAGAAAGTGATAGAGAAAAAAAAAAAATACAACAAAAAAACTGCTTAGCCAAAGACTTGGTAGAATTAGATAAAATGTTCTAGAAAATTAACCTATATTAAATTGTAAGTGTTAAACTTACCTATCATATTTTAAAGAAATGATGTCATACGTAGTCAAAGAAACCGATTGGTAATTTTAGTTGTTTTATATATATATATAATATTATGAATATATATATATATATATAAATATATAATATAATAGTATAGTCTCCATAAGGTATAAAGACGACACAGCATATTATATACAGAGCGATAATAGATCATAATAAAAGGAAAAAAGACTTACATAAAGAATGCAGAGGTGGTTTGTTAAATGTTATGTTGGCTAGTCCTACAGAAGTGAGAATTGGATCAAAAGCAGCCAGCAAAGTAATAAGAAATCTTTTTTCTTTTGTTTTTTTTAAATGCAGGGCAGCCAAATTGAATAAAAAGAGAATATTTCATGTGCAGTAGATGCTTTGAAGAAATAATGATGAAAGGTAGACCATTCAAGACCATTTTAAGTTTAAATATCATCGTGCGACTGTAATGTATTCTAGATCATTGCAATGAAAAGTAATGGCGCTGTTTTGTGAATTGACAAAAAAAATAGCAGATTACCTTACCATATAGGTGAAGCAACCATGTCTGTTTTTACTCCGTTGCATATAGTTAAAAAAAAGTGTATACATTGTGACAGTTCAAAAATCAATTAGGAAAACATGTTGGGGTTGTTATTTTTTTTTTTCCACCAAAAAAAGTCATCAGTTTTCTTAAACCTTTTTGCCAGAACTTAATTTTCCGGATAAAGAGTTTTCAGAATTTATAATATATAATATAATAATAATCATAATTAATAAAAAATGGCAGCTACAAGATAAGACAGACTAAGGTAAATTTGTTTGAGCTAGCTAGCTTACAGAAACATGCTCTGTGAACAGAACTAGACTACGATAATACCAATAGTGACAAATGCAGTAAAAGAGACATCGTTTTTAGAACCATCATTGATAGTGGAGTTCTAAGGAGGAGGTGGGGGAACATGACATATTTTCAAGACACTAACACAGCTCTTTAACTGAAACGTTTGCAAAGATAAGAGGAGATAACCTAGGTAAAAGGGTTGAAATAAAGGTTTTTCAAATAAACAAAAAAAATCAGAAAAAAAATCAAAAAATTAAACAGACTATGTTGGCAAATAAAACGTTGCACGATTATGATATAACCTATACTTACAGGGTTCTAGCTGCATTAATGTACACTGGTACAAACTGGATTGGAGAAAAAGTGTCTTACAACAGCTGTTTCTCACGCAAATTCAAAAATGAACAAGGGTGCATAAAGAGATAATGAATTTTGTGATAACATGAATGAATAGAAACAAGATGTAGGAGATGAGGCAGACTGGTGAGCTTCATTTCCAGATGCAAGATACATGTGCTAAGTGTGAATTGAGGGAGTCAGTCATACCTGATTAATCCTCCTCATAAATCTTTACAATCTTCCTGATACTTCTTGATATTCGCCGTATATGTCTATAAATCGTCCCATCTCGATACTCCTTAAATCTTCCTCATTCATGATACTCCTTTAATATCATCCTCTCCAGAACAACTTGAAATCAAAAAGCTTGGATGCAGATCAAATACATTTAATACGTTCGAACAATAAAGAGAAACAACGATCTACGGATTTGGCTGTTCCGAATCGTATTTTAGTATTCTTTCGGACAATGCATAATAAGAATCATAGGATAAGAATGAGATATAGGAGAATATGCGGGTGAGATGGGATGGGTAAGGGCAGGGGTCAGGAGCAGGACAGCGTTGATATTGGACGTGGGAGAGTTGGGGTGAGAGGGGCCACAAGTATTCCTTTCTAGACACTATTAAAGGTGGTGTGGGGAGCTAATATACAGGTAGGGATGGGAGCGAGATTGGCGTAAAGGCCATAGAGCACCATGTAGAAGTTGGCGCGGAGTCTGAGATGGTCAAGGAATGGATGACGATGTGATGGGTTAGTAAGGAGTGTGTGAAAAAGGGGGGCTGCAGCGCTGAGAGGAAGATTCACAGCAGTTGAGTGGTGAACGATAGGGTGTGAAGAAGAGAAGAAATGTAGTAGGGTGGAACGATAAGTAGCATGTAATGGGGGGCGTGCGAGAAAGAACATTTGAGGGATAAAAACAAAATAATTTCCGGTGAATAAAACAAAAAGAGATACATATCATAAACAAAATTAAAATGCAAACTTCTAAAACTGTTCTAGAAAACTCAATCTAAACTGAATATTTTCAATTGTTGAGACATCACTGGTATAGGAAGTGGAATAAATGTTTCGGCAAGACCTGTTAAAACAAAACAAAAAGATAAAAAAAATTAGTTAAAAAAAATAGTAAAAAAAAAAAAAAAAAAAAAAAGAAAAAAGAATAAAAAAAAAAAACAATCTTGGGATAAAGAAAGTGAGTAAAAACAGAAAAAAGAAATTAATTAAAGAAAGAACAACTAAAAGAAAGTAAAAAAAAATAAACAGTGAACAAATCAATGGAAGTTGTATAGATTAAAAAAAGTAGAACCATGGTATATCAACACCAGAATCATTTTTTGCCATTTGATTGACTGATAGATGATTGGACAGACTGGTGTTAAGGGACTGAAGAATTGGTGACATTTATTTTCTTCCAATCTGATTGACAAATAAAGCACAACATATGTTTAATAAAAATTATAAGGGGAAAAACCTCATAATGGTGAAAATAATAAATAAAACCTCTGTTCCTTCATCAAGATAATTCTCCTTCAAGAAAATATGAAAAAAAATCATTTCATTCTCAAATTAAGAAAAAAAAAAAAAAAAAAAAGAAAAAGAAAGATTCAGTTTTCCAGGTTATTAATTGATTGAAATATTTAGATGTGAAAGTAAATTTTCTGTGTAAAAGATAATATCAGATAAAAAATTCATGAAAAGCCAGTTTCTGCCTGTCTATAGGAGCCAGTTTTTACTGAAAGAGAAGAACATTTTAAATATCAATAATATGCTATCAGTCAAATAAATTATGTGCTTGAATAAAATTGGCATAATCTTGTTGAGGATGGTATGTTGCATTTAGTAAGTTAATCTTGAAGAGAGAGAAAGTGAAGAATTATGGTAGAAGCACCTCTAAGTACGATAAATTATCCAGTGAAGAGATTTATTCATAACGAATTGATAGGAAAAGAAATATAGTAAAGAATAGGAATAGAAGAATTAATACAAGGATATGGTGAGAAAATTAATGTGAAGAAATACGGTATGAGATTCATATGAAACGCATATGGTTAGAAGAATTATCATATAATAATATATGAATAAACAATATTAGAAATACAATTATGATTAGAATAAGTTATGATTAAAGATTATGGTCGACAGAAAGAAATGGTCACACGTCATAATATTTTTATCGATAAGCTTTTAAGTTCAGGAGGAGAATTAAAACTTGGTTATAAGTCGATAGTTATTCTTAAGTAATTGAAGCTTAATCTTCACGTTTTTCAAAATGGTCAAGTTTCTGAAATAGTTTGCTTCTTTATGTGATCCCAGCCTCCCTATAGTAAATGCAACATTCCAATCAGAGTTAACGTTAAAATATAACGTTTAATACATGAAATCATCGATTTTAACTTGCATATAGTTGACGATTCAACAGTTTTTGCACTATGATTTCTTGTCATACTTCCTTTCTTTCTTAAATCATCAACTGGATTTCAGTGTCATTTTTTAGATTGTCATAAAGTATTTTGCACTGGTTTGGAAATAAAGAATAATCTATCCAACAAGGATCCAAAGCTTGTTTGGAATGTTGTCATAAGATGTTTAATCGAAAAGTCAACAATACCTGAGCACCAAAGCACTTAAACTAAAGTAACAAAGTAAAATCTTTGATTACAAATATGAGCTAAGATTTTTAGGTAATGTGGTTAATCAAAGAAAGACGGTGGGAGTGCCGTACTGGACTCTGCTGAGCTATACCCCAGTCACAACAATTAAAAATGTAAAATAGAATTGACAGGGAAGTAAAAACACTAAAAAATAAACTTCATATTACATAATTATTTTACCAAATATAAACTTAGTCTAACATGGCAAATACTGCTTTTTTATACTGATCAGTAATTTGATATTTTATTTCGTATCACATACATACTGAAAATGTAGTGAATGCTACTATGTCGTAATTAAAAGTAAGGTCTTACGCCGTAACCATGGGTAGGTAGTACACGCAAATATGGGGCATCAACAGAGATCAAACTAGCTCTTTCAGTAGTAAAGGATCGCAGAGACTAACTTTGTTAACCATTACACATGAGTGGGATCCCTGTTCAGTGCACTAACTGAGATGATTAATCTTTTATGTTTCTTTTACCTAGGGTCTTTAATCATAGAGTTTTCTTAAGGCAGTTCGTAATAAGAAATAAACTACATGACAACGTTCTTTATAGCAGTTTTATTGCTATCTTCTTGTTATTATCTCTAATGTAAAAGGGAGTTGGTGTGTATTAGTACGGAGGAAAACTATATAAAAAGCAAACACTTAATTGACAAAGTAAATATATACTACATATTCCCTATTAACAATCTTGTTTTTAAAAGGCAAGAAATCAATAAGATTTGATTTATATCGTGAAAAATTAACCACGAACTTAAAAAAGCTAAATAGTAACACCATGTGACTTTTTTCCTTTTTTAAAAAAAATTTTAAATAGCGGACACTGATTTTCCTTTTCAAGAGTCTCTGGCGATTTTCTTTTTCTTGATGCTCACCAGGCCCCGGATCAATGCAAGTCTTTTAATAAGGCATCCAGCGTGATCCAACTAGCAATTCGTAATAGTGGGATCGTGAGACTAACTTGCCCCACGCTATTAGACAATCTGAGTTGGCACTTTGTAGTATGAAGTAGAAAATTGTCTGAATTTCCTTCACAAGCTGTTTCCAACATGCAGTTGTCATTTCCCCAGGATAAATGAATGTTATTTTTCCTTTAAGATGCAAGTGAAAATTTTCTTTTATATAATTATAAGCTGGTTGAAAATATCAGTTACCAAGCATGGATTCATGTGCTTTGCTACCCTAACTTAGATAATACCGTGCCTATCAATAATATTGAACTTTTCTAAATGAATTGAGCAAATATATATTATATAAATGTAGACGGAAAAGCATTTTGTCAGCTTTTGCACCTAAAAAATTAGCACTTCACTACGATATTATTTATACTGTATAGGCAGCATAGCATTCTGAGAATCAAAGGTAGATATACTTTGTAAATTAAAGTTACTAACTCTTAGAAAATTCATTTGATCTATATATATATATATACCACCAATAATTAGATATAATATTGTGTGGTGTGTGTGTGTTTGTGGTTGTGTTTTGGTGTGTGTACTGTGTGTAATGTATGTATGTATGTATGTAACTTTGTAAATGATATTTATCAATATATATAATCGTTGATATACGCGTTTAGAAGCAGGAAAAGATATAAGTCAAATAACTTAAATGAAGCAATAAAAATAATTTCCTTCAGCTGTCAGTATAAATAATATAAATAAATAAGTTTCAACTGAGAATAATATAAATGAATAAAAATAATAAAATAAAAGATACAATAAATATGAAATAAAATAAAACTAACATAAGTATCAAAAAAATCATACAAATAAAATTAGAAACGAGAATATAAAAAAATTAAATTTGGAAATATATTTGAATTTATTAAATAAGTAATACATTAATTGAAACTATTAAGATTAAAATAGAACAAAAATATAATATAAAAATATAACATATATATAAATAGATGAAAAATAAATATAAAATATTACATATAAACTATACATATAGAATCTGAAAATAAACTAGAATAAGAATAAATTTAGAATAAATATAACCAAAACAAAAATATAAGAAGGTAGATTATAAATAAACAAAAAATAAATAAGAAGCTAAAATAAATTTATAGACATTTAGTTAAAAAGCATTTTAAATAGATCTAATAATCAAAATCTAAATAGAAATAAATAAAAGTATCTTAACATATATTTTGAATTAAAAGAATATAAAATAATAAAAATGACAAATAGTATAAAAATGAATAAAATATGTAATATAAATAAGGTATATTAAATAAATTAGAATATATAAATAATTAAAAAATCAGTATATAAATAAATATAATAATGGTACAGGTTAAAATAAAAATTTGGATGGTATTAAAAATGGAAGAGCACTACTGAAAATTTAAATTAATGTTTTGTTTTTTAAAATAAGTAACACCACATCAAAATTAATTTTATTTTACTAACAAAGTATACTTTGTTTTTGCAAAACAAAATTTTATTTCTTGATTGATGCCATCGGTTATATGAGGAACATGCCAATTATATTTCCATAAATTAACTTCTTTTCTTAAACATTAAAAAATAATGATAAATATAGTAAGAAATGGAATATAAAATAAATACAAAAAACAACTGTTATTTGTTACTTACCAAACATACGCTATCATGGAGAAGGACACTGAAAACAGAATGAATATACATCATTGTCATTAGATTGGATACTTAATCAATTATCTCTTATAAATCAAAATACATTCTTTACATAAAAAAATCAAATTAGTATGAATTGAATAATCAAATTTGTAATTGTTGTTTAATCAGTAAAATAATTTATAACATTTAGAAATAATATGGAATTAATTCTAAAATGCAATAATTCCACGAGCAATAATATAAATGGAAATTAATTAAATAATTCCTACTCTTATGCTATACAAAAATTAAATGTGCGCATTTGGAAAAAAAAAGAATAGTGAAAATAGCAAAATTAACTCCTAAGAAAATTTGCAGGAACTGAATTCAAAAACGACCCAATGTGTGGAAAATCAAATAGATAAATCAATTTAAAAAAGTGAGCCAAACTGAAAAATTTTGAATATTATGCAATGTTGAAAAACTAGACAAGCAACTGTAAAAACAGAAGACATACCACAGAAACTATTTTTCAAAGAATTTCCTTCATTAACAAAAGAAAAGGATCTTAGAATGATCAGTGCCATTTCAAATGAACAAGAACCAATCAACCTGAAAATAGAATTAAAGATTAAGAATGATAATGGTTTACTCAAAATACTGAGCAATTGCCATCCCGTGATAGACAAACAGAAACCACCCATCTTACAAAATTGTTTAAATGATATTAAGTTTAGAATCATTGGACGTACATAACATGTAGTTACAAAAATATAAAGATACTGACAAACAATGTGAAAGGTTCTAAAAAAATTTTTGACAGTAGAATTTTGGCTAACTTTATTGTTGTTCCCATATGATGTTCCAACAATACCTTGTAATTATGACGGCTCTCCATAAGGAAAGCTTGTGTCTGTGACTCTTTTCCTTCAGAATTCCAGGTTTTAAAAGTGTGTAGAAGGGTATCCAGTGAGAGCCAAACAATTGTCAATATTATCTTTCCGAATGGGGTATCATGTGGAACAATTCGAACAAAAGTTTTAAATAAGTGCCAGCAAGGCTTGGCCGTTTACCAACTTTATCTGTTCCCATGACACCTGCAATCATGCAGAAAATAAGGTCTAAAAAGTTTGCATGTTTCCTTTACCACACTTTTAAAGACGCTAGAACTACAGAGATAAGACAAAAATAGAATCAAACAGTATAAAAAAAATTTCGATACTATTTTGAGATTTCAATAAAAAAAAGAGAGAAGATTTCTGTCTTTACTGGGTGCAGACTTACACAGAAATGCCAAGGATTGCAGTCAACTATCCAATAAAAAAATTTTAAAAAAATGTTTAATGATTCAAAGAATCTTTGAATGTTAATGCCCTTAAAATTAAAAACATCCTGCAAAACTTTCAATTCAGAATAAAAGAACATTAGGATAGTTTTTGGAAATAAAATTAATAAAATGAAATTTTCGCTAACTCTCGTAAAAATGAGGTAAAAAATTCAGCATCAGCAAAATGTGTACTCAATCAAAACAAAATGGATAAAGCTACAGCAACCTGAACATACTAATCTGTTTTCTAGTTGAGTATCGAAAATGATAATAAATTGAATAGGATAATTGTTCACGGTGTAGCATATTATTGAACTTTTAATGGATAGTCTTGCTTCTATTTGTGCTTATAAGGTACATCTGGTTAACATTGGGATTATTATTGACCAATTATATAATAAAACAGATGAACATAAAAAGAATGCGAAAGTTCTTGACAAGTAATAGGAAATGAACATTTAAAAACAAATTTGTGAAAACTAAAGAACTTAAGAAACAATTACCAAGTATTTGAACTGTGTGAGAATATACCAGAAGATACGATGATATCGACTGGCCCTATAAGGAACAATCTTCCTTCTTACGTCATGCACGACTTTGTCAGTCCTAATCCGAGGATAAAACAATAATTTTGGGTATGTATAAATTTATTATAAAGAAATAACAGAAATATTTCAATATTAAGTTCATTACAGTCAACTTAATATTCAAGCAGAATATTATGTATATCAGATAATTTTATGTACAATTTCAGACCAAGGAAATTAAGTTTTCTTAACAACACAATAATCTGTCGGAAAGAATCTTTTCCTTTGAGAGTAATTTTATGGACAAAATATTCTTAATTAAAGTGAAAGACATTGAGAAAATACAATTAATAAATTATCTTTCAGAGTATAAAAGTATTATATATATATATTTATATATAATATATATATATATATATATGATATATATATATATATATATATAACAGTGAAAAATGGAAATTAACCAACGATATATGAAGAGGATAAATAAATTAAAAGATAAGAAAAGTGAATATGGATAAAATTAATTAATTTGAAGTTCAATACTGTTTCGACGCCAAGAAGTTTGTTCATGTACACATTAGTTTCATTCTATTATTGATTCTAAAGTATAAATAACAATATATAGAAAATTATAGAAAATTGTAAGTATACAAAAGAAAAATGGCCCTTCATCAGGGTAAAGGTTGATATTTTAATATCAAACTTTTTACCCTGATGAAGGCCGTTTTTCTTTGCATACTTAAATAATTATTATAATTTTTCGATTATTAATATTTTATTTTACTATTTTAGAATATAAATAGAAATTATTGTGTACATGAACAAAACTTCTGGCTGAAACATGTGTTAACTCATAAGTAAATTTAATTTTATCCATTAACATTTTCTTCCTTATTTATTTATCCTTTCAATATATTATATATTAGGAGATGCTCAAAGATGCGACAGGTAATTCTTCAAAGTTTTTTTAAAAGAAATTTTTTCGATTATGCTACCGCAACTTCAAAATAAACCTGAATAAGCACTATGACTTAAAGATATAGCTATATTAGAAAAAAGAAAATTTGCTAGCAGCCTATATATATTTGACAAGTTTGGACTACAAAATCATAAAATCATGAGAAATATTTATGTCCCTAATTGCTATGAACAGCTGTTAGACCTTTATTGAAATATATTTTGAAGTTTTCTTGCAGAAATTTTATTTCCACTCTGATTGGAGAAATCACGCTTAATGTATAAAGTTTCGATTCCGCTGATGAATCAAAGTTTAAACCTCCTTCATAAATTTTTCAGAATTTTGAAGTCGAGTGACGACTGTGGCCTGTCTAGAAACTTTAGTTTTTCTTCACCGACATCCCCTTATTTTTCATTTCATGCAAATTCTAAAATCCAGCTCCTTGTAGCTTAAGAATTTTCGCAGATTGAAGCAGCAGTCTTTCCTGGTATTTTCCAATAGAAGACTGTCTGATTGGTTGCATTTCTAATGCAGTATGTTTTCAGATCATTATCTTTTTGAAAATTTCAATACCATAGTATTTCTCATTATATAGCTCTGCTTTACCCAAAAGTGAAAAAGAAAAAAAATAACCCCTCAAATTATTATACTTCTACCAGATTTTAACTGTGGAGGGTATTTTGGATTACTATGAAGTCACTTTTCTCCAGACATGTAACAAACTGTTCTCACCAAAAGTTCAATTTTTTGTGCTTGTCACCCATAATATTTCATCACAAAGGAAGCAGGCTCCTTGTGAAATGATATGAGCAAAGAGTAGACAATACTGTCATTTGACTGGAGCTCAGAAAAGAGTTTTCCTATGAAGTCCTGAGAATGCAAGTCCTACACATTGGAGTGTCCAATTAATTAGTACGTTGCGAATCACATTTTCTCCAAGCTCTGACAGTCCTTCTGAAGTTTCTCACCTGGAAGTGATGAGTTAGAATTTTTGCCCTCAACAAATGGAAGTGAGCTGTATGGTTCACCTAATTCACAAGAACATCATCCTTGACGACAGATCCATAGCCAGGCCCATGTTGAAATATAGTGCATTGTACTATTGGAGATATTGAGTTTCATTGAGAACTTGATATCATGATTATGAAATCAATACACTTTACAAAACCTATCAAGAGCACCTTGCCTTCACACTTGGGAAACACCTTTACATGTCAGCAAAAATTCTAATGTTTATTTAAATGTCCATATAGACCTTTTAAAAAATGTAGATTATGTGTGGTGGTATACTCTGCTTGCTGGCAAGAATTTAGCAAGTTAATTTCAATCACAAACTGCAAATTGTGATACCATTTTTTATTCTTAATTGGAATTTTTCATTGAAACGTTGAATATAAGTGAAAAAATATAATATAAGGCTTTCTGGTATATATATTCTGCTTTTAATTAAAAAAAAAAAAGATTCTCAGAAGGCCATTTCTTCAGATACATTACCAATTTCAAAAAGCAGTACGCTTGGTCTGTTCTTACTGACATCTAGAACCCCTTTAATGAGAATGTTGACAGGACAAGGTCAATTTGCATCCTGCCCTCCAAAAAAGCCTTGTTATGTGGGCACTCGGTCACTTAAATTGACCTTGTGTCACATCTTGATACTTAATGGGTGTAGGTAGAAAGCAAACACCAAGTATTAAATACAATATGCTAAAATATTCTGCTATATTAGAAATATACAAAAATCATAAATATATACTTTCAGTTGATGGAATTATATAGTTATTTCAAGAATAATTTATAAATTTAGCTAGCCATACAGCGAACCATTTTTGAAACAATGAAATTATCCAATCTAATACTGCATCCTACTCACCTGATTTGGAACTTGACTAAATAATAACTATATTACTAGATTAATAAAGAAGTTCTTCACAGCCAGAATATTTCTATGAATCCTAAATTGAAGGAATTCTCGCTGAAAGACTCAATCATTCTTATAGTTGTGAGAATATAAAAAAAAACTTTGGTTAAAAATATTTATGATATAACTAATTCCTCTCTACTTGAGAGTGCAAACACAGAATTGGAATATAATGTTTAAATATTCATTAATTATTTAATCAGACCCTGTAATCAGAAAAAAAATTAGAGTTGTCCTTTTTCGAACAGTAAAGAGGATTCAAATTTTCAAATTTTTCTTCATTAAAGATACCTTTAAATTGTTTATCGATATATAGTGAAAAGTAGATTAGAAGCCACAATTTCATCTATACAATATACCAAACAAAAAGATGTGAATGTGCATTTTGTGGTTAAATGGCTGATATGTCTTATTTGTTAAAGTAAAAATGAAATCATAAAATACGTCAAATAGAACCTGTTTTAATATCATACATCCAGGAACATATTAAGGAAAAACATAATTTTTTTGTATAAAATTTGAATATCTTATAAAAGAAATGTAAATTGAAAATGACTCATAGCCAATTGCTGTAGGTAACAGAGGTACAATTTGAAACTAACAACATATTTTAATTTGTAGTATTATATAAAAATATTATATATATATTATAGTATATAATTTATCGTAATGCATGTTTTAATATAATAATCTAAAATCCAGAGAAATCATGCACCTTTTAAAAGGACAAACCAAACATTCAATGAATTCTTCTCAGTAAATAATTATATATAAGAGAGAGAGAGAGAAAAATAAATACTGACCAGCAGGAATTGAATCAAAATTACATCTAATGGCATGACAACAACTAAATGGCAATTGATTGAGTAGCAATTAGTCATTTAATATAGCAGGGATTACACACACACACACACACACCAACACACACACACACACACACAACAATATATATTATATATATATATATATATATAATATAATTATAATATACAATCAAACACATATATAAATTTACATATCAGTAAATACTCAGTGCTCTATATAAATTACTAAAATATAAGAAGCCTACTAGGCTAATTTAATAAGTATTGAAACAATGAAGGTGATCAGACATTTCCAAATGACGAACTCCAGAGACTTTCGCTGTACCCTCGCATGAGCTTCAACAGCTTAGAACTCCCACACAAAGTAGTGTTACACAGTGCGAATCTAGAGTATAATAAGAAAATAGAAAAACACTTCATCATAATTGCATTAACCAAATGGTGATTGTATATCAGTTATTTAGGAAACTGTCATAGCGTTGTTTTTATCTTTTGCTATTTTAACCATAAACATTATTAAATCTATTCTGAAAAGTAATTTAAAAAAGAGCAACATAGCAGTGATAAGATTTCTACTAGTGTGCATATAGATAGATATAAAAAAGTGTGTGTTGAATATGGTGAATGATATATTGTGTAGCAATACATGAATGGGAATAGTTGTACTTTTGAGGTGCCTATTCACTAGTGATCGAGGTGTGCAGCAAGTAGCAGTCAATAGTAGTGCAGCAGCAACAAAGATGATTTCCCCTCCCAAAATGGGAAAAAACAACAAAACAACAACAAAACAGCAGGTTGCATGGGTGAATCACTTCTCAACGAGGATGTTCACACAAAAGGCTGAAAGTCTGTAGTGGAAGATACATAAATGTAGTAACTACTCTGAAACCCATAATTCAATTGGGAAGGACACACTTATGTGACATGCATTTGCAGTAAATTGTACAGTGAATATGAAAAATGTAAAATTATGCCACAAAACTCGAGATAAGACATACCAGCACGACGAATTGATAAGTAAAGAGGAAGTGATATAATTTCTAGTGCCAACCAAAAAAGGGAATTACTTTTTTAAACTTCATGTGAAATCTGTGTTTTATTAAACAACTAAAAATTATGAGATAAGATATGCAAGTCTTTGGAGTAACAATGTTGATAAAGGAAGAGTTTATCTCCGTTGTTTTGTTTTGGAGGCTGATAGCAAAGTAATGCGATGGAGAGTATAGTGGATGGTCCGTCTATGGAGAGTGTGTGACAACTCCCTCAACTGTTCGATTAAATCGAAGCGCATAGGTAGCTGAGCGTGTGAGAAGGAGAAGTATAGGACGTACTACAAACGGAAGGTCTGAAATGAGAGAGGATATGATGATACTTGTTGAAAGTTAGTATATCTGAGGGCTGAACGGTCTGATGGGACGAGAGAGTAATACGAGATATGTCTTCGAGATAGGAAGAGATGCAAGACGTGTATGCATTATTAAATTCGAGGTAAGGAGTAAAAGAGGTCCGAGTGATGAGACCATTTTCGTGATGGTCTGTGTATTAGAAATCGAAATATTTTGAGAGAAAAAGATGAATGCGAGATTAGAGAAGTCTTCGGAAGATGCGTGAGTCAAATACTGTGGGACTGATTCTTCTTAGAGTAGGTACTAACGTTGGGGTGGAGTAGTGACACCTTTGTGAGATAGGAAGAAGGATGAGAGACCAATGATGTTGGGATGATATTGACAATTAGGGGCGGTAATGTGAAGAAGATTGATTATACTGTTTAAAGTTCTTTGAAAAACACATATGTTACTGTTTATAAGATTAAAGAGTTCAATGCTGTATACCATCAGTTTGTGTAAATTCAGAAAGTACAATGTCAGCAGTAAGAAGCCATTGATAATGTAGCCAATGTACACACCACTGTACAAATCCACAGAATAATAATAAGAAGATAGATAATATTACAGTGGCCACCAAGATCAAGTTAGTGCGTGCACTTGAATGCAAAAAGGGTTCAAGACAACAGATTCAAGACCAGAAACAAAAAGTATAAAAGACACTTGTGTTTCGACAAAACAAGTTTAAAAAGCGAATGAATAAATAAAAACTCAAAACTTTAACATCACAGAGAAAAGAACTCCGGGAATCAATTTCTAAGCCAAGAGACCTCAAGGAGCTAAAGAACAGAAATAAAAAATACAATTTCCCCCCTCAAACAGAATAAGATAAGAAGGAAAAAAAAGAAAGAAAAAGAAAAACAGCTTTCCAAACAAGCACAATGAATCACGGTTGTTTAAGACACAGGGTCACCAACCTTTTTTCATGAACCCAAACCCATTATTGAACAAACTTAGAAAAACCTTTGAACTTGAATACAAAAAGAATATAGTGAAACTTCTTGTATTCGGTTTATTAAAAAAAACAATTCTTTAGCATTCATCAAACAGAATATTTAGACATAAAATAGACATGCTTAGAATTCATGAAAACTTGGTTCTTATATTATTCCAATTAGCAAAAACTGAGCTTGATGACCTCAAGCTTGCTTTTGCTGTTTATTAAAGTTGAGTGAATATATCTTTTTGACAATAGTTCACAGAAATTAATTTTCAAAACAGAAATTTAAGCTAATATTATATGTTTATCTAATCATTAACAAAGCATGCTTAAGCTTCTTTGTCAAACCTTTTACTTATCGAATTTTATCAGAACCCTTTTTTAAAAGAATCCTAAATATTCACAAAGCTTAGCGGTTTATTACTCAGTTGATGACCACTGGTTAAAAGAAGCACTTAAGAAAAAAAAAATAGACTCTCACAAACCAAAAAAGAAAAAGGATATTTATAGACGAGTACTATAAAATAATACAAAATGCAAAGTGAAGAGATCAATTCATAGAATATCTGTATTTAATCATACAAAGTAACACTTCTTTTCCTGTGTGCAGAGTAGATAAATCAATGCCAAAAGGATTAGAAAAAAGTGAATAGAAAGGAGAGGAAAAATGTAAGGAGCTAAAGATTTAAAGGAATAAGTCAATTAATGAAAACCTAATAAAACAACAAACATAACAAGTTGCAAGATTAACAAACTTTTCATGGTAATAACATAACAAGTGAGAGACTAAAGAAAGTAGACTACTCAAAGAAAAATAATATATTATATATTAGGTACAGAAATATTTCATCTCTCTTCTTTCCTATAGCCTTTACTCAAAAGGTTATTTTAATGTACACGTATAAAGACATCTATGGCTACATATACTTTAATACAGTGTAACATTAGGAATATGAAAAGAATTTTAATTTTTTTTTAACTTAAGTTACTTTCATCATATATCTAAAAACTATATATAAATATAATTATATAATAGATATACAAATTTTAAATGCCTTCTATTGCACCTATGTATGGGGGGGGCAGGTTAACAATCACCAGATTTAATTCATACTTGAGATCTGGAAATTTTTAGGTATTATTGGTAAACTGAACTTCAAATGGTCACTGAAGTGCTTATGGAATCCAGCAGTGAAGAAAAAATGAAGCAATATTTGACCAAACCATTCAAAAGGGACTGTTAAGGATGTGACTTATCCCTGAAAATAAATTCCAAGACAGTGGAAAATCAATTAATTGATGAAATTAATGAAAAGCCAGGTAAAGGGACTTAAAGCACTAGCACTTAACAACGACAGAGATTAGGACATAATAAGTGTTATGTAACTTAGAAAACCATACAGCATCTGAATTCCTATGTTTTTTGTTTTTGTAAAAATGAAACAGTTTTGATACATCTAATGAGAGAAGTTTGATATATTGAACTGAAGTTCAATTATAAGAACAAAGACTTTGAACATGTAAACGAGTCTTTATAATATTTATATATACTTTATATATTTATGGATAAAACTGAAGAAATCTTAATTCATATCTTCCATGATTAACATTTAGTTTAATAATTAAGTTTTGTTTTGACAATAAAACTGACAAATAATCTTTATGAGACGTTATGTAATTCTTTAGCAAAATCATTTTTCCCTAAATGTACCAGTACAAATTTATATTATCAATCAGACTACTTGAGGAATTTTTTCAAACTACTTTTACTAAAAATTTATTAAACTAAGAAAAGAAAATCCTCAATGTGAGTCTAGATGGAATAAATAAATTGTTACTGGCTACATTTAGAAAATGACTTTTGCTAAAGATACATAAGTCATAAAAGGTATATTGTACAGTTTATTATTGTCAAAAACGAAAACTAAATATTAAACAAATGTATAAATCAATGAAATATAAATTAAAACATTTTCTCTCATTTCTATCCATACAAGTATATAAAGTATATATAAATTATAAGATCTTTTACATGTCCAAAGAGTCTTTGTCTTAATTGAACTTAGTCAATATATTCAAACTTCTCTCATTAAGATGTACAAAACTGTTTCAATTTTTTAACAAAAAAAAAAAAAAAACATAGGTAACTTGTCAAGAAGTTCCTGTATGTTTTCTAAGTTACATAAACCTAACTTGTCCGTAACTCATTAGTATGCTCAAGTCTAGGTGCTTAAGTTCTCTTACCTGCAATTTTCATAATTTCATAATTAATTTGATTTCCACTTCTGGGAATTTATTTCAAAGGCATAATCACCAATCCTTAAAAACAGATCCCTTTGAATGTTTCGGGTCAAATATTGCTCATTTCTTCCACTGCTGATTCCATAAGCACCTTCAGTGACCTTGAAAAGTTCAGTTTACAATAAACGTAAAAAAATTTCCAGAACTCTCAATATGAATTAATCGTTTATTATAACCTGCCCCCCAAAAATAGGTGCAATAGAAAGCATGAAAATTTATATATATATATAAATAATATTATATAAGTTTTTAGATGTATATATAATAAACTTAATTAAAAAAAAAATAATCTTTCATATTTCCTAAGTACAATGATATAATATCATATTGTAAGCCATAGATAGTCTTTATACGTTACATAATAACCTTTTGAGTAAAGGTAAAGAAAAGGAAAAATATTTTGATACTTCCCTAATATATAACTGATATATATTTTCTTTGTAATCTACTTTCTTTAGTTTTCAACTTTCTATTTATTACACGAATGTTTGCTTATCTGCAACTGTTTATGTTTTGTTTATTCAGTTTTTCATATGACTTCATTCCTTTAATCTTAGCTCTTACATTTTTTCCCTCTCCTTTCTATCACTTTTTTCCATAAATTCCCTTTGGCATTTTTTAGTCATCTACTCTGCACACCAGGAAAAGAATGTTCACCATATCTACTGAATAAATACAGATATCTAATGAATCAATTCTCTTCACTCGCATTTGTATAATTTTTATAGTCTCTCTAAAAATCCCTTCTGTTTCTTGTTTGTGACCAAGTCTTTTTTTGTTCTTTATAGTCTCTTTTAAAACAGTGGCATCAACCTGTTCAATACAAACCCTAAGCCTTGTGAATTTTTTAGGATTCATTTAAAAAAGGGTTCTGGATTAAAATTCATAAGTAAAGTTTGACAAGAAGCTTAAGCCAAAATTGTAATATTAGATAAAACTTAATATTACTTAAACATTCTCAATTTTTGACAACAACATTAATTTGTGAACATTGTCAAAAGATATCATTCCTCACCATGTAAATAAAACAAGCAAAGCAACTGATCATCAAAGTCATATCTTGCTATGACATAATATAAGACAATCCTCATGAAATTCAAAGCATTCTACTCTTATCTAATATTCTTTTATGAAATGCTTAAGAATTGTTTTTTTAATAAAGAAATAAAATAGTTATTCAATATTCTTTTTGCTATAAGTTCAAAGGTTCTTTCTAAGTTTCATAAAGTGGGTTCGACAAAAAGGTTGGTGACCACTGTGTCCTTAAACAACACTTTATTCATGTTGCTTGTTTGGAACAAGCCTTTTTATTCTCTTTTTCTTCTTTTTTTTCCTCTATTTACTTCGTCTCTGAGCAATTGTTTTAATACCTTTTCTTTACTCCTTGTAGTCTCTTGCTTAAGATTGATTCCCTAGGTTCTTTCTCCTTATTAATTTTAGTTTCATTTTTTCATTCCTTTTAAAACTTTTTATTCAACACACAAGTCTTATTCTCTCTTGTTTCTGGGTCGAAATCTGTTTTTCTTGACAACCCTCTTTGCATTAAGTGCAACGCATCTAACTTGATCTTTGCACTTGTAAAATTACTATCATTATTATTAATTATTCTGTTTGGATTGTACATGGCCTCTTACATTGGTACATTATCAATACTTCTTACTGCTGAGCATTGTACTCTGAATTTACAAACCAAAACTGATGGTATACAAACATGAACTCTTCAATCTTATAAAAAACAGTAAACTATATTGTGTTTTCAAAAGAAACTTTAAAACAGTAGAGATCATCTTCTTCAACATCCTAACTCAATTCCAACATTTTTCCTTAAGTTACTTAGTCACGGAAAGCATTTTTGTCAATTACTTTCTTCGCTAGTTTTTGTTTTTTCTTCAAAATTGATTCAGTTTTTAATCACAGAAACACAAGCACTTTTAACTTTGTACTCTGCTCTTTTTATTGAGTCTGTCTTTTGAGTTTTGTTTCCTCTTTTCAAACTTAGCTCAATAACTTCAATCTTTTCATTTCCCTTTGAAGTCTTCTTTAACTCTCTGCTTGTATGAGGAGTCCAAAAAATTCTTAAGTGCATCCAAAAAGGGAAAATCTATCCATATATTTCCAACATTGTTCAACACACTTGACAGACCATATCTCATATTTAGTGTTTAAAAAAATTTCAACAGAAAGTTTAAAAAAAGTAATCCTTTTTGTGGGCTCTAGAAATTTTCACAGTACCCTCTTGTATTATCATTGGTCGACTCTGGTATGCTCTTATCTCAGTTTTGTGCAAATTTTACATTTTCTCATTCACACTGTCAATTTACTGACAATGCATTCCATAAAGTGTGTCCTCCCAATTGAATTAATGGGTTTCACAATAGCTTCATACATTATGTATTTCCTAACAAGACTACAGCTTGTTGAACATCCTCCCGTGACAAGTGATTCACCCTGCCAACCTGCTCTTGTTTTGTTTTTGTTGTTTTCTCCATTTTGGGGAGATCACTTGTTGCGCTGCCACTACCTATTCTACTGTACTCGCGCACACCTCGATCCCCTAAGTGACATACACCAAAAGCTAACCACTATTTCGATTTCAGTACTTGTCACACAAATATATCATTCACCATGTCATCAACCATTGTTTATATCTATCTATAGCACACAGAAACACATCATTACAACTAGCTTGTTGCTCTTTTTCAAATAACTTCTTCAAGAAAGATTTAATAGATGTTAATGTTAAAAAGCAAAAGAAAAAGCCAAACGTCATGGCAGTTTCTAAAATAACTGTATATCAATCACACTTTGTTAATGCAAATGGAGAAAGCTGTTTTTTCTATTTCCTTATCAATTGACTCTAGATCACACTGTTAACATTCTACTTGTGTGGGTAATCTAGCAAGCCTGTTGCCTCATGGAGGGTACAGCAGAAAAGTCTCTGGAATTTTCAGTCATTTGAAATGTCTGTCACCTTCATTTGGGTTTTCAACAATACTATTAAAATACCATCAGCTTCTCCTATTTATTTAGGAATTTATCTAGACACGAGGTATACTGTATGTAAACATTTATATCATGTGTGTATGTAATATAATATATATACATATAGTAATATAAATATATAATATAAGTGTGTGTGATGTGTGTGTTTGTGTGTGGTTGTGTGTGTGTGTAAATCCCTGCTAATATTAAAAGATAAATTTGGCTACTCAAAATTCCATGCAATTAGGTGATTGTCCATTCCTAGATGTTAATTTGAATTCAATTCTGCTGCAGTTAATAACTTTTTTTTCAATTGACTTTATTGATTTTATATATATATAAATTATTACTGAGTAAAAATTCATGAATGTTTGGTTTAGTCCTTTCTAAAAGGTGCATGAATTGTCTTGGTTTAGGATTCATATTAATACAACCATGCATACATACTAATATATATTATATGATAATATAATTATATTAATATATTATATTATAGCTACTAAATAAGTAATAATATAATAGTTGTTAGCGTTAAAAATTGTACCTCTGTTACCTACAGCAATATTTTAAGAGTCATTTTCAAATTTACTAATTTCTTTTGATAATATATACAATTTAATACAAAAATATAGTTTTTCCTTAATGTCCTTGGATGTATTGAATATAGTAAACAGTCATTGCGTATTTTGATGGATTCATCTTTTACACTTTAACAAATAAGAAACTATCAGCCATTACACAAAAATACAGTTCAACTCTCTTTTTGTTGTTGGTATATGTCGTAATAGAAAATTGCTGTGCTTAATCTATTTTCACTCACTGACACTGATCATAACCAATCTTTAGAAGTATCTATGACGAAAAATCTTGAAAAATATTGAAATCCTGTACTGTTCGAAAAGAGACAACCTAATTTTTTTTTTCTGATTCACATTCTGATAAATACTATTATGAATATTTACAACATCAATACTTTCTGTTCGTCTTGCACTCCTCAAGTAGAGAGGAATGTTAATTTATCATTAAATATTTTTAACCAACAGTTTTTTTTTTACTATTTCTCAACACATTAAGAATCAGAGTCTCAGCAGACGAATCTTCATAGAATTCATCAGAAATATTCTGCTTGAAGAAACTTCTTAATTATATCTAGTTAATTGAGTTATTTATAATTTGTCAATTCAAACGTGCATGCAGTAATAGTGGATGACTCTCATCCTGTTTCAATACATGTTCAGCTGTATTGCGTAAGCCTAATATTTTATAATACATTACATGATAATAACTAATGAATTTCCATCAACTGAAAGTATAGTAATTATGAATTTCCTCTGTATATTCTAGAATATAGCAGAAGAATATTTTCAGACACTATTGTCCAGTATACTGGTGCTTGCTTCTACCCCTAACACCCCCATACAGTCAACAAGTGTGCACACAAGCCAAATCTAATGTGAGAGGCCACAGTAACAAGCCTTTTGGGGGCATGCAAAAATTCGACCTTGTCCTTGTCAAGCATTCTTCATACAAAGGGTCCGTCATGGTCAGGTAGAACCCACACGTACTGCTTCTTGAACAATTGGGGTCGCAATGCTTATTCTGAACGATGCCGGCTCTGAAACTACCCGTTGATTTTTTTTTTTAATTAAAAATTATTATCCAGAATAGTATATTTATTTTTCATTATATTCAATTAACTGCAAACCATCCAAAATAACGAATCAAAAGGTACTACAATTTCAGTTGTAACTTGAAATTTAACCTTGTAAAATCTCTGCCAGCAAGCAGAGTCAGTGACTCACACATAATCTAGACAATTTTTACGCTTAAAGTGTCTACTATGTACATTCAATACGGCAATCAGACTTTCTTGCCTGTGGCACAATGTATAAGGCTCTTCCAATTGGCGAAGCAAAAGGTGCTCTCTGACTACGGCTTTTAAAGTGATTAATTCGATCATAATCACTCAATACTCCAAAATTCTCCAACTGAACTCAATACTCTCCAATACTACAATTACCAGGCTATCTTGTGTCAGAACATGGCGGCTATCGGATCTGCTGTCAAGGATTTGACTTTCCTTGTGAATAGTGAACATAACTACCTTCCAATTGTTGGGGAATAATTCTAAACTCATTTCACTATCCTAGGGAAACTTCAGAAGTGACCTGTCAGCAGCTGGAGAAAATTGAGCAAGATACAATTAATTGGACACTGCCAATGGTGTAGGCACTGCATTTCTCGATGTACTCATAAGAAACCCTTCTGCTGAAGCCAGTCAAAGTAAGTATTTGGTCTACTCTTTGCTCATATCATTCAAGGGACCTGCTTCATTTGTGGATGAAATATTATGTCGACAGACAATAAATTGAACTTTTGGGTGGAAACAGTTGTACATGTCTGAGAAATAAAAGTGCACTTCATATAAGGATCAAATAAACCTCCAAACAGCTTAACACATCGAGTGGTAAGAAAGTATAGGATAATTGGGGGTTATTTTTTTCTTTCTTGCTTTTAGGTATCAGAGCTATATACTGAGAAAACCTACATGTATTGAAATTTTCAAAAAAAGATAATGATCTGAAACATAGCTGAATTGAAATGAAACAATTAGACAGTGCCTCATCTATTGAAAAAACAGGAAAAGAAACTTGCTTCAATCTGGAAAATACCTTCAACACAAGGAGCTGGATTTAGAAATTGAATGAAATTAAATAGGGTGTGGTGAAAGAAATAAAAGTTTCTCAGACAGGACCATGAAGTCAGTCACTGACTAAAAATTCATAAAAATTTAATGTAAGGAGTTTAAACTTTGAATTCATCGAGGAACTGAAAACTTTAATTAAACTTAAGGTGATTTCCATCCCGAGGGACATAAAATTTCTGCAAGAAACTTCAAATTATTCAAAAAGTCTACAGAATGTCATAGCGAATTAGGACATTAAATATCTTATCATGTTTTATTTGAATTGTCGTCCAAACTTGGCAATGATATATAGGTTAGGCAAATGTCCTTTTTTTCTAAGACATAGTAGACTCTTAAGTCATGTGCCTATATTGCAGGTTTATTGTGAAGTTAGCAATAATCGGAAAAAATATTTCTTAAAAAAACTTTAAGACTTACTTCCAAGTGCTTTGCCTATCTCACTAATATATATATATATGAGGATTATAATAAAAAGGAAAGAAATGTTAACATGGAAAAATTAGATTAATTTTAGTTACCAAACACTATGTTTTGTAGTCCAGAAGTGTTTCATGATCACATCATATTCAGTTTATATCTAAATATAAAATAATAATAATAATAGAAAATATAAAAATAAAGGTATAAAGAAAAACGGTCCTTCATCAGGCGTAAAAAGTTTGATAATTACATAGTCAAACATTTGACCCTGATGAAAGGCCATTTTGTCTTTGTATAGCTTACATATTTTAAATTAATTTTTCTATTATTATTGATTTAAATTTTATATTGTTAAATAATATATATATAAAATACCATGTGATCATGCAAATCAAACTGTCTGGTGTAGACATGTAGTTCGGTAACTAAATTAAATAATTGTATGCCATTTCAACATGTCTCCTTAATTTTTTATCCTTCAATAATCGTTGGATTTATTCCAGTTCAACTTTTATATATAAATAAATATATATATTATATAATAATATATATATATATATATATAAATAATTTCATAATCTCTAAAGATATTTATTATTTATTTTAATTCTCCTATTAATTCAAGAATATTTTTGTCCATTAAAATTACGCTCAAGAAAATGTTCATTTGTCAGACAGATTATTGTGTATTGTAAGAGAAAAGCTTTTCTTGGTCTGAAATTTACAAAAATATCTTATTCACAGTAATATTCTCTGATATTAAGAACTTGATGTATAAATCTAAATATGGTCAATATTCTGTATATGGTTTCTGTATATATAAATGTCATGACATACCAAATTATTGTTTTCTCCTCAAGTGAAAGGACGAAAGTTCTTAGCATGAACTAAGAAGGATATGTGTAGAGCCATGAAATATATTTCATTTCATAATTCATCACACAGTTCAAAATACTTGGACATTGTTTCTAAGTTCTTTCTTTTCACAAAATTTGTCTTTTAAATGTTCATTCCTTCTTACTTTGTCAAGAACTTTTCAGCATCTTTAATATTGTTGACATTACTGTTTATTATATATTTACTTGTACAATAAATAATCCCAAGTTACCCCAGTGTGCCTTAAAAGCACAAATAGAGCAAGATAATCCAATTAAAATTAAATAATCTTACGTAAATTACTAATTCAATTTATTCCATTTGATATCATAATAAAAAAATTATGTATAGGTTCAGGATGCTTAGCTTTTCCAATTTTGTTTTTGATTGAGTAACATTTGCTTGATACTGAATTTTTACCTTCAATTTTAGAGAGTAGGAAAGATTTTATTTTATTATTTATTTCAAAAACCTATTCTACGAATTTCTTTTATTCTGATTTGAACAATTTTGCAGGATTTTTTTAATTTTAGGTCATTAACATTCAAAGAATTCTTGAATCATAAACATTTTAAAATTTTTTAGTACATATTGACTCGCATCTTCCTGCATTCGGTTTAATCTGCACTCAGTAAAGAAAGAAATCTCTCGTTCTCTTTTATTTCGAAGACTTAAAATAATCAACATTTTTTTTAATCTGTTGATTCTATTTTTGTCTAGTGCTCGTAGTCTACGTAAAATGTGGTAAGATAACCCAATGCCAAACCGTTTTAGACCTTAATTTTTCTATCAGTTCATTGAACGAAGAAAGTTTTGTAAAACGGGCCAAAGCCCTTGCCTCTTATTAAAAACACTTTTTCGTTAGTTCAATGATGCCACCATTGATAAAAAGGAAAGACTAATATTTGAAAAATTTTGGCTTCAGTTACCCTTACACACTTTAAACCTGGGACTTCTGAAGAAAAATCCAGAACACAACCTCTTCCTTATGAGAATGCATATTAAAGTACTTGTTGGAACTAATCATGGGAACACAAAAAGTAGCAAACAATTTAACTGTCCCCAAAGAATTCTTGTAGAACCTCACATTTTGTTGTCAGTATCTTTATATTTTTTTAACTACAATGTATAGTACCCTCCAAGATCATAAAGACTTAATATCGATGTAAACAATGTTTGTATGCTGGTCTTGTCTATCCACGGGATGCAGATTTGCTCAAGATTATTTTGATAAACCATTATCATTCTAAATCTTTATATTTATTTTCATTGAATTGGTTCTTGTCTCATTGAAATGGCACTAATCATTCTAGAGAGTCCTTTCTTTTTTATAAGAGAAATTTGAGAAATATGTTTCCTGTGTGTCCTCTGTTTTCACATTGCTTGTCTTAGTGATCACTTGCATAATATTCAAAAATTTTTCAAGTTTGCACATTTTAAATTTGATTTCTATTGGATTCACACATTCGTTTTCTGAAATTCAGTTCCTGCAAAAATATTTCACTTAAGAAGTATTTGTATTTCCTATCTTTCTTTTTTCAAATGCCACATTAATTATAGCATAAAGTGAATTATTCAAATTAATTCCAATTTTACTTATTGCCGTGAATTATGTGCTTTTAGAATAATTTCCCATATTATAAAGTATAAAATTATTTTACCTGATTAAAACACATAAAATGTTATCAAATTAATACAATTGATTTTTATAAAAATGTATTTTGATTTCATAAGATAATATGATTTAGGTTCCATCTAATGACAAGCATGTATTTCATTCTCGTATTTCATGTCCCTATCCTCACTGATAGCTATTTTGTGTAAAGTTAAAATAGTAATGTATTATTGTATTTATTTTATTCATTTTATATATTTATAATATTTTTATATTTTAAGAAAAAGAAGTTAATATGGAAAATTAAATGGCATGTTCCTCTATAACGCAGTGGCATCAATCAGAAATTAAAATTTTGTTTGCACAATACAAAAGTATCTTCTTAGTAAATAAATCAATTTCGATGTGGCTGTTCTTTATTTAAAAAAACACAAAACATTAATTTAATTTTAGTAGTTCTCCTTTCTAAATACCCATCAAATTTTATTTTAAAACCTTAACCATAATTTATATTTATTTAATATACTTATTTAAATATTATTATATTTATATTAATTTATATATTAGTTTTTATTTTTATATATTTATATTCATTTAAATATACTTATTTCATTTATATACTTATATTATTTTATTCAAATAACTATCTTAAATATTTTTATTATTTTACATTATTTTGAATAATTATTATTTAATATGCTTTTAAACAAATGTTAATATATTTTTATTAGTTTTAGATTCTATTTATATTTATTTTATTTTTATTATTATATTTTGTTTTGTTTATATTATTTTTACAATTATTCTATATTCTATTTAATATTTCATTATATATTATAAGTTTAATATATTAATATTATATGATTTAATATTTATATTATGTTTATTTTATATTATAATTTTTGTTTATTTATATCTTAAATAATGTTTCAAATTAATTTTTACTTATTTAAACTTAATTAAATATAATTTCAATTATATTTGGTTTTATATTCGTTCTAAATTTATATTTTTATCATGTTAGTTTTATTTATTTCATATTTATGTATTTATTTTATTAGTTTTATATTCATTTATATTTCATCCAGTTGAGAACTATTTTTTTATTTTTAAACTGACAGCTTGACAGAATTATTTATTGACTTCAATTAAGTTATTGACTTTATCTTTTCGCTGCTTCCTAAACGTATAATCCCATTATATATATTGAAATATATAAGTTACATAACATAACATACATCATACACACAGACACACAAACACACACACACAAACACACCCACACACACACAAATATAATATAAATATAAATAATAATAAATAACAATGATTTTTCTAAGGTTATAACTTAATTACAAAGATATATATCTGACCTTGTCCAAAGAAGGCGTATCTGCTATACATTTTAAATATTATCAGGTATTAAGTGCTCATTTTTAAGTGCAAAGCTGACAAAATGCTTTCCGGTCCATATATATAGATATATATTGCCACTTCATTAGTAAAAAGTGCTCAATATAATTGATAGAGCAGTATATCAGTTAGGAGCAAAGACATGTAAAGTCAACAATGCTTGGTAACTGATAGTTTTCAAACCAAGCTATATATAAAAAATTCAACTGAATCTTAAGGAAAAAATAACATCTAATTATCCCTTGAAAATGGCAATGATGTTGAAACGCTTGTGAAATTTCAGACAATTTATATAATACTACAAGTGGCAACTCGCAAATTGTCTAGAAGAGTGGGGAAGTTAGTCTCACAGATCCACTATTACTCGAATTGCTAGTTGGACTCAACCGCTGGATTCCTCATTAAAAAGACCTTGCATTGATCGCCTGGTGAGGCATCAGAACAAAGAAATCAACAGAGATTCTGAAAAGAAAAATCAGTGTCCCGCTATTTAAAAAAATATTTTTAAAAAAAGGATAGTAAATCAAGGCTGTTACTGATTTAAGTTTTTGAAGTTTCACACTTATCTTCACGAATATCAAATCTAAATCTTCATTATTTTATGCTTAAACCAAATTTGATAATAGTGAAGATTAGTTATAGTTTACTTTCATGTAAGTGTTTCATTTTTAAAGTTTCCTCCGTATCATACTCACAAGCCAACTTCCCTTTATACATTTAGTAGAGTAATAACAAATATAGCAAAAACTGCTAAAAGAACCTGTCTGGTAGTGTTTTTAATTACTAACTTGCTTAAGCACTTCTATGTTCACCTAGATAATAAAAAAGATTAATCATCAATAGTGCCACTGACAGGGGTTATCCCACATGGTGAATGGTTAACAATTAAGTCTTCAACATTACTACTGTAAGAGCTAGTTTGATTCTCTTTGGATGCCCATATTGTGTTACATCCACCCATGGTTGGGTAGAAACCTACTTTAATAGACATATAGCATATCACTACATCAATATCTATTATGGTCGAACAATAAATATCAATACTGATTTCAAGTATAAAAAAAGTATGCAAGTTAAGACTAAAGTTTATATTTGTAAAATATTTTTATGTAATATGAATTTTTCTGTTTTTTTACTTCCCCCCCCTGCTCATTTTATTTCAACATTTTTAATTGTTGGATGGCGTTAGCTCACAAAGCTCCACAACCACTCCACTCTTTTACTTTGATATAACAATTACTAAAATCTTAGTCATATTTTTAAATCAAAGGACTGTTTTATACGTTTGTACTTTAGTTAAGTCTTGTTCAGATGTTTTGTCTTGGATTTATTAAAACATTTTACCTGAACAACATTCAAACAGCTTGATCTTGTTGGAGATTATTCTTTATTCCAACCAGTGCAAATACTTTATATGGAATCAAAAAATGCACTAATAGTAGTGATTAAAAAAAAAAGGAAAGATAAGAGAAAACACTAGTGAAAAAGCTGATTGAATCTCAACTTATATAATAGTTAAATCAATGATTTTCATGTCTAAAAGTTATATTTAAGTTAAATCTGAATTGAATGTTATTTCCCCTATAAGGAGGTGGGTATCACTAAGAGAGCAACATATTTCAGAATTGACTTTTGAAACTAATTAAGCTTTATTTACTTAAGATATGATAAAAATTTTCAATTTCCAA
>CM042159.1:16064625-16129725 GCA_023376005.1 Doryteuthis pealeii | reverse complement strand
TAGTGGCCCACTATTCATGGTGTCAAACTCACTACATGTCACAGTCCGCAACATAGCCACTATGCCTCCCAACTATAAGTGGAGGTTTATTACAATGGAGGATTAATTTACAATGGACGCATACTTTTTGTCAACTTTTTTGGCACCTGATTTTTCCGAATTTGCAATCTCAATTAACTGGATTATAATTTTTGTTAATTGACATATTTCATCAGAAATAGTAATTAATTGTATTTAGGCCTTTCAATCAGGCAATGTCTGAGCACAAAGGATCCAGTAGCAAAAGTCTCATTTTGCAGTTGGCCTCAAATAATCATTGTGTTAACTTAAAAGTCGCTCATGGTGTAATCACATCGTCGTAGGAAATAGACATGGTGATATATTTCAAATCCTGAAACAAGACTGTTGCATTTCACAATAAGTACAATACCCAATTGAGGAAAGTTATGCAATCCAACTGTTCTCCTTCTAGCTATGGGTAAAATAGTAGGTAGGGCTGTTTAACTATTGTAAAGGCAATTGAGTTTAGGAGAAGGATAATTCTAAATTCAAACTGATTAAACTCTGACTTATAAATTGACCTTAATGTGTTAGATAATGCTCATATGGAGGGATTTGGTAAATACATATTACCTAAATGTTCAGAGCAGACCTGGATTCTGTAACTTTGGCTAGGCAAACAGTCTGAAAAGAAAACTCTGAATTTCAAACCAGCTTACTCTATTTAAGAATTGAACTTGTGTCAACATTCTGCCTGGCCTAGAGCTGTTGCTAAATACAAACCTGGAATGTTAACATGGTAGAATCTTTGCTCTTACATTAGTATTAGTATATATTTGTTGTTGTGCACTATAACTGAAATAAATGCCCCCATAAATTACTCTCATTTTTTAGATATGGAAATTTTTAACAAACATACAATCTGAAGACTGTATTCAAATTTAGTACAAGTCATTGTACCACTATAACATTATACGCTATTGTAAACTGGACCCCTACTTTAGACCATCAAAATTTTCATCCTAATTTTCAAAAGATCATTAGAAAGGAAAAGTCATTTAAAAATTTAACAGATGTCGACATGAGAAATAATTCACTGATAATAACAGTGATGTCAATTATCCAAATGTAACCTTTTTTTTTTAATTTTTTTAAAAAATTTTCCTTTCTTTTACTGTTTGGAAAGATGCTGGTTAGATTTAGCTGAAGAACTCTTTTTTGTTTTTCATTATTCATTTTGAGTTATTTGTGATATTTTATCTTAATATTTTTGTTTATTTTACTTTTAAGCCAAAAAAAAAAGGGGGGGGGGGGCCTTCGTAATTTTTTTTTGGCCATTAATATAAATAAGTGTTCTGATTTTTTTTTCATTACATACTAAATTTTTTCAGCTCTTATGAAATTTAATAGACTTGACAATTTTGCAAGACAAATTATAGTTTAGTCCTGGGGTTGGGAACAGTGACTTTTCCCAATTCATGTGTGGCCATCTGTAGCCTTTGTCAAAATTTAGAATTTCATACCTTCACCTAGAATCTGATATATCAATGCTTTCTCAAGAAAAAAAAGGATGAAGCAATTCAGAAAGTTATTAAAAAGGTAGTAAGTTGTTTTTTAATTTCTTTTGTTAAGTAGTATCTGATTTATTGGAGTTCCCCCCCCCTGATTTAGTCAGAATGCCATTTATTATCTTGCCATTTCAGCATTGTTAGTTTTTTTTTTAAATTATAAAGAGGTAATGATTATATAACATTTCAAAGGTTTTGTTGTTACCTGTGGACAAGTCAAGAATTCACAAAAAGTGAAATAATATGAGATTTGAAAACTAAGTAAAAAAAGGGGGAATTTTTTGTGTGAGATGGAAGGGCCAAGCAAAGCTAAGTGCAACTGATCTTATTCTGAACTGATCCCATCTGACTACAAATTAGCTGTGTCCTACTTGCTACAACTTGTGTGCTACCTTACAAACAAACTTGGCTGTGTGATTTGGTCCATGAACAAACTTGTAACATAAAAACATAGAAGGAACATAGCATTTTCGAAGATGGTAGATATAAGATTAGGCAAGAAAAACATTTATTCTGATGGGAAAATTTTGACAGTTAATTTATGGATATGATTGAGCAGTCTATTTTTCTTTGTTGAAGTGTGTATGTGTAACAATGTCTTGCAATAGACTGAAACTAAGATTTCACTCTTATTTAAAATCAGAGATGATATAATTTTGCTATTTTGATATATTTGACCGATAATTAACATATCATAATATGCATCTTTTTCATTATAAATATGATTTGTTGTGATTGAGCTAAATTTCAGTTACCTGATTCATGTACAAAAGACCAGTGTTCCAGTTATTTGTAGTTAGTAACATTTGTAGTGCCCAAGTAATTACTGTATTTATTTACACACTTATCTGTTCCTGCTGGATCAGAGCATATGGATTTCATTACTTGAGCGTGAGTTCAATTATATTTAGTGAAAGTCTGCAAATTAATAGAAATATACTTCAACATGATCTATTTGCTGTGTAAATCAGACTTCAGACAAATATGCTTTTTGTATATGGGACAGATAAGTGTGTAAAAATACAGGGAATTTACTTGTCACTACAAATATTACTATCAATTCTGAACACTGTCTTTTGTACATGAATCAGGTAACTTGAATTTAGCTCATCACAACAAAAAATATATTTATAATGAAAAAATGCATATAATTTATTGTTAATTATTTCCGGTTCAAAATATATCAAATGCAAGTTATTATTCATCTCTGATCTTAAATAAGAGTTAATCTTAGTTTCAGTCTATGACAAGACATTGTTACCACATACACACATCCAACCAAAGAAAAAATAGGACCTGCTTTCAACATTCCATTAAAATTAACTGTGCAAATATTTTCCATCAGAATAAGATGTTTTTCTTGCTAATCTTATATCTACCTCTTCGAAAATGCTATGTTCCTTCTATGTTTTATGTTACAGTTTGTTCATGGACCAAATAGCCACACAGCCAGTTTGTTGTAAGGTAGCACACAGTTGTAGCAAGGCCAGGACACAGCTAATTTGTAGTCAGATGGGACAATCAGTTCAGAATAGATCAGTGGCACTTAGCTTTGCTTTGGCCACTTCACTCTCAACAAAAATTTCCCTTTTTTTTACTTAGTTTTCATATCTCATATTAATTTCACTTTTTTGATTCTTTGACTTGTCACAGAGTAAATACAAAAGCTTTGAAATGTTATATAATCATTACCTGCTTTTATAATTTTAAAAAAAAACTAACAATGCTGAAGATGGCAAGATAATAAAAATGGCATTCGACTAAATCAGGGGGGGGGACTCAATAAATCAGATACTACTTACAAAAAAAGAAATTAAAAAAAAAACTTTATAACCTTTTAATAACTTTTCTGAAATTTGCTTATTCTTTTTTCTTTGAGAAGCATTGATATATCAGATTCTTTAGGGTTTGAAGTATGAAAAATTCTAATTTTGAAAGCTACAGGATGCCACACATGATGATTTGGGAGTCACATGTTCCACCCCAGGACTAAACTATAAAGTTGCAAAATTGTCAAGTTATTAAATTCATAAGAGTGAATCAAATTTAGTATGTAAAGAAAAAAATCAGAAAACTTATTATATTAATGCAAAAAAATACAGGCCTTTTTCTAAAAGATAAAATAAAACAATAATATTAAGATTAATATCAAATAACCAAAAATGAATAATGAAAAACAAAAAAGATTTTCTCAGCTAAATCTAACCAGCCACTTTCAAAACAGTAAAAGAAAGGAAAATTTTTAAAAAAATAAAAAAAGGTTACATTTTGGATAATTGGACATACTGTATTAATCAGTGAATTATTTTCTCATGTACGACACTGTTAAATTTTTAAATGACTTTTCCTTTCTAATGACTTTTGAAAATAGGATGAATTTGGATGGTCATAAAGTAGGGTACCAGTTTAAATAGGCCGTATAATGTAATAGTGTACAGATGACTTTGTATCTAATTTGATGACAGTCTTCATGATATTCAGTTTGTAAAAATTCCTATCTAAAAATAGAGAGTAATTATGGGGGCATTTTATTTCCAGTGATATAGTGCACAACAACAAATATTATACTAATACTAATGTAAGAGCAAAGATTCACCATGTTAAAACATTCCAGGTTGTATTTAGCCAACAGCTTAGCACAGCAGAATGTGACACTAAGTCAATTTTCTTAATAGAGTAAGCTGGTTTGAATTCAGAGTTTTTCTTAGACTGTTTGCCTAGCCAAAGTTTAAAGAATCCAGTCTGCTCTTGAACATTTAGGGTAAAATGTATTTACCAAACCCCCCATATGAGCATTATCTAACACAAGGTCAATTTTTATAAGCAGAGTTAACAGGTTTGATTTAGGGAATTATCTTCTCCAAACCAATTGCCATACTAAAGTTAACAGCCTAGCCTATATTTTACCCATAGCTAGAGGGAGAAACAGTTGGATGCATAACTTCTCAAGGGTATTAGTACTATTGAAAATGGCAAACAGCCTTTGTCAGGAATTTGAAATTATATCACCATGTCTATTCCTACGACGATTGATGATACACCATGAGCGACTTTTAAGTATACAAATGATTAATGAGGCCACTGCAAAAAATGAGACTTTTCTACTTGGATCACTTTTGTGCCTAGACATTGCTGATTGAGGCCTAATACATTAAATATACTATTTTCTGATGAAATTGCAATTAACATAAAATTATAACCAGATTAAATTGAGATTGAAATTTGAACATCAGGTGCATAAAAGTTGACAAAAAGTATGCGTCCAATGTAAATTAATGCCTCCATTGTTAAAATAAACCTCCACTTTTATAGTTGGAGGAGCCCATAGTGGCTAATGTGCTGGAACGTGACATGTAGTGAGTTTGAACACCAGAATAGACCACTACTGCTCTTCTATAACGAGGGCTTTGGCATTAAATAAACCATAAAGGTGATATGCCATTAAACAAAGAAAACCAAACCAAAAACTTTTTATCATTTCTCCCCCCCCTCAAAAACCCAAATAAATTTACTTTCAAGAACAGTAAACTTTCAGTCATAATATCTGATATCATTATCTAAAATATTTATCAATTGATTTATGTAACTATTTCTGATCTTTTTTTTTGTTTATATATATTAATTTAACTTTGAACTCTACCTTCATTCTGTTGTGTTAAAGCAACTATAATTTCCTTGGTCAAGCAGGTTTTTCAGATTTAATCCAAATTTTGTGTTGATGATTATGATTGGCTGGCCTTTTTGTTAAGGGCATGTAAACCTTGTGGATTATTTTATGCCGAAGTCTTTTTTGTATATATGTGTGTGTTGTGTGTTGTGTATATATATTATATTATATATAATATATATATATATATATGTTGACCATTTCAGTTGTGCATCTTCTGGCATTTTCAGTTGTTCATTCTTGACTGTTAAGGGATATATTGTATTAGTTGATTATTATATTTGGCTGTTTCTAAGGAGAAAAAAAATTCCTACAAATTACAGATGTCAATTATCTGAATGTTAACCCCAGCAAAAATTTCTACAAATGAGGAATTATTATAAATCTAAAAGCTGTCTTCCAAATTCAAGAACTAAAGGATTCCAACCAAAAAAAAAATACTGAAAAATCATTCCACTCCATACTTAATGTTATCATACCTGTGAATGAAACTGCTGTCCATTATTGCATGCGGGTGAGAATGAAGAGGGAGACTATTGATACTTGGTCCTGGATTCAGATCTCTTAATGTCTCACCTATTTTGATATGACATATAATGAAGAAGAGGTACAACATTCTACAGGAAAAGGACACACATTTTACCTCCCTGTCACAGAATTTGACAAAATAAATATTTTAGTTCTAAATTTTTAAAAAAATAAAATAAAATGCGGACTACCACATAAAAACTAAGCATTCTAAGATTTGAAACATAAAAACGAAAAAAAATATGTCCAGGGATTCGATAACATTGCTGAGCATTAAAGGGGGAGGGGATCAGCCTACAACTGACAACTATTTGAAAAAAATCAATAAAAGAATTTCCTCCAGATATCTAAGAACACGGTTAACTAATTCAGAAGAAAATTAATTAATTTTTGGTTCTTGCTAGAGTAGAAGGTCATTACAACTGACAGTTGAATGATTTGAAATCAATATTAAAACCAACCCAGGATCAAAGAAAAAAGAAAAAACAAGGATCCAGCTATTAAGCCAACAATTTGTAGCCATACACAATTCTACCTAATAATTCATCCAACAATACTAGTTGGATTATGGGAGCACATTTGCCAATTCCATAGGCATTAGATATCTGCCCATGCCTTGCAAGATGAATTTCCAAATGATCACTAGGAAGCCACAATAATATTTGCCATAATAATAAGGAAAATGAATGCTGAATGAAAGATAACTATAGTTATCTTTCATTCAGCATGGAGTAAAATGAACAGGTTTATTTTTTCTATCTATAGATCTTCCCCTTTTGGAGACCTGAGTTTTTGTACCATTTGTAAATACATTATATACTTTGCACTTATCAGCACATTAAATTAGCTGGACACAGCATATAGATAAATGCTGATTACAAAACAAGCATAACCAATAGTACAATTACTGTTCAAGCAAGTAAATGGACCAGCTTTTAATCTATTAACACAACACCTTCATAACATCTTCCATTTTTGTATAGTGACTTCTGTTTGGTTTAACATTATATAAAGTTAATGAGAACTATTCCCTTGTACAGAATGGCCCATAAAAGACTTACACATAAAAATATTTAAGTCTTTGAGTCATTAATATAAAGTCCCCAATTGAAATTTATTATTGAGCTATTTGTTAAAAATAATATCTTTGTAGATTGCCTCCATTTTTACAGATACAAAGTTGCACCTTAATTGCACCTTAATTCAAGCACTTTGTATGACTTTGCTCAAGTTTTTGAGTCAATCCTCTTATCTTTGGCATGAATATTATTCTTGAGCTATAGCAATGACCTTAAGTTTATTCAATATACAGACCTCCTTTAAATACCCCCCAAAAGATAGCCATGTATGTCTGAGGCTTAGAATACACTGACTGCACCTTGTAAGAGGGGTACCCCCAATGGGGCCACAGATTGGCCGTAAGTGGAACCATGATGCTTAGGACTGAACCTAGTGGTTGAATAGTCCAGACATGCAACACTCCCCTTTGATTCCTTACTAGGCTAGACAGGCAGTCAGAGAGGCCCCCACGATCAATCGGTCATCACATCAAGCCCTAGCACTGATATGATTGTCCCAAACCTATTGCCTTATGAAAACACAACCTTTTTATCATATATGTGCAGGAAGGCAGTGGCTGAGTGTCTTAGTGTCTTGGGTATGACGTTAAATTGCATCTAAATGATGAAGTTCCAATTTTTGGAGCTCTGGGGAGTGGGAAGTTACCCCTTCATTGCTTATTACTCCCGGTCCACTCAGAGTGGTAGTACCTGTTATGGTCCCAAGAAGAGTTTTAAAAAAATTTGAATACCCATCAAGAATAAATAAAACAAAAACATCTTCGGCATAATAACTCAACAAGGGTTGAGATGCTGTAAAATCCAACCAACCAACACCAACCAACCAACCAACCAACAAAAACAAAAGAAGTCAGGCAGAATTCTGAATTTCTGAAATAATTCTGTCATCAAAAATTCTTTTATTGAATTCTAAACCTCTCAGTTGACTAGTAAAATTCTATTATTCTAATTTGTTCTTTCTCCTTTAACTTGATATTTTTTAATATGCTTAGGTTACTTAATTTAAACCAACTTCTGCTCTTCTGATTTGTTCAATTTAAAATGTTCATGTTGAAACTTATTACATTTCCTTTACTCTTTATCTTGCTTGCCACTTACTGGTTTATTCACACACTCCCAAACTCTTTGCCAGTTTGACACTGATTACCTTATTTCTATCACACAAAAATAGAGAAGAAATTTAAGCTTATATATAATATAAGAATGTTTTGACTAACTTCTGTGTTTTTTTTTTTTTTGGGGGGGGGTACAATAAATTTTTAGCTGGATTAACATTGTCAAACAAAGTTGGAGATTATTTGTTTATTTAGTCATTTATCAACATGTTAACAAATGAACCTAATGGTTATTTTAATGCTGAAATTAATTGAAATTTTATAAATGTTTAAATTGTAATAACTATATTTTGATGTTCCATTGTTTTTTGTTTTATTTGAATTGCACTATTTTGTCAATCATTTTTTGCAACGTGTCTTTCTGTATATATGATGTAAGCAACAGTTGTTTAGTAAATATTTTCGTTTGGTTTTGGTCTTATAAACAAGTAGAATAATTTCATTAACTCCATGTGTATCAATATATTGGTAGAAATTTATTAATGTTAGATTTTTCATTAATTCACGTGTATGAACAAATGGTAGAAATAATTTTCAATAACCTCATATGTATCAATAAATTAGGAGAAAAAACTTCATGTGTATAACTGGTGGTTAAGATTTTTCATTTAATTTCATGTTATTAATAAACGAGTTGAATGATTTTCATTAACTTCAAATAGTTTGTTGGCAAATATTTTTTTATTTATTTTGGTTTTATAAACTGGTAGAAATAATTATCATTAACTTCATGTTGTATCAATAAGCAAGGATTAAGTCAACATATTCTAAGCTCACTGACAGGGTGGGTAAACCATTGTAGATGGATTTTTTATAGCTATGAATTGATGGTGATTAATGTTCTATAATCTACTACTATAATGGAGAGGAGTGATGAATTTTCTATGGCATGGTTTCTGAATTGTTGGCCATAAATATTCCATAATAAAAAAAGCAAAAAAAAAAAACAAAACAAACAAATTCAACATAACATGGCTTTAAAAGAAACCTAATTTCTAGATGAGTAAATGACCACTGAAGATTTCAGGAAAACAACAAAACACTAAAATATCAAATAACTCTAGAAAGCGGCAAAATTAAAAGAAGTAAAAGTAAATTCTTAACTGACAAATGAACAATTTCTTATGTAAATTTTAACTAAAAAAACAAAAAACAAATAACAAAAACAAATATGTGAAAGGGAGATAATTTAATAATTTTTTTTTCTAAACATTTGCTCAAAATTGATTAAAACAAACTACTGCAAACAGTATTCATATGAAGCAATTAAAAGATTGAAATAGATGTTGGGAAATTGAGAAGCTTTTGTAGAATATTTGGGACATCAAATTAACTGAACCCAAATTGATCTATTTCAAAAGGATAAATTTCCCCAATAGACTGTCTATCATGTATTACATGGCTGACTAAATATTCAATATTTTATTTTACACAAATAGTTTTTTTATTTTTAACAACCATTCTGTAACTTTTGGTTTAGAATTTAATTATTCATTTGTTTATTTTATTTTTTTATTATAGAATTTTCCCTAATTTAAAAAAGAAGTTAACGACCATTCTTTAACTTTTGGTCTTTCAGTGGTAGCTGAATTGTAAGGTAGTTTCCCTATTAGCTGCTTGTGACAAATTCAATGAAATGAAAGAAAAATCTCTAGGAGGCCCCACTGTGGTGTAGGATTTGTAAAGGTTGTTTTAAAAAATATCATAATTAAAAAGTGAGGGTTTTATAGTTGTTAATGACTGTGCTATGACAAACAATTGCTGATTGAATTATCATGTTTCCTCGGTTTTTATTTTATTTTATTTTTTTTATATAATTAATTGACTGTTTGAACATACTCTCTATTTGCAAATTTTTCTTGAAAATAAATTTGCCCACTCTACAAGTTTCAAACAATTATTTTGCCTGCAAAAACGTAACAGATGATGATTTATTGAAAGTAAGGAAAAAACCATTTTAAAAATCTAATTCTAATTTAATCCAAACAATAACAATATAATTTCATTTCAATTTATTTATTGGTGTATAACATTATGCAAGTTAACCAAAAATCTAATTAGTTTTAAATCATTGATTTAATATAATTTTTTAAAATCAATTATCAAAAATAAACTATCGTTTTTAGCTACTTTCCATTGCACTAATAAGATGACAACATGATTATTTTAATTTATTGAAAAACTTTTGGGAAAATACATGAAGAGACAAGCTTTACATATTTGGTTATACATTGTCTAAATGGCACATCATTTATCTAAAGCCGAAATAAAACAAATGGCTATTAAAAAGAAAAAAGAAAACTGAATTTTATCTATTTAGAGTAAAATAAGATCAACATTTAAATATTAAGTCATCATGATGTATGTATTTATCCAAGCCTTGCACCATGGGTAGGATGTAAGACAAGGTCAATTTTTAAGTGGAGTAAAAACTAGTTTGAATTTGAGTTTTCCTTCCCCTAGACTTTCTTGTCTAACCCAAGGTTAAAGAAACCCAGTCTGCCCGACTATTAACCCATAACTAGAGGGAGAACAGATGGGTTCATGTTTTTCCTGAAGGTAGGATGTAACGCAAGGTAACAAGTATGGGGCATCCAGCAAGGATCAAACTCACTATTCAGTAGTAATGATCAGCGAGGACTAGCTAGCTAACCATTACACCCACAATATGGAAAAACATTGAAATGAAACAACACTTTGTTTAGGGATTTGAACTTAGCTCCTCAATTATATTTTTCTAGATGATAACTGTTATACAAGAGTGCCTCTGGCAGAGTGCCTCTGCAAGTGTGTCAGACAGTAATTGTGTAACCTCTCCTTTTGACATGACTCAATATTGGGTCCATTCTTTGGAATTGAGCTGAACTTCTTGTAGCTATGTTAGCTAAGCCTTATAATGGCTCCATCTAAATCCATCAGAATACAAGTCTGTTTATATGAGTAATAAAGATAATTTTAGTATCACGAGGAATGACGTTATTGTGAATCTGAGATGCGTTTACAGAATTACAGAAACCACAGTTCACAAAACAATATAGAATATTTTTGATTTTTCTAAATCCTTGTGCTGATTGGTGACACGAGAATGTAATAGCCAAAAAAATATGAAAATGAAAATCACTACCTTTCATAAAAGGTAAGCAAATATTTTTTTGTATGAGAAAAGGATTATTTACATATTATTAGATAACCTTAAACTTATTATTAGAAATAATCTTAAAATTATTAGGCATATTAAAAATCTGAAAGGATTAACACAGGTATCCAACCTTCAAGCCACATCTGGATTAAATGTTTTATTTCTTTTGTAATGTCACTTTTCTTAATTATATGTTGGCAATTAAAAAAATAAAAAAAAGATACAAAATAAAATTTACTCATTCATTCCTTGAATTAGATTCATTCATTTTTAGAACTGATTTTTTCTTTTTGTCACAAAAATGTATAAAAATATATCAATACTGAAAGTCTGAGACCACTAAATTAAAGATATTACTAAATTTTTAATAATCCTTATTAAAATAATGGGTTAACATTCAGATAAATGACTTAAATACTTTAAAGATATTGTTTTATACATTTAGATATACTATATTTGAAAATGACTTTGATACTTTTTCAATTTTGAGAATTGAGTGATGGCTATAAAGTGGGCATCAGTTTTACAATATACATATAATGCAGAATTGGACACTATTTGTGTCTAATTTAAGACATTTTAAATTCACCTAGTCCAATAATGCATTATACTGACTATTACAAATTGAACCCCCTTTTATGGTCATCTAAGTTGATAGCTAATTACAGTACGTCAATTATCTGAATCTTAACCAAATAATGTTTGCAATACTCATAAGAAAATTATAGGAAACATTTTCAATAATGTAGATATGAATTTTTGCAAATATGAGTTGTTATTTTATATCCCTTTTATTATGACTAATAAAGAGTTCAGACAAAAGATGCATTCTATTGGGTACCCAAAGCATTTCATTCTGTTATTAAGTAAACATATTTTTTTCCTTTATCAAACATCTTGAGTGCATAATAGCTAGCTAACAAGACTCACATCACAATTACTATTAACCAATGAATTTGATATTCACCAAGTGCTCCATATGTGCCAAATTTAAGCTATGCTTAGTTTTACAAAAAGCAGCACCCACATGCTGTTATGGTTAACAAGCTAGTCTTACAGCCTATTGAATAGTGAGTTTGATCCTCACTAGGTGACTCATACTTCTATCCTTGTGCCAAATCTAAGCTAAGCTTAGTTTTTTTTTTATAAAGGACACCTCACATGGTTTATGGTTAAAAGATATTCCACAGCCCAATAACTATTGAATAGTGTTTGATTCTCACAAGGCATCTGTTAGTTTTGGCCTTGGGCTAGTTCTACACTTAAATCATATATGGTTATCAAGCATTTTTACCTTTCTTAAAATATATTGTTATCCTGATGGAATATTATACCCTCTCCAAACTATCTCTAAAAGTTCTTGTCATGTTGCACTTTGAATTCTAGTCCTACCATATATACAGCAATAAATATTTTTGGGAGATCAGCCTTTTAGTGGTGTAATTAATACAGGTTATTTCACTTTGGTAGGGGTGTAATGGTTACTGTCTTAAAAAATTACACTCAGCTAGTTCAAAATCTGGATGAAGGCTGTTTATGCTGCCCTGTGGGCTCATTCCCAGGGAAAGATATGAATTCATCTCTCTTCCTTCAGCAATGAGTAGATTGGGCTCTCTAGCCTTGTTAAAGGCAACTGGGCAGGAGAAAGATATCTTGAATTCAAACCCCCTACCAGCATGGCAGGGTAACGATAAAATCAGAAGCTGAATTCATGAGGCAGTCTGATGTTGTGTTCAGCATTGTTCAGGGCAACTACTGCGATGAGACTAATGCCAAGGCATATAGCACCTTGCTCTTCCCTTGGAACATATCAGTATCATAAAGAAAGGATACCTACATTTTGAGCAACTGCCGGTCTTCTATACAATCTTGCCCAGGCCTGTGCCAATATCCTCACTTAGATTCAGGGATCTAGTCTGATGGATGCTATCCTTTTGTTCACTTAACAATCCATATTTTTTGTGAAGTATCCACTCCTTTAAATACTAAAACCGGACATTTTTATTACTTTTAAGTATTGAATCAAATATGAAGCCCACACATCAAAGCTATTGCTGGTGCAAATGATGTCCAATGGTCGATTTGGATATTTTGTGTAGACTGACTATTTTTCACATTGTACAATGTTCTAAAGTAATGTCTTTATTGGACACTACCAACCCCATAAAAAACTCATTTAACTCCTTGCAATTATTTCACACCAGAAGTACCTGATGATTCTAACTGAACTCTTAGTGACAGCATATCTCCTCAGCTCTTGAGGACTCTTCTATGTATTCTAGCTGATCTCAATAGGCCTATGTCCGATTTACCAGTTCTTTCCAGTTTTCTCGGGGATTGTTATGAGGCTTCAATCATGATTGAAATTACTGCCACTTTCATGTTTAATAACTTATTTTTATATCTCTGGCAATGTCCAGGTGTATCTAGATTTTTGATTTCCTTCATTTTAACCCTGTGATCTGCTGGAATGGTGAAGTCCACTATCTGGCATGTTGCTCTTAGCTGATTTGCACTAAGCCTGGTCTTCAGGCTGGTATTGGGTGCTCCGTTTTTATATTTTATTATTCTCAAGTAATGTCTTCATTTGATCACTACCAACCCCAACTAGTCTCAACTGAGTGCCTTGAATGGTATAATGGTTAGCAATTCAGATATATCATTGTTAGTGAGTTCAGTTTTTTTCTTCAGGGCCCCATACTTCAGGCCCTGTGTCAAAATAAGTTAACCTCAATTGGTCTACCCTGCAGTAGAGTATTGTGAAACTTTAAACCTTTTTACATGGTCTACCATTCACAGTACTTTCTCCATAAACTACTTGGGTGGGGGGGTGTAGTGGCTAATATCCTGGACTGCAACATTGTAGTCACACTATTACTTTCATTTTCAGACTAATACCCATGGGAAGGTTGTGAACCCCTCACCTCCCACCACTATTGATCAAAATAGCCACTACTGTTCTTCTACAAGAATGGTATTGGCATTAAACAACACATGAAGGTTGATATGCTATTAAACCAAAACCATAAACTACACAGACCTTTTGATTTATGGTCAAGTCACTTTGAAAGCACTGGTTTTCATCAAATCACCAAAGTTAAGCAGTGATGACAGTACTTAAATAGGTGAGCACTTAGTAAGCACAGGTATTGGAAGCAACCTAAGAACTGTGTGCTAATCTAAGAAAAAGTTTAGTAAAAACAACTATACAAACATTTTGAGTGCCTGGGTCAAATTTTTACCTTTCTTAAAATAATAAAAGTATAATATCTTGAAAATATTGGCTTTTGTTTTCATCTTCAATATTAGAAGAATATGCCAATTAAAAAAATCTTTCTAAAAATTCATACTGATATGACATTTCTCACAATACACTCAAAAGCAATCTTTTTGAATGTAGTTAAAACTATATGTTTCTAATGCCACCTAATGACAAACAGAACAATCTTTTTGGGTCACCCAATATTTGAGTATATAAAAATATAACATTACCTTATCAAGAGGAGGAAAATCTATATCATTAAAATACAAAATACAGGGTTGCTCTGAAAGTAATGCCTCTTATTTTATTATTTTGTCCAATAATGTTGGGGGAGATGTTGGCATTATCACAGTTGAGGTTTACCCTTCTCATCTTTTACTTTGATGAAGATAACAGCTATATGACATTTGACATGAAAGTAAAGGCATGTCAATGAATTTATCCATGTGGAAAAAATGACACTCAATGATATTCATCAATACTTGCTAATGTTTATGGAGACAAAACAGTAAATGTGAGTATAGTTAGGCTGTGGGTTGTGAGTTTCAGCAGTGGTGACACTGAATTGAGTGACAAGCCACATTCAAATCAGCTATGAAATGTAGAGTGTCTCAAACTTGCCCATTTGCAAAAATGAACAAATGAATGATGAACTATATGGACAACATTTTCCTGACAAAGACACCATTATTGCTGCAGTGAGAAAGTGGGTCACCTCCACTGTGCAGATTTTTACAAGAAGAACAAGTAGGCCCTTGTTTGTTGCTGGAGAACATGCATAGTCAATAACAGTGACAATGAGGTAAAATTGTTTTGTTGTGCTACTAGTTTCTTTTGTAGTCTCAATGGTAATAAATAGGAGGCATTACTTTTAGAGCATACCTCATACTTCCAGTTCTAAATTTCTTTTACTCATAAGCAGTACAGTAAATTTGAAGACATCAGTTCAATCAAATTTCTACGTGTTGAGTCTGATCAGTGTAATGTATAAATGTCTGCCCATTCGTTACCACAAAATAAGTTATTTTCATCAATAAACTAAGCTTCAATATTAGATAAACAAAAAAATGGCAATATTACCTTTTGATTTTAGAAAATACTGAAAGATCATTAATTAGTTAAATTAGAAAAGATTTATTAATTAAAGAGTATTGTAAATAATGGTTTCTGATTTTGGCATATGTAAAATACTTAACCCTTCACTGCTGCTTTTACAATTTTTGGTAGCTTTTAGTACAGCATTTTTTGGCAAAAAATGACTCTCTCAATAAATATTATTTCAAAATATTTAAATAACCAAACATTTCATAATAATCAAATACATGAACTGGTGTTAGATGACTAAAAAATAACATTTTAAATAAAATCAATTAAATTTCCTGCCCTGTTCTCCATTACCTACATTATGTACAGCAGCATGCGTATCATTTGTATCAGAGTCATCATGAACAAAGTTGACTCAGTAGTCTCAGTTCTAACTATGAATCACATTAATTTCTTCCAGACTCCACTCAGTATAAACTGATTGATATTGTTTAGCCACTACAAGTTTCAATGGTAACAACCTGAATGAACAATATTACAAAAAGAGTCAAATTTTATGTGAAATTAATGACAAATTTTCTGAAAAATTCCATAGTGGGTAAAAAACCCAGAACAGTTTGAAATTCAACTATAGTTACACATGACACAGCACTAGGAGTTCAGCTCTCATTGCATTTGACATGGCTTTATGAATCTGGCTATAGTTCCATAGGCCACTGGGCAATGCATGGCATGGTGCAAGGAATTTGGATATGTTTGCACATAAAATGGCTTTATAAATTTGGCTATAGTTGCACAGTGCACAATGCTAGGAATGTAGCTATAGTTGCACAGGGCATGGCTTTATGAATTTGGGTATAGTTGCACAGGGCATGGTTTTATGAATTTGGGTATAGTTGCACAGGGCATGGTTTTATGAATTTGGGTATAGTTGCACAGGGCATGGTTTTATGAATTTGGGTATAGTTGCACAGGGCATGGTGCTAGAAATTTAGCTAGAGTTGTACATGGCAGTGAAAGAGCTAAGTAAAAAGCATAAATGAAACTACAAATTGTTCTTTATATGCTCAAATTGAATTATTACACTTTCATAAGTATTTGAATATGTGGTCAGCTAATATTTCATAATTTGGGCAGAGATAAAATCCTCATTATAATTAAAATTATTATACTAATATAATTGTTAATGTAGAATTTGTCTCTCATAGTTTCTTAGTTGATTGCCTTACCAGAAATTGTTTGGTAAATAATATGCAGAAAAACAATTGTCTGTGGGTTAGAAATGAAAGAGAATTTTGGATCATTAGTAAGCAGTTATATATATATATATATATATATATATATATATATATATATATATATATATTGACAGTAATAATAAGAATAAGAAAAGAAGCGAAGAAAAAAAATTGAATTGGAAGAAATTGTGCTTTCAAAGTGTGAGAAAATCTCACAAAGCAAAGTGAGCAGATATTTGATATAGAAAAAGTTTAGCATGCCAATTTTTTTTTGCAAAATGTTATACATTTTAGGATAATTTAAATGCATAAATATGTGCAAATGCACTAGAGACGATTATTAAAAAGAAGAGAGAAAGTGATAGAGAAAAAAAAAATACAACAAAAAAACTGCTTAGCCAAACTTGTAGAATTAATAAATTCTAGAAAATAAACCTGATATTTAAATGTTTAATTTAAACTTACCTAATCATATTTGAAAGAAATGATGTCATATTGTAGTCAAAAGAAACATTGGTAATTTAGTTGTTTTATATATATATATATATATATATATATATATATATATATATATATATATATAGTATCAAAGGTATAAAATCGAAAACTGCATTTATATAACATGCTGATAATAATGATAATAAAGGGAAAAAAAGACTTACTATAAGAATGCATTGTTTGTTAAATGTTAGTTGGCTAGTCTACAGAAGTGAAAATTGATCAAAAGCACCAGCAAAGTATAAAGAAATCTTTTTTCTTTTTTTTTTTTTTTAAATGCAGGAGGCAGGCCAAAATGTGAGATAAAAAAGAATATTTCATGTGCATAGATGCTTGAAGAAATAATGATGAAAGGTATTAGACCATTCAAGACATTTAATCAAATTATCATCGGTGCATGTAGTGATTTAGATCATTCAAAAAATAATGGCCTGTTTTGTTGGAATTGACAAAAAAATACAGATTACCTTACCATATAGGTGAAGCAACATGCTGTTTTACTCCGTGCATTATAGTTAGAAAAAAGTTATTACATTGTGTTACATTCAAAAATCAATTGAAAACATGTTGGGTTTTTTTTTTTTTTTTCAAAAAAAAAGTCATCAGTTTCTTAAACCTTTTGCCAGAACTTAATTATTCCGGATCAAAGATTTTTCAGATTTATAATAATAATAATAATAATAATAATAATAATAATAAAAAATGGCTGCTACAAGGATAAGACAGACTAAGGTAAATTTGTTTGGAGCTAGGCTAGCTACAAGAAGAGCTCTGTGAACAGAAACTAGACACGATAAAACCAATAGTGACATGCAGTAAAAGAGACATCGTTTTTAGGAACCATCATTGATAGTGAGTGCTAAGAGGGGTGGGGGAAAACATGACCATATTTCAGACACTAACACAGCTCTTTAACTGAAACGTTTGCAAAGATAAGAGAGATGAAACCTACGTAAAGGGTTAGAAATAAAGGATTTTTTCAAATAAAAAATAAAAAATCAGAAAAAAAATCAAAAAATAAACAGACTATTGTTGGCAAATAAAACGTTGCACTGATTATGAATAAACCATATTACTACAGGTTCAACTGCATTTAATTACACTGGTGACAAACTGGATTGGAGAAAAAGTGTCTTCAACTACTTGTTTCTCAAGCAAATTCAAAAATGAACAAGGTGCATAAAGAGATAATAATTTGTGATAACATGAATTTGAAAGATGAACAAATGTAGGAGGATGGAGGCAGACTGGTGGAGCTTCAATTTCCAGATGCAAGATACATGTGCTAAGGTGATTGGAGTGGAGTCAGTCATACCTGATTATAGTCCTCCTCATAATCTTTACAATCTTCCTGATACTCTTGATATTCCTGATAATCGTCTTTATAATCCTCCTCATCTCGATACTCCTTATAATCTTCCTCATCATGATACTCCTTAATATCATCCTCCCAGAACAACTTGAAATCAGAAAAGTTGGACAGATCAGATACATTTAAACGTTTCAACAATAAAGGAAAACAACGATCAGCTGGATTGGCTGTCCAATGTTTTTGTATTCTTTGACAATAATAATAAGAATAATAATAAGAATAATAATAAGAATATGGGGGATGGGTAAGCAGGCAGGCAGGCAGCTATTTATGATTACTTGGAGTAGTGGGAGGGGGGTCACAAATATCCTTTCTAGACTAGTTAGTGGTTGGGAGCTAATCATGCGATTGGCAAACCATGCACACATGTAAGTTGATCAGTCATAATGAACATTATTGTTAGTGTGTTGAAAAACTCAGCGCTAGAAAATTCACACCATTAAGACGAGGTTACAAAAGAACAGAAATTATGTGAAAAATCTGGTAATCAAAAAATTTGAGGGATAAAAACAAAAAATCCGGTGAATAAACAAAAAGAAAATCAAAATCAAAATTAAAATACAAACTCTCTAAAACTGTTCTAGAAAATTATCTAAACTGAAGATTTCTTCAATTGTTGAGACATCACTGTAAGGAAGTGGAATAAATTTTCGGCAAGACTTTAAACAAAACAAAAAAGATAAAAAAAGATAAAACAGAAACAAAAAATGGGAAGTTTTATAAGGATAAAAAAAGTAGAACCATGGTATAAAACAGAATCATTTTGCCATTTGATTGACTCGAAGATGATTGGACAAGACTGGGTGTAAGGGACTAAAGAATGGGACATTTATTTCATTCCAATCTGATTTGACAAATAAAGGCAACAACATTATGTTATAATAAAAATTAAGGGGAAAAACCTCAATAATGGTGAAAATAAATAAATAAAACCTCTGTTTTTCATGCAACTGATAATTCTCTTAAGAAAAATGAAAAAAATCATTCATTCTTCAAATATTAAAAAAAAAAAAAAAAAAAAAAAAAAAAAGATTCAGTTTATTTTCAGGTTATTAATTGATTGAAATATTTAATGTGAAAGCTAAATTTTCTGTGGAAAAGAAAATAATCAGATAAAAAATTCATAAAAGCCAGTTTGTGCCTGTCTATAGGAGCCATTTTTACTGAAAAGAAGAACATTTTTTTAAATATCAATAATATTCTAATTAGTCAAATAAATTATGTCTTATAAAATTGCATATTTGTGAGGATGGTATGTGCATTTATAAAAGATTATGTTGAAAAGGATTTTAGTGAAGAATTATGGTAGAAGAATTATAGTACATAATTATAGTGAAGAATTATCATAAAGAATTATGGTAGAAGAATTATAGTAAAGAATTAGGATAGAAGAATTATAAAGGATTATGGTAGAAGAATTATAGTGAAGAAATATGGTATGAGAATTATAGTAAAGCATTATGGTAGAAGAATTATCATAAATAATTATAGTAAAAAAATCATAGAAAACAAATTATGATAGAATAATTATGATAAAGAATTATGGTAGAAGAAAGAAATGGTCACAGTCATATATTATTTTTATAAAGCTTTTAAGTTAGGAGAAATTTGAAAATTGTTATATCAATTATCTTAAGTAAATAAAGCTTAATTCAGTTTTTCAAAAGGTCAATTTCTGAAAATATGTTGCTTCTTTAGTGATACCCACCTCCTATAGTGGAAATGAACATTCAATTCAGATGTTAACTTAAAATATAACTTTTAATACCATGAAAATCATGATTTAACTTTCATATAAGTTGAGATTCAATCAGTTTTTTTCACTAGTGTTTCTTTCATCTTTCCTTTTTTTTTTTAAATCACTACTATTAGTTCATTTTTTAGATTTTCATTAAAGTAATTTGCACTGGTTGGAAATAAAGAATAATCTACCAACAAGATCCAAAGCTTGTTTGAATGTTGTCAGGTAAGATGTTTTAATCAAATCCAGACAAAACATCTAGCAACAAAGCACTTAAACCTAAAGTACAAAGTATAAAAATCCTTTGATTAAAATATGACTAAGATTTTAGTAATTGGTTATATCAAAAGTAAAAGAGGTGGAGTGGTTGTGGAGCTTTGTAGAGCTATACCCCATCACAACAATTAAAAATGTGAAAATAAATGAGCAGGGAAGTAAAAAAACAAAGAAAAAACTTCATATTACATAAATTATTTTACAAATATAAACTTAGTCTAACTATGCAATACTTTTTTTATACTGAAATCAGTATTTGATATTTTATTGTATCACATACATATTGAAATGTAGTGATATGCTATATGTCTGAATTAAAAGTAGGTATTTACCCAACCATGGGTAGGATGTAACACAAATATGGGGCATCCAACAGAGATCAAACTAGCTCTTCAGTAGTAATGGATCTGCAAGACTAACTTGTTAACCATTACACCATGATGGGATACCCCTGTCAGTGGCACTATTGAATGATTAATCTTTTTTTCTTTATCTAGGTTTAATCATAGAAGTTTCTTAAGCAAGTTTAGTAATAAAAAAACTACAGACAAGGTTCTTTATAGCAGTTTTTTATTGCTATTTTCTTGTTATTATCTATAATGTATAAAGGGAAGTTGGTGTGTATGTATGTACGGAGGAAACTATAAAAATGAAACACTTAATGACAAAGTAAATATATATACATATTCACTATTATCAAATCTTGTTTTTAAGCAAAAATAATGAAGATTTGATTTATATTCGTGAAGATAATTAAAAAACTTAAAAACTTAAATAGTAACAGCATGGATTTTTTCCTTTTTTTAAAAAAATATTTTAAATAGCGGACACTGATTTTTCTTTTCAGAGTCTCTGTGCATTTCTTTTTCTGATGCCTCACCAGGCCGGATCAATGCAAGGTCTTTTAATGAGGCATCCAGCGTTGATCCAACTAGCAATTCAGTAATAGTGGATCTGTGAGACTAACTTCCCCACTCTATCTAGACAATGCCGAGTTGCCACTTGTAGTATTATATAAAAATTGTCTGAAATTTTCTTCACAAGCTGTTTCCAACATCATTGTCCATTTTCAAGAGGATAATTGAGATGTTATTTTTCCTTTAAGATCAAGTGAAAATTTTCTTTTATATATATAGCTTGGTTTGAAAACTATCAGTTACCAAGCATTGTTGACTTCATGTCTTTGCTACCCTAACTTAGATATACCTGCTCTATCAATAATATTGAGCACTTTTTACTAATGAATGTAGCAATATATATCTATATATATGAGACGGAAAGCATTTTGTCAGCTTTTGCACCTAAAAAATTAGCACTTCACTACTGATAATATTTAAATGTATAGGCAGATACCTTCTGAGATCAAGGTAGATATATATCTTTGTAAATTAAGTTACTAACCTTAGAAAATTCATTGATATATATATATATATATATATATATATATATGTGTGTGTGTGTGTGTGTGTTTGTGTGTGTGTGTTTGTGTGTGTCTGTGTGTATGTATGTATGTATGTATGTAACTTTAATATATTTATCAATATATATAATTTGATTATACGTTTAGAAGCAGGAAAAGATAAAGTCAATAACTTAATTGAAGTCAATAAAAATAATTCTGTCAGCTGTCAGTATAAATAATATAAATAAATAAGTTTCAACTGAGATGAAATATAAATGAATATAAAATAATAAAATAAATACAAATAAATATGAAATAAATAAAACTAACATAAGTATAAAAAAATATAAAATAAATTTAGAACGAATATAAAACAAAATATAAATTTGAAATATATTTAATTTAATTAAATAAGTAAAACATTTAATTTGAAACATATTTAAGATATAAAATAAACAAAAATATAATATAAAATAAACATAATATAAATATAAAATAAATATAAATATATACATATATAAACTATAAATATAATATATGAAATATAAATAGAATATAGAATAAATTTAAAATAAATATAAAACAAAACAAAAATATAAATAATATAAAATAAACATAAAATATAAATAGAATCTAAAATAAATTTATAACATTTAGTTAAAAAGCATTTAAATAATCTAAAATATATTCAAAATAAATGTAAAATAAATAAAAAAATATTTAAGATATATTTGATATAAAATAAATATAAATATATAAAAATGAAAATAAGTATATAAAACGAATATAAATATATAAAAATAAAAATAAGTATATAAAATAAATATAAATATATAAATATTTAAAAATAAGTATATTAAATAAATATAAATATATGGTTAAGGTTTAAAATAAAATTTGATGGTATTAGAAAAGGAAGACACTACTGAAAATTAAATTAATGTTTTGTTTTTTTTTAAATAAGAACAGCCACATCAGAAATTGAATTTTATTTTACTAACAGAAGATACTTTGTTTTTGCAAAACAAAATTTTATTTCTGATGATGCCATCGTTATAGAGGAACATGCCAATTTAATTTTCCATATTAACTTCTTTTTCTTAAACATATAAAAAAAATAATATAAATATATAAAAATGAATATAAGATAAATACAAATAAATACACTGTTATATTTTACTTTACACAAAATACGCTATCAGTGAGGTAGGACACTGAAATACGAGAATGAAATACATGCATTGTCATTAGATGGAACTAAATCAATATTCTCTTATGAAATCAAAATACATTTTTAATAAAAATCAATTGGTATTAATTTGATAACAAATTTTATTGTTGTTTTAAGTCAGTAAAATAATTTTATACATTTAATAATATGGGTAATTAATTCTAAAATGCAATAAATTCACGAGCAATAAGTATAAATTGGAAATTAATTGAAATAATTCCACTCTTATGCTATAAAAAATTAATGTGCGCATTTGAAAAAAAAAAGAATAGTGAAAATACAAATAACTCTTAAGTGAAAATATTTTTGCAGGAACTGAATTCAGAAAACGAAACAATGTGTGAAAATCAAATAGAAAATCAAATTTAAAAAAGTGACCAAACTGAAAAATTTTGAATATTATGCAATGTGAAATCACTAGACAAGCAATGTGAAAAAACAGAAGACACCACAGAACTATTTTTCAAGAATTTCTCTTCATAAAAAAAGAAAGGATCTTAGAATGATCAGTGCCATTTCAATGAGACAAGAACCAATTCAATGAAAATAAATATAAAGATTTAAGAAATGATAATGGTTTATCAAAATAATCTTGAGCAATCTGCATCCCGTGGATAGACAAAAGAACCACCCATACAAACATTGTTTAAATGATATTAAAGTTTATGATCAATTGGAGGGTACTATAACATGTAGTTAAAAAAATATAAAGATACTGACAAACAAATTGTGAAGGTTCTAAAAGAATTCTTTGGACAGTTAAATTTTTGCTACTTTTTGTTGTTCCCATGATGTTCCAACAAGTAACATTGTAATATGCATCTCCATAAGGAAAGAGGCTTGTGTTCTGGACTTTTTCTTCAGAAGTCCAGGTTAAAAGTGTGGTAAGGGTAACCTGAAGCCAAACATTTTTCAAATATTATCTTTCCAATGGTGGTATCATTGAACAACGAAAAAAGTTTTAATAAGCAGGCAAGGCTTTGGCCCGTTTACCAAAACTTTTCTTGTTCCCAATGACACCTGCATCAGAAAAATAAGGTCTAAAAAAGTTTGGCATTTGGTTATCCTTACCACACTTTTAACGTAGACTACAGAGCATAAGACAAAAATAGAATCAAACAGTTAAAAAAAAGATGTTTGATACTATTTTAATCTTCAAATAAAAAGAGAAGAGAAAGATTTCTTTCTTTACTGAGGTGCAGATTACACCGAAATGCCAAGGAATGTGCAGTCAATATGTCACATAAAAAAATTTAAAAAATGTTTAATGATTCAAAGAATTCTTTGAATGTTAATGACCCTTAAAAAATTAAAAAATCCTGCAAAACTTTCAATATCAGAATAAAAGAACATTTAGATAGGTTTTTGAAATAAATATAAAAATAAATCTTTCCTAACTCTCTAAAAATGAAGGTAAAAAATTCAGATCAAGCAAATGTACTCAATCAAAAACAAAATGGAAAAGCTAAGCATCCTGAACTATACTAATCTTGTTTTTAGTGATATCAAAATGAAATAAATTGAATAGGATAATTTTCACTGTACAAATTATTAATTTTAATGGATTATCATGCTCTATTTGTGCTTTATAAGGTACACTGGGTTAACATTGGGATTATTTATTGTACCAAGTTATATAATAAAACAGTATGAACAATATAAAGAATGCTGAAAAGTTCTTGACCAAAGTAAGAAGGAAATGAACATTTAAAAACAAATTTGTGAAAAGCTAAAGAAACTTAAGAAACAATGTACCAAGTATTTTGAACTGTGTGATGAATATATGAAATAGCATATATTTCATGGCTCTAAGACATTTCCTTCTTAGTCATGCTAAGAACTTTTCAGTCCTAATCCCTTGAGGAGTAAAAACAATAATTTGGTATGTATGAAATTTATATATACAGAAAATATCACAGAAAATATTCAATATTTAAGTTAATACATCAATCTTAATATCAAGCAGAATATTACTGTATAAGATAATTTTATGTACATTTCAGACCAAGGAATAAGTTTTTCTTTAACAAACACAATAATCTGTCTGGAAATGAACATTTTCTTTGAGTAATTTTAATGGACAAAAATATTCTTAATTAAAGGAAGAATTAGAAAATAAATTAATAAATTATCTTTCAGAGATATGAAAAGTATATATATATATATATATATATATATATATATATATATATATATATATATATATATATATATAAAAGTTGAAAATGGAAATTAATCCAACGATATATTGAAAGGATAAATAAATAAAGGAAAGAAAATGTTGAATGGATAAAATTAATTTAATTTGAGTTACCAATACATGTTTCAGCCAGAAGTTTGTTCATGTACACATGTATTCTATTTATTATTATTCTAAATATAAAATAAAATAATAATAATAGAAAATTATAAAATATTTAAGTATACAAAGAAAAATGGCCTTCATCAGGGTAAAATGTTTGATATTTAATATCAAACTTTTTACCCTGATGAAGGCCGTTTTTCTTTGCATACTTAAATATTTTATAATTTTCTATTATTATTATTTTATTTTATATTTAGAATAATAAATAGAATATGTGTGTACATGAACAAACTTCTGGCTGAAACATGTGTTGGTAACTCAAATTAAATTAATTTTATCCATTTAACATTTTCTTTCCTTTATTTATTTATCCTTTCAATATATATATATATAGTGAGATGCAAAAGCATTGGACAGGTAATTCTTAAAGTTTTTTTAAGAAAATATTTTTTTCGATTATTGCTACTAACTTCAAAATAAACCTGAATATAGCAATGACTTAAGATATACTATGTATTAGAAAAAAAAAGGAAATATTTGCCTACACCTATATATATTGACAAGTTTTGGACACAAATCAATAAACATGATTAAATATTTAATGTCCCTAATTTGCTATGACAGCTGTTAGACTTTTTGAATAATTTGAAGTTTCTTGCAGAAATTTTATTCCACTCTGATTGAGAAATCACCTTAAGTTTATTAAAGTTTTCGAGATTCCTCTGATGAATTCAAAGTTTAAACTCCTTCCATAAATTTTTATGAATTTTAAGTCAGGTGACTGACTTGGCCTGTCTAGAACTTTTATTTTCTTCACCACACCCCTATTTTCATTTCATCAAATTCTAAAATCCAGCTCCTTGGTAGTTGAAGATATTTTCCAGATTGAAGCAAGTTCTTTTCCTGTATTTTCCAATAGATAGCACTGTCTATTGTTTCATTTCAATGCAGTATGTTTCAGATCATTATCTTTTTGAAAATTTCAATACCATGGTAGTATTTCTCAGTATATAGCTCTGACCTTTACCCCTAAAAGGAAGAAAGAAAAAAAATAACCCCCAAATTATTATACTTCTACCATGATGTTTAACTGTTGGGAGGGTATTTTGATTATATGAAGTGCACTTTTTTCTCCAGACATGTAACAAACTGTTTCCACCCAAAAGTTCAATTTTTGTCTTGTCAGACCATAATATTTCATCCACAAATGAAGCAGGCTCCTTTGAAATGATTATGAGCAAAGAGTAGACAATACTTCATTTGACTGAGCTTCAGAAGAAGAGTTTTCCTATGAGTCTGAGAATGCAGTCCTACACATTGGAGTGTCCAATTAATTGTATCTTTGCTCACTTTTCTCCAAGCTGCTGACAGGTCCTTCTGAAGTTCTCCCTGGATAGTGAATGAGTTTAGAATTATTCCCCAACAAATGGAAGTAGCTGTATGTTCACCTAATTCACAAGGAAATCATCCTTGACACAGATCCATAGCCAGGCCATGTTTGAAAGATAGCTGTAATTGTACTATTGGAGATATTGAGTTCATTGGAGAACTTTTGATATCATGATTATGATCAATTATCACTTTACAAACCTATTCAGAGAGCACCTTTGCCTTCACCATTGGGAAAACCTTTACATGTGCCAGCAAGAAATTCAATGTTTATTTAATGTCCATATAGACCTTTTAAAAATTGTTAGATTATGTGTGTGGTATACTCTGCTTGCTTGGCAGAATTTTACAAGTTAATTTCAATTACAAACTGCAAATTGTATACCATTTTATTCTTATTTTGGAATGTTTTCATTAACTTGAATATAATGAAAAATAAATATACTTTCTGGTATATATATTGTTTAATAAAAAAAAAAAAGATTCTCAGAAGGCCATTCTTCAAGATAGCATGTGACCCAATTTTCAAAAAGCAGTACGTGTTGGGCTTCTTACCTGACATCTGAGGAACCCCTTTATGAAGAATGTTGACAGGACAAGGTCAATTTTTGCACCTGCCCCCAAAAAGGCTTGTTACTGTGGGCCTCTCACATTAAATTGACCTTGTGTCACATCTTGATACTGTATGGGGTGTAGGTAGAAGCAAACACCAGTATAATGACAATAGTGTCTAAAATATTTCTGCTATATTAGAATATACAAAAATCATAAATATATACTTTCAGTTGATGGAAATTATTAGTTATTTCATGAATAATTATATAAAATTTAGGCTTAGCCAATACAGCTGAACCATTTTTGAAACAATGAAATCATCCAACTAATACTCATGCTACCTGATTTGAACTTGACTAAATTAATAACTAATTAACTAGATTTAATAAGAAGTTTCTTCACAGCCAGAATATTTCTGATGAATCTATGAAGATTCTCTGCTGAAGACTCATCATTTCTTATAGTTGTTGAGAATATAAAAAAAAACTTTGGTTAAAAATATTTATGATAATAACAATTCCTCTCTACTTGAGAGTCCAAACACAGAAATGAATATTATGTTTAAATATTCATTAAATTATTAATCAGAATGTGAATCAGAAAAAAAAATTAGAGTTGTCCTTTTTCGAACAGTACAAGGATTCAAATTTTTCAAATTTTTCTTCATAGATACTTTTTAAATTGGTTTTATCAGTTGTCAGTAGTGAAAAATAGATTTAAGCCACAATTCTCATCTATTACAATATACCAAACAAAAAGATGTTGAATGTATTTTTGTGTAAATGGCTGAATATGTTTCTTATTTGTTAAAGTAAAAATGAATCATCAAAATACGTCAATAGACTGTTTATATATTCATACATCCAAGGACATATAAGGAAAAACTATATTTTTGTATTAAAATTGTATATCTTATAAAAGAAATTTAAATTGAAAATGACTCTATAAAATTGCTGTAGGTAACAGAGGTACAATTTTAAAGCTAACAACTATATATATTATTATTATTAGTAGTAGTATATATATATATATATATATATATATATATATATATATATATATATATATGTATGTATGCATGTTTGTATATATATTAATCTAAACCAAGAAAATTCATGCACCTTTTAGAAAGGACTAAACCAAACATTACATGAATTTTCTCAGTAATAATTATATATATAAAATTCAATAAAGTCAATTGAAAAATTAAATTAACTGACCAGCAGAATTGAATTCAAATTAAATCTAATGGCATGACAATCACCTAATGGCATGGAATTTTGAGTAGCAATTTTAGTCATTTATATTAGCAGGGATTACAACACACACACACACACACACACACACACACACACACACATATATATATATATATATATATATATATTATATATATATATATATATATACATACAAACACATATATAAATGTTTACATACAGTAATACCTCAGTGCTCTAGATAAATTCCTAAAATAAATAGAGAAGCTACTAGGCTAATTTTAATAGTAATGTGAAAACAAATGAAGGTGACAGACATTTCCAAATGACTGAAAAATCCAGAGACTTTCTGCTGTACCCTCCATGAGCTTAACAGCTTTAGATTACCCCACACAAGTAGATGTTACACAGTGTGATCTAGAGTCATGATAAGAAAATAGAAAAACAGCTTCTCATATTGCATTAACCAAAGTGGTGATTGTATACAGTTATTTTAGAAACTGTCCATGACGTTGTCTTTTATCTTTTGCTATTTTGAACAATTAACATTATTAAATCTATTCTGAAAAGTATTTGAAAAAGAGCAACAAGCTAGTGATAATGATGTGTTACTGTGTGCATATAGATAGATATAAACAAAGTGGTTGAATGAATGGTGAATGATATATTTGTGTGACAAGTACATGAAATGGCGAATAGTGGTACTTTTGAGGTGGCCTATTCACTTAGTGATCGAGGTGTGCAGCAGTAGCAGTAGAAATAGTAGTGGCAGCAGCAACAAGATGATTTCTCCCCCAAAATGGAAAAACAACAAAAACAAAACAAAACAGCAGGTTGCAGGTGAATCACTTTTCACGGAGGATGTTCACACAAAAGCTGAGTCTTGTAGTGAAATACATAAATGTATGAAGCTACTTGTGAAACCCATAATTCAATTGGGAAGGACACACTTTATGGACATGCATTTGTCAGTAAATTGACAGTGAAATGAGAAAAATGTAAAATTATGCACAAAACTGAGATAAGAGCATACCAGACGACAATTGATAAGTACAAGAGGGTACTGAAAATTTCTAGGCCCAACCAAAAAGGGAATTACTTTTTTTAAACTTTCATTGAAATTTTTTTTAAACAACTAAAAAATATGAGATATGATGTGTCAAGTGTGTTGAACAATGTGAATATATGGATAGATTATTCCCTTTTTGGTTGCACTAAGAATTTTTTGGCACTCCCTCATACAAGCACGAGAGTAAAGAAGACTTCAAAAGGGAATGAAAAAAGATTTGAAGGTTATTGAGCTAAGTTTGAAAAGAGGAAACAAAAACTCAAAAAGACAGACTCAATAAAAAAGAGGAGTAAAAGTTTAAAATCTTGTTTCTGTGATTAAAAACTGAATAATTTGAAGAAAAAAAAAATAGAGAAGGGAATTTGACAAAATGCTTTCCTTGGATAAGTACACTTTAAAGGGAAAAATGTTGGAATTGAGATTAGGATGTGAAGAAGATGATTCATACTGTTTTAAAGTTTCTTTGAAAAACACAATATAGTTTACTGTTTATAAGATTTTAAAGAGTTCAATGCTTGTATACCATCAGTTTGGTTGTAAATTCAGAGTACAATGTCAGCAGTAAGAAGCTATTGATAATGTAGCCAATGTACAGAGCCATGTACAAATCCAACAGAATAATAATAATAATGATAGTAATATTACAGTGGCACAAGATCAAGTTAGTGCGTGCACTTGAATGCAAAAAGGGTTTCAAGAAAACAGATCTTCAGACCAGAAACAAGAGAAGATAAAGAACTTGTGTTAGAATAAAAAGTTTTAAAAAGGAATGAAAAAATGAAAAACTAAAAAATTAACATAAGAGAAAAGAAACTAGGGAATCAATTTAAGCAAGAGACTCAAGGAGCTAAAGAACAGAAGTATAAAATACAATTTCCTCAGAGACAGAAGTAAAATAAGGAGGAAAAAAAGAAAGAAAAAGAAAAAAAAAGGCTTGTTCCAAACAAGCAAATGAATAAAGTGTTGTTTAAGACAACAGTGGTCACCAACCTTTTTTCATGAACCCCAAACATTATTGACAAACTTAGAAAGAACCTTTGAACTTGATAGCAAAAAGAATATATGAATAACTTTTTGTATTTCTTTATTAAAAAAAACAATTCTTTAGCATTTCATAAAAGAATATTAGATAAAAGTAGAATGCTTTAGAATTTCATGAAGAATTGGTTCTTATATTATTCAATTAGCAAGAATATGAGCTTTGATGACTCAGTTGCTTTTGCTGTTTTATTAATGGTGAGGGAATATATCTTTTGACATAGTTCACAAAATTAAATGTTTGTCAAAATTGAAATGTTTTAAGTAATATTAATGTTTTATCTAATATTAACAATTTTGCTTAAGCTTCTTTGTCAAACTTTACTTATGAATTTTATCAGAACCCCTTTTTTAAAATGAATCCTAAAAAAATATTCACAAAGCCTTAGGGTTTGTATGAAACCAGGTTGATGACCACTGGTTTAAAAGAAGACTATAAGAAAAAAAAAATAGACTTGTCACAAACAAGAAAAGAACAAAGGGATATTTTAGAGAAGACTATAAAAATAATACAAAATGCAGAGTGAAGAGATGATTCATAGAAATATCTGTATTTTATCAGTAGATATGGTGAACATTCTTTTCCTGTGTGCAGAGTAATGATAAAAATGCCAAAAGGAATTTATGGAAAAAAGTGATAGAAAGGAGAGGGAAAAAATGTAAGGAGCTAAGATTAAAGGAATGAAGTCATAATGAAAAACTGAATAAAACAACAACATAACAGTTGCAAGATAAGCAAACATTCAGTGTAATAAATAGAAAGTGAAAAACTAAAGAAAGTAGATATCAAAGAAAAATATATATCAGTTATATATTAGGATGTATCAGAAATATTTTCATTTCTTTTTCCTATACCTTTACTCAAAAGGTTATTTTATGTACACGTATAAAGACTATCTATGGCTACAATATAATATTAATATCATTGTACATTAGGAAATATGAAAAGAATTTTAATTTTTTTTTTAATTAAGTTTATTTCATATATACATCTAAAAACTATATATATATATATATATATATATATATATAAAATTTTCAATGCTTTTCTATTGCACCTATGTATTGGGGGGGGGGCAGGTTATAATAACAGATTAATTCAATATTGAGATTCTGGAAATTTTTAGGTATTATTGTAAACTGAACTTCAAGGTCACTGAAGGTGCTTATGGAATCCAGGCAGTGGAAGAAAATGAAGCAATATTTGACCAAACCATTCAAAAGGGATCTGTTTTAAGGATGGTGACTTATCCCTTGAAATAAATTCCAGAAGTGGAAAATCAATTAATTATGAAATTATGAAAATGCAAGGTAAAGGAGAACTTAAGCACTAGCACTTGAACATACTCAGATGAGTTAGGACCATAAGTTAAGTGTTATGTAACTTAGAAAACATACAGGAACTCTTGACAAGTTCCTATGTTTTTTTTTGTTTTTTTGTTAAAAAATGAAAACAGTTTTGATACATCTTAATGAAGAGAAGTTTGATATATTGACTAAGTTTAATTAAGACAAAGACTTTTGAGACATGTAAAAGTCTTTATATATTTATATATACTTTATATATTTATGGATAAAATGAGAGAAAATGCTTTAATTTATATCTTCATTGATTATACATTTAGTTTAATAAATTTAGTTTTGTTTTTGACAATAATAACTGTACAATATACCTTTATGACTTATGTAATTCTTTAGCAAAAGTCATTTTCCTAAATGTAGCCAGTAACAAATTTATATTATCAATCTAGACTACATTGAGGATATTTTTTTTCAAATACTTTTACTAAAAATTATTTCAAAATAAGAAAAGAAAAGAAAAAGTAAGATGAATGCAAATTTTAAACTGGTATGCTCTAATTCCCGAAAATCTTTTTAGTACAAGAAAGAAAATATGGAAATGTGCAATATTAGTGAAGAGAAAGTTTTGCACATTGAGTGTTGTTCATGCTTTGTTGTACTGACCTCTTCTTTTTTCTCCTGAAAAAAAGTATAATAATTGTACAGGAACATGCTCATTAGAGGAGGGAGGGGTCTAATTAAGGGATTATAATCAAAAAGGTTTCTTTAGAAAAATATATGTATATATAAAGACACACAGAACCCCCACACACATACACACACATATTTATAAACGCACACTTACGAATAATCTTATTAAGTAAAAACAAAACAAAAAAAACAACTAATCTTTTATAACTCATAACTTCCTGTAGAGAATTTTGAAAGAATGAATTTTGAAAATGAGGACAAAACAGGTGTTTTTTTAAAACTGTATAATACCATGATTATCATTATTATTATTATTATTATTATTATTATTATTATTATTATTATTACTACTACCTCTACTAGTTTACTTCAAAGTGAGCAATATTTGAATAGCATTCAACCTGCACTTTTGTATACAAGATAACTGAACTTAGAATTAAGTGCCATTTCATGGTGTACAGGAAGTTGAGAGTTTGAAATAATTTTGATATCAGATGAAAAAAAATATATGCATGCGAACTATATATATATATATATATATATATATATATAATATATATATATATATATATATATATAAGTGTAAGTATATTTATGTATATTCAATTACAGACACAGCAATCAAAATATGTGTACACATGTGAATATATATATATATATATATATATATATATATATATATATATATATATACAAATGTACAAATATATATTTATCTTTAATCTTGAAAAAAAATCTAATTTCATGATGCAAATAGCATAAACTGAAAGTCATAGGCACAAATACATGTACATACATACATACATACATACATATATATATATGTATGTGTGTGTGTGTGTATAATATATATATATATATATATATATATATATATATATATATATATATATATATACACAAACTATTACACAGGCATAACTTGTTTTGCTTTGTTGATATAACATTTTGGTAGCAATAGAATATTTTAAAATCAAGATGTGTACATTTTTTAAAGACCTAATACTACTACAAATTTAATAGACTATTCTACCAGAATGAAGACAGTTTGGAAAATCAGATTGACATGTTTTGCTAGGGTTATCAGAATGAAAATAGAATAAACATGAATTCTGTATGCACTCAAAAACTAAAAGATCCATGTGAGTTACTTTTTAGTAATATTTACTTTAATGCAATAGTCTGGAACCAAATTAACAATATCTCCAAGGTATGCCTGTATTCATATATATATATAAGCACACAAAAAAATAAAGGAACATGCTAAAAAAATACACTTCTACGTTATAGATCAACAGGAAATAATTTTCCACAAATCACAATAGCATGATGTCACATTAATAAGGAAAAAACAACAAACATTTGAATCATTCATAAAGTTTTATCAGGTTTAAAACAAGTAACTAATTTATAATGATTTCGGTTTAGTTTAGTCATTAAATTTAAATACAAATAATAACAGAATTTTAATTTAAAGAGTTAAATAAACTCAGATTAGAAGAAAATTATCTAAATATTAAATATTTTTCAATAACTACAAGAATATTATTTGTCAAAGATTTATCAAAACTATCTTATAAAAATGATTGGATTACTAATATATCTCCAAATGATGTTGGATGCCAAGGTTTTATTGCCAGTTTTATTTTGGATACCTAAATAAACTCAGTTTGTCACAAATAGAAAAAAAAATGAAATATATCAAGAGGCTCCAAGATCAGGCCAAAGCATGAATCTTGAAACAAAAACTATTTATATTAAAATATACTTCTGAGGTGCACTGGGTTAGTGGCAATGATTCCCAAACTATGCATGACCTCAGGACAATCATCTGACAAAGGCTTTCTTGGAGACACTGCTGTTATTCTTGTGGTAACAGTTGCATGAATTTATCATGTGTAGTCATGTTAAAACATGCATGAAATTCAAATTACTGAAACTCTGTATTTGGCATTGGTTTGAGCAGGGTTGGCCCCAGGGTTCCTGGCACCCCAGACATGCTCAACCTTGTAGCCTTTTAAATTATATTATCATATTATTTATGGTTTACATTGCGAAAAATAAGAGTAGAGAGAAAGAGAGGTTTGGAATTGCAGCACAAAGACTGTGAACATGGCAGGACAGAAAAAAGTGGGCTAGCTAAATTGGCTATGCATAAATACATAAATGGAAGCTAAGTGTGGGCCAGATATTTCATGGCAACCTCATCTAACTCTATTTACTTTCTTTCTCAGGTCCCATTTTTTGTAAGTGTCCTGACTTTACATCAGGGAACTTTTATCATTTTGACATTTTTTATTGTTTAATTCATTTTTCCATTTGTATTTGATTTAGTTTCTATGTTTAATGGCATATCAACCTTCATGGGTTATTGAATGCCAATGTCATCCTTGTAAAAGGACAGAAGTGAAATGGGGTTCATACCTTTGTCTTCACTACCCTAACTTTGTTATGGTATACTATACAATTAATAGGTATTTTCTACCATTGGTTTCAAAGCACCATATTAGTTGCTTATGTAAAATGTATGAATGTATGTGCATGTGTGTGTAAGGGTGTATTATATGTGGGTTGGCTGGAAAATGGTACACTACTTCGCGCCATAGTTAAATGCCATTGGAGAGGAATTGCACAGATGAATACAAGAACAGATCAATGCAAAATATATATCTATATAAATCTGAATAAAAATTTGACATTTTTCCAGGGCACTTTGTCTTGAGTATAAGCAGCTAATACACTGCTTTAAAACCAATAGTAACTAACATCTATTAATTGTAACATATACCATAAAAATATATATAACTCTAACACCTGTAACCAAGCATTTTATTTTCCTTTCTCCAATACAAAATACATACATACATACACACACACACACACACACACATATATATATATATATATATATATATATATATATATGTAACTCTAACCCATCAAAACTGCACATCAATAAAAGAGATAACAGTGATATTTTTGAAATTCTAATTAGAATGTTGCACTCTCCCCTAAATAGAAACATCAATAAAACCATTAACTATTATTACAACAGGAACCTAATGTGTTCACAGGTCATCTAGTAAGCTTATAAAAATAACAACACCTTTATAATGTATATTTTATTTCAATCCTTTATTATTATTATTTTATTTATTCATCTTATCTTATTTTATTTTCCCAGAAACTTGTCACTAGTTTCATTTCCTAAAATGATAACCTTTACTCTAAGCACATCTCTAGTGTACTGTACATGTATTGTATTGCTTTCCCCTCTCTCTCTCTCTCTCTCTCTCTCTCGCTCTCTCTCTCTCTCTCTCTCTGTGTAATAGCTTACAATGTTGATACCATAATTTTAAATCTATAAAATATTTTCTTGTCATTGACTGTATTGTTTACATTTTTGAGTGTTAAATATGGTCAACTATATCAAGAGATAAGATTTATTGTCATTCATGCTTAAATCACCAGTTCCTGCTAATTCACCTAAGTTCAGTACTTAGATAAGTAACAACTTAGGAACAGCAGGTACCACAAGTAATGTCAGGCCTTGTGTATCAGACTAAGCAAAACTTATTAATTTTCAGAACCTAATAGTGTAATGGTGACTGAGTTAAACTACCAGACAATTACTTGTGTGTTTGAACCACACTTCTAGCCTTGTACGAAATTGAGCTCAGCTTAGTAAATGACAACAAAGATAAGGTCTGGTTAGGAAGGGTGCTAGAAATATTTGCATTTAAAAAAAAACTTTTTTAGAATAAATCCCATGGATGTAGATAGCCAACTGAATAATACATTATGATAAATTATAACTGTTATTGTTTAAAGAATACAAATTTATTTATACTCAGATTAAATAAAATGCACTATTTGATGTTCAAACTATTTTTTCTCTTTAAATTATTGTTAGTAAATTATTGAGTAAAGTGTGTAATGCAATCAAATGGAATGAGAAAGAAAAATACAGTTCAGAAAATCAGATTGATATGTTTCAATAAAGATTGAGAAGAATTCTGATGATGCTAGACCTCTAGCAAATCATGTTACTGATTTTCTAAACTCTATTTTTCTTTGGTTTGGTTTCTTTGTTTAATGGCATATCAATCTTCATGTGTTATTTAATGCAAAAGCCATCCTTATAGAAGAATACCAGAGATACTATTTAACCCATTAAAGTTGGGAGGAGGAAAGGATTCATACCTTTCCCAAATGTATTAGTCCGGAAGTGAACATTATAGCGTAATTGGAGTTTGAACTCGCTTGCTAAAATTTCACAGTCCAGCATGTTAACCACTATGCCACAGGGACTCTCTTGTATTTTTTCTTTGTTTTAGATTCTATTCATATTTTCTTCTTTTTTAAAAGTTATACCTTACCTAAAGGAAATTTCACTAGCAGTTAAATAATTCATACATCTTTAATAGTGTCTCGGTCACAGAATACATCTAGTGTATGAAATTTAAATGTAAATGTAACAACTATTATTTTACAACTTCTGTCCCACAATAGTTGTTAGATTTAGTGTATGAAATTCATACGTAAATGTAACATATTATAGGACAAAGATAGTACAAAACATTTACGCAACATCATATATAAAGAATTATTCTGGGAATAATTGAATAAGTAATAAAATAATTCACAAATATATCCTATTTTATCCTAATTTTTAATACTATCTTTCCTATAATAGATGTTACATTTAGTCTATGAAATTTATATGCAAATGTAACAAGTATTATGGGACAGCGGCAGTATGAAATACCAATATATATATTAAGAATTTTTTAGGGGGGGATGATAGAATAAATAACTTAATCTAAAGGTAGAAAATATATTATCTGTTTCAAATCAATTTTCTAAGGAAACCTATTTATAAGAATTAACATATTAACATATTGATTTATTATTATAAATATATTAATCTAAATTTAAAAGAAATTACCATATATGACAGCCTATAAGACACACTTCTTTCTTAAAAAAGAAAGAAAACAAAACAAAACAAAACAAAACAAAACAAAAACAAATGAAAAAAAAAACACACACTGTCCAAAGCATTGGTATTATAAATAGGAGACTGAACATTAAAGGCAAAACCAGAGGGATCAGATAAAGATACAGCAGGCAAGAATCCCAAAATAATGTTTGTAAAACATGCATCTTATAGGCCAACAAATATGGAATTCTATATTTAGATATCAAGAAATCCAGCTGAAAATTAAAAAAACAAAACAAATGGCACAAATTTTATCCATTAAACAATCATAACATTATTCTCTTTGAAATAAAGTTTAAGATTACAACTTTCTTTCAATTCCTGTTATTTAAAAGAGAGACAGTGACATAGATTTTCCAATGCTAGCCAGCTGGCAATTGCCATTATACAAATTGTCTCACACCCTAATCAGCAGCAGATTTATTCAAAGATCAAGCGATTAATAAAAAAACTGCACATTTTTAATGTTCTTCCTGGTGTACATCATATTTTTGGAACTCTTGCATTCCAAGAACAATTGGCATTTGAATCCAAGAATATAGAAGAGAAATAAACACTTAGAACAGTGGGAAACAAAGAAAAAACATTACTTACCGTTTTCAGACTATTATTTTGGTTTTGGCTGGCTTTGTAGGCTCTCCAATTTTCGGCGATCAAAAGTCCACCGTATACTTTCCCTACAGTTAATTTTCCGTTATTTAATTCTGAAAAAGATTCAAGGATAAAATTACTCTTAAAAGAAATTTTAATTTAAATGGAGGAGATGTAATTAATTATTCCAATTAGGAAAAATGGTTAAAAAAGATATTTTTATTATGAAAATTAGACAAGCATGATGATGATGATGGTATTTATTAGTGACATAAGAATATAAAAAACATATTAATCAAATTGTATTATTTAAAATGGTAAATAACAACTTATATCTATTAGTAAATCATGATGATTTATGATATGTTTTGAATTATTTTCTCTATTTTAAAAATACAGCGGTTACTTGCCCTTGGCACTGAAAGCTGCTGAGGTTATCAACCTTTTGGGCTCCTAGTTCTAGTTTTCATATATAAATTCAGAAACAATTTCTATTTCCCTCTCTTACTGGTTAGAATACTTTTCAGTGTCTATTTTTCCACATATATGAATTTTGTTTGTCTCCCTTCTTTGAAGGAACATCCAGCTTGATATACCATTTTTCAGTATGGACAAACTTTGGTCCCACAATACCCAGTAGATAACATTTCCCCCAGTCATGCCTACTCTTGTATGCTTTTTGTGCTAGTTTGTCACCTTTATTATCATTATATGGTTTTTCACAACCACTTAAACTGGTGGTTCACTGGAAGCTGAGTGACAGCAAGCCTCCTCACGTCTCCAGGACTCTTCTGAGTATTCTAGCTGATCTTCAGAGGACTATTGTTTGGATGGTTTCGATTCTTCTTTGGATTTTTTTCTCTTTTCCAAACCCTTGGGAACCATTCCAAGGGCTCCAATTACAATTCACCTTTAACTTCATGTTCCACAGTTTTTTCCAGCTCTCTGGCCAGGTCCTAGTATTTGTCTATCTTCTTGTTTTCTTTCACCTTCACTCTATGATTCACTGGGATGGCAAAATCCACAAGATAACACATTTTCTTCTTTTTGTTAATTAATACTATGTCTGGTCTCCTAGCTGGGATTTGGTGATCTGTTTGTATCTCAAAGTCCCAAAGAATTCTATGCATCACATTCTCTAAGACAAATTCTGGTTTGTGCATATACCATTTAGTAGCATGGTCAAAATTGAATTTCTTGCACAATTCCCAGTGGATTCCCTTTCCCACCCAGTTATGCCTAGTCTTGTATTCTTTTTGTGCTAGTTTGCTGCATTCGCTTATTATATGATTAACCATTTCATCTGTCTCCACACATTCTACACTTGCTATTCTATTGCATCTTATCTATTTTTGCTTTTATATAATTTGTTCTTATGGTATTGTCTTGTGCTGCAATTATAAGAGATTGAGTTTCTCTCTTGAGGTTTCCTCTTCTTAGCCATTTCCATGTCTTCTGATGTAATATCCCTTCATTTTGTCGCTTGAAGTACCCATATAGTTGTTTTTCTTCCCATTTCTGTTTTCTAGTTTTTGATGTATTTCTGCTTGTCAATATGTTGCAATTGCTGTTCCTGGCTGCTGCAATTAGTCTTTCTTAATTAGTGTATTTTTCAAGTGCTCAGATTGTCGCACCTACACAATCTTCAATGTTGTTATTATTATTATTATTATTATTATTATTATTATTATTAAGTGGTTAATATTTTAATAGTATTAATTTCGTGGTTTTTATGTACAAGATAACAGTGCTGAGTTTTGCTGAGTCAGAGCTAATTTTGTTTTCAATTATTTGTTATGGCAGCATATAAGTGATTACTGAATTATGAGCTAAACAGTAAATGGGCATAAAGTCATGGTCCAGTTTGCATTAAATTTGCAGTGTAAATAAGTAAAGTAAAGTCGTTGGGGTGGCCAATCTGCGAGGGAGTCTATCCCCTTTTCACTAGCGCTAGACCAAGGAGATTGTTTTTGTGTCAGAGGTGGAGCACCACACCTAACATCAGCTCCTTACTTTACCACACAGATCCCTGTGCTACTCATACGCTGAGTTGGCAAGGGCTGGTATAGAACTAGAAACCTTGTGATTCTAGCCGAGCGCTCTATGAAAGTCAGTGTCCAATTAGGCATTGTATGACTTGGAAACTGACCACCCACTTTATGGCCATTTTACAAAATTCAAAAGTTCCTGAAAGAAATCAAAGTAATTTTCAAACATAGTAAATCTAAATATATAAGAAAAAACTATTTTCCAACAAAATTACAGTTAACCAGAACATTCTATTATATGGGGCTCCCACTCTATTATATGTCAATTTTCATAGTATGGCAGGTTGTGCTCTTTAACTTTGGTATGGCAACTGGTCTAGAATGAAAACTCTGAACTTAAACCTGTTAAACTCCATTTAAAAATTGACCTTGTGAGGGATTGGGTGATACATACATATCAATTTTCATAAAGTATTATTCATATAGAATATATGAACTCCCACTCTACTACAATTTTCAATGCGTCAATTTTCACAAAGTAGTATTGATAGAAAATATATAAAACCCATCCTTCTGAGACTCTTTGCCCCATTCAAAAGGTTCAGAGGTAGTATACACCAGCCCTTGCCAGAGTACTTCATATCTTATAGCAACAGGATACAAACTTATACTGGATTTAATATGTACAACTGAACATTTAGCTTTAATTATGTTTAGTTATATATATATTAGTTGATGTATTTCTCGAAGTGAAGACTAGTTCATCCTACATAGCCAGCAGTGCACTGACATGTGAATTGATAAATGACGTGTTTGAGGTAGGGTAAACTACCTTTTTGAAAAGACAAAAAAAGTGGTTCTGGTACCAAAATCGAGATGTGGTGAGCAGCAGAGTAACAATTTTTAACACAATGTGTAATTTGTTGGCTCAATTTATTGTTGTTGTCACCAATTCAAGGAAGTTTCAGATACATAGAACATTTGGAGGGTCCAAATGTTGCAGGCTTTTTAAATTTAGTGACAAATCTATTTGTATGTTTGATAATAACATCTAGGAGTAGCTACAGTCCAATTTCAGCATTGAGCTGGGTTAGAGAACAAATCTTGAGGGTGTGAAAAACTAGTGTAGAAACTAATTAATTTTTTCTAGATTTTGGTGTGAATGAATACTATTTAATATAGAAACCAGTGAAGGTGGTATTCCCGTAGATATTGATTAGGAAACTGCCACTAGAATTCTTGACTAGGATGTTGAGGAAGAGATGGCTTTTCTTTTCTTCTTCCATGGTGTATTTTAAGGTGTAATGTAGGGAGATAAGCTTATTGAAGAATATCAATGCTTCACTTCTCAAAGAAAATGCAGTGAAAGTATCATCACTATATATTTTTTTTTAAATTTGTGCCTTGTGAGTAAAGTAACAATTATTGTTGACCAGATTGATAAGAATAATCATACTTACCATGATTAGGAGGCACTAAGAGATCAACTATTTTTTTGCCTTGGACAGGCCAAACTCGCTTGATTACTTCTCTCATTTCCTCGTCTTTTTTATCCATTTCTTCGGCTGCATATTGATAAAAATGATCATTAGAATAAAGCATTTAAAATTAATATACATGCAAGTCAAGTAAATTTAATCTTAAATGATAAAAACAATGAAAGTCACTGAAAAAATAACATTAAATTCAGATTTTAGAAAAAAAAAATAATTACATTTTTTTTAAAAACATGGTGACCAAATTAAAACTATAGCCAAGAGTTCATATGATTAAAAATGAATGACAAATTACAGTGGCCTATAAGTCACACCTCTATTTTACAAGGAAATATTTTGTTTTATCATATTTTATATTTACAAAAAACACACACACACATTATATATATATATATATATATATATATATATATATATATATATTAACACTATATAAATTGGATTGAAATGTATGTTAATATATATAAAATCAATTGGTTCATGTTCAATGCCAAATACACTTGAATTTTGAAAATATTTCTGCTTGAAAAAATATTTATGAAAAAAAACCAAAAAAAAAACCAATCTTGTTTTATCATCACTGTTGATCACTAATAGGATGACAACAGTGTTATCACTAATAATGGCAAGTGAGATGCATAGCATCAGCCTCTGTACTTCAGAAAGTTCACTTCTCAAAAAAGAATCTTATTAAAATTTCAAAGCAGAGTGAATGTTCATGGATCAATAATGCTGGAGGTCATGATAGCAACTTGTGCCATGACAATCTTGTCTGCTAGAGATACACATTTGGTCACTTTGTGATTCTTAGTGTACTGGCTGACCAGTCCAGAGTTAATGTAACAAGATTGCTACTTGAGAATGTATTACAGAAAGTGGAGTCCCATACAAACAACATGCTACCCTCAAATAGAGAAAAGTCTCCTCAGTCAAGGTCTATGTGTTCAAGTAATAATGACATTAATCAGTGAGGCAAGAGGGAACATCAGTCATGGTATAGCACCTTGAGGACCCTTGTTATCCTGGAGGATGCAAAGAGGTGTGGTTGGAAAGTGCACAAGGCCCTCAAACACTAGTAAAACAAGTATTTAGTAAAGAGTTTCGATCTTCTCATTTTTCTTGTGACCTCACCTTTCTCAAAATGATTTCCCTTAAATATGTACTTCCTGAATCAAGCCCAATTCATATAACAAGGCCTACCATTGTAGTGGAAGATGGAGAGAAAGATGATTGATTGATTGAGTTTAAAGACAAGTCAACCTGTCTAGGTTTATGTTATGCCAAGAATTTGGGGAATAGCATTCATTGTATGTTCATATTTACATTTTTGTGTATTTGTTACTAAAGCATTTTTATGGGGGGGGTACACAGCACTATCTATTACAAATAATTTCTAAACATCTTTTTAACCAATAAATGGGACCCAAACAGGTACTACAGCTCCAGAGTCCAGGGAGAGTGAACCTGGGAGTAATAGCAATGAATTCTCCCACATCTACAGAAGTGGAGCCTCACCATCAGATATAGTTTAATGTCATACCCAGGGTGGTCTTACCACTCTGCAGGAAATGGTCAGCATATTCTAAGCCTCACTGATAGGGCTGAGAAAAAGATGAGGATGATGTGATCATTGAACTGATGGATAGACATAGACAATAGACAAATAGTTTTTTGATTGATGGTTAGATAATCCTCTATTTATGGACAGTCTGGGACAGACTGATATAGATAGATAGATAGATAGATAGATAGATAGATATAAAGCAGACCAGAATAGGTAAATAGATAGTTAGATAAATTAAACCAGCCTGATAGTGAGGTCTTACTGTAAATGAATAAAAGTTGTTTTGAATGATAAATATTCAAGTGAGTCCAAAAAAAAGAAAAAAAAAAAAAAAGAATGACCTAAACACAACAACAGAAAGTGAAAAAAGAAAAAAAGAAAAAGTTTATCAAACAATGTCACCTACCACTACTCATTTTGATAGACAATGATTCTCTGACTAGAGCGAATAGGGTAGTTGAAAAGTGTACTGTTCCATCTTCTTTTAAAGGCATATTCATACGGATAAGTTTCTACAATGACAAGAATAAACACAAAATGATTATCATGATGCAAAAATTAATCATGATGCAAAAATTAACTCAAAATGTTGTCCATAAATAAATCAATAAGTCTAAAGTTGAAAAGAATAAGCAACATTTATTTTACACAACAAATATTTGGTTTTCAACAAAAGAGGGTCAACTGAAAAGTTCATAAGACCAAAATACTCTCACGTAATGTGACTAAATGAGGTTTATTTTTCAACATAGTACCCCTTGGAGTTCACACACTTCTTTCATTGGAGTTGCAGTGCTTGGATCTCATTGGTCAAAAAAGTCAGCAATTGTAAATATGACGTCATCATATGAAATTTTCACCCAACCCTCATATGTTCCTTCTATGTCAATGCACTTAGTTTAGTTTGTTGTTTCTTCTAACCTCTTCTCTGATGAAGGTGTAACAGGAACATGAAATGGGCCATTTACTGTTTTCCACATTTGTTTTATTGCAACGGGGGTGGGGTCTTTGCTGCATTTTCACCCTTAATTGGGTTGACAGTCCTTGGTCGACCTTGTCAGCTCCCTCCAAAACAACCAAATTAGCACCAAGGTCACCATAGGGCAACATACAACAGAAAACCTCAGTGCTTTTTTTATCCAAAGATCTGGTTTGAATTTAGGATTTTCTTTTTCTAGACCAGTTGCCTTATCAACAAAGTCTAGAAAAGCCCAGTCTGTTCTACTATTCACTCTTAGCTGGGGGAGAAAGATGGATTCATGCCTTTTCCAAAGGCATTCAGCCAGAAATGAAATGCAATGCCTCCCCCCAGAATTAGGAGTTGGTTTTATTAAGTCCCATTTTCTATGAAGATAACCATCACATAGATCAAACATTTTACATAAAAAATTAAGACATTTTGGATGAGATAGCCTATGGCCTTCTTCAGTCATAAGAGACCTAGGATTAAACTCACAACCACTACGTAACTAGATACACTTTAACCAATGCTTTTATCTAATAGGTCCCACATGAGTTAGTGAAAAAGATGTAAATACTGTAGTTCGGTGGAAGAGGACAGACAGTAAAGAGATAGTCTGTAAACATGAAGAGATATCCTCTAAACATAAGGTATATACTTTAAACATGAAGAGATATCTTCTAAACATGAATATATATTCTCTGAACATGAAGAGTAGAATGAGAACAATTTATTCCCATGGATTAAATAAAGGGTTGTGATTATCAGAAGATAATGACTACCACAAACACTTGATGAAGGTTGGAGAGTACTACAGACAATAATAATTTTACTATGAAAAAACAACCAAGATGAGAATAATAGTTTGAGGATATCAGTGTATAATAAAGATAACCTCTAAAAAATCAGTCAAAAATCTTATACAAAATATATTTCATCATATCCATTATTTTTTGTAAGCAACATTTTTATTTTAAAAAAATACAGGAGACATACTTACTCGGTATGCTAGCCTATATGGGACAGTTCTTTCAAACCCTACTGGTGGCTCCATTCTCCGAAGCATCTCATACATATCAGTAATAATGTATCCTTCCACTATGTAAAAGAAAAAAATCACACATTGTAATTTTGATTTTGGGAGAATAAGAAAAATTTTAAACTTTTTAGAAAATGGGTAAAAAAATTTCACTAAATTCTATCATTATTAAAATATATTTTCTTAAAGAATGATGCATAGTGAGCAAAGATACTGCTACTTATGAGGTTGATTCTCAAATGAGTGCCCCTCACTTGTAACATTGAAGAATACAACACATGAAACAAAGAGGAGCAAGTGTGTGTGTTGTTCCCATTTGCACATAACACACCACCACACAACACACACACATATATATATATATATATAAACCTAAATGATTTTGGAATTATAAAACTCTGGAAGTTTTCATGATGATTAAAGCCACAATAGCATCAAACACTATTTTATGATAAAAACTGTTTAAATATATATATATATATAATATATATTATATATATATATATAGAAGAGAGAGAGAGAGAGAGAGAGGAGAGAAAAGAAAGAAAGAGAGAGTAGATAGATAGATAAATATTATATATATAGCATTGCCTACATATAAATACACTAACATCTTTTTTTATGAAAATTAATTTCTAATAAACTATCAATACCAGCATTTTCAAGGGGAACATTATACCAATCAAAAACAGATAATATTACGGGTAATTATTTAAATACTTATTCTACACATCATCAAAACTTTATTATTAAAAGTATCAATAAAAAAAAATAACTACTCTCTTTCTTATATTCATAATTTCATTTTTTTGTTTAGAGGATGTTTGCAATTCTTTTTTTGGAATCAAACAACACTAGTTTTTCTAACTAACCACTTACATTATACAATGTTCTTAAACCAAGTAAGCAAAGCTTAGATTTGGCACAATGCTGTGCAAGTAGGGACAACTAGTGAGGACTTTGAAATTTACTATCTCAGTAGCAATGGATTCTGTGAACAAGTTTGCTAACCATTACATTATATATATGTAGTAATTACTGATATTTATTGTAATAGAAAAACAAAAAACACTTAGTATTATCTCAGTTATGTATTTATCCAACACCTCACCATAGTCAGAATGTGACACAAGGTCAGGTTTTAAGTTTCCCAAGTGAGCTCAGCAAGGACGTAACAACCTCAAATGGAGCAAGGAGCAAATACAGACTTTGGTCTCTAGCAGAGAGATATGTTCCGCTGAGAGGTGTCAGAATATTATAACAGGGAATACTGGCTTTTAGTGGTCAATGTGCATTAACTTTGTTGCCTTTTGATCTTTTGATGTTCAGCTCTGACAGGAAACATGAACTGGGTTTAAACTGACATCAGACAGGTTAGTTATATCAGCTGGTTTGAATTCAGACTTTTTTCTAACTTGTTCGCCATATCAAGTTAAAGGTGCCACTCAAATCTGCTATTTACCCATAGTCAGAAGAAGAAATGGATTCATGCCTTTCCCAAGGACATTGGCATGAAGTGAAATGCAAATGACACATCAGGATTAGAACTGATTGTTGTTTTCCATCTATTATGATGATAACATTACAGCACAACAACTCTTTATTATGTTATATGATTGATTGATTTTAACAGCATGTCAACTTGTCTATGGTTATTTTTTATCCCTAGAGGTATAGATTTTCACATTCATTGTACAGTCATTTTAAATTTTTTGTGTAGTTGTTTTCTTAAGAGGTTTTTGGGACATGGGTATGTGTATTTAAGTTTCCTATCAATAATTTGCACACAGTTGTATGGTTTCAAGTAACTCATAAAAATACACAGTAAACGAATTTGAATTGCTCAAGGAAAATATTCTTTAATACAAATAATTTTACATTTAAATGGTTTTCAACAGTATTCCTATCTTATACTAATATTTTCAAACATATCTATTTGGACCATAGATGAACACTAAACAGATATACTACTCCAGGTCAGAGTGGGTCTGGGAATAATAGATTGAAAGAGGTACTTCCCACTCTCCAGAACTGGAACCTCACCAATCAAATGCCAGTTTAATGTTATACTCAGGGCACTTCCTTTTATAGGAAGGCTCTTAACCCCCTGCAGGGGATACTTTCAGTGTATTTTAAGCCCTACTAACAGGGCAATTAGAATTATGTTATAGGTTATTTTTCATATATATACTACCTAGCAAGTGGGTATATTCTGCCCAAACTCTACTGTATTCATCAAATATGGTGGGACCAAAATTGAAGTATCCCTTGTTAAGTAATCAAAATTATCTAATAACGGCAACAAAAGAGATCAGCATCTATTGTAAAATAGAAAAACAGTAGCACTTATACAGATTACTTGAGAAAAGAAAAAGCAAATCAACATGTTTTGATAGAAAATTCTGAGAATTCCCTTAAGCTATGCAGTCTGTATTGGCAATGCATAATGTTATTGTCTGTTGTAGGTAGTGCGGATCGCGTTGTCAATCATGGACCCAACCACAAATAATTCAGGTAATTGATTTGGGCACAGATAAGGCAATGGGGCACAAAACGTCGAGAGGAGGTTTGGTTAACAATTGGCTGATTCAATTTATTTAACCAAAAGAAACTGAAATACAAAACTTGATTAAAAAGGGTTGAGTTCTTCTTGGACGGCATGAAATAATGGGCTATAGTTGTTGTCATATTGGTTCGTTAGGTTAGTTAACCTTGTGCGGTGAGAAAGCGAGCTATGGAATAGCGCTTAGGGCTCAAACCACTGGGAAAACCATTGTTCCCTGTTGCTAATGGTCCTGAAAAAATGTTTGTTTCCAACCACTGTTGGAAAACCTGCAAGCCTCCATGCTAGGTTGTAGCTGCCTTGCTCAAACCAATGGAAAATTTTGAATTGTTTTCCTTGGACTAATGACTGGAAAGCAGTTGTTAGCTCCAACACCCTTGGTCCTTTTAATGGGACCTTCGCTGGGCCACCTTGCGGTACCTATCTCTTGCGTGAGTTCTCCGTTTTATAGTTTGTTGGTGAGCATCTACTTTTGGCCGGCTTTTTGATATTTCTGATTTCATCAGAGATCAGGTGCTTCCACCTAAACAGGGTGTATGCTCCTATCATTAGTGTTCTGTTTAATTATGTAATATGTTGCCTGTGTCTTTTATCTTTACTCTAATAAACTGAAATGTTACTGGGCTGTGATTTCCTGTGTCGTTGGTTGGAGCGTCCCACTTGTAGGGCTAGACTCTCCTGTTGCCCAGGGGAAGAAAGTAGGAGATTAACATCCCTTGTCAGGTTGTTTGAGGAAACTTTTCTTAACTGGTTTAACTGGACTAAGCCTCGTAGATTAGGCTCTACCACTCAGTACAACTGTGACTGCAGAAAACCCCTTCATGTGAGGGGAGCATAGCACAATACACCCACCCTGAGCACCCCCTCAGCAAGGAGATTAAATAACTGATATGTACTGCCTTCAAGTACTTGTTTATATTGTATGTGTCTAGCTTGTGTTTTACATTCGTTAAATAAACGTTTGGTTTAGTTTATATGTGCCTTTTCGCTTTGTTTACTTTGATTGTGTATTCTGTATATTATTTCTTATACCATATCACTAATATTGAATGTTGCCTGCTGATGACTTGAGGTAATAGGTATAATGGTGAAAATGTGAATCACATAATTTTTGAGTAGCTGTTTTGCGCTATAATAAATCTACCTATACCAGTTACCCCTACTTAGAGAACTCCTACAAACCGAAGTCTACTTCAGTTATTATTGCCCCTTAAAGCAGATTTCCATAAACTAACGATGACAGCTCGGGGGTATACACATGGACTGTAGAGTTAAAACACTGTTTAATTGAATAAAGATGTTTTATTTCGTCGGAATTGCCCTGGGTTTCCTTATTCATTGATAGTAGATTTGTATCTTTAATATTTCGCCATGTTTGGAAATTTATATAAAGCTTTTATACTTCTTGGAAAATTTTCAAAGAGAAAAATCAAAGAATTACAACAGGAAAATTCCAGGAAACATACCTGAATTCATTTCGATAGAGGAAATCGATACCCGATTTTTTTTAAAAACTATATAAAGTAGATGTTTATAGTTTCTACTTTCTCTAGTTATCCCCCTTTTAAACAAAATCTCTACAAAACAAAAAATCCCTCAAACAAAAGTCTACTTCCACTATTATGCCTCCTGAACAGGATTCGCCACAAACCAAGAATGGCCAACCCCAGATCAGAGGCCAATCCGTACGACAGCTCGCATGTGCGCTAGCCTGTATATCGACGATGCAGCCTCACTAGCCTCGAGTCGCGACCTATCCTAGACAACTCTCTCACGTGTCCTCCTCCTCTCAGCGATCCGTGAACCATCGCGACCTGCAGCACAGTTAGTACGCTCGAAACGGCTTAGAAGACGTAATAGCCAGGCAGCTGACTAGAACGTCCATACGAGAGACGCACGATAAGTGATGATTTTGATACGCTCCAACGCGATATACGATCGTAATCTATCGCACACAGAAGCATTTTAACGAAGTGATTCGATCACACAATTGCCAAAATCGTATACCCCTCTCTCCGCTATACTGCTCTCATGCTCTCACAATCAGAGCATAGAGCGCACATAGTCATAGTGCTGTAATCTATCTAGTGGTGAGACGGTGATACTCTCACATATCGTGTGCATCAGATAGTGTGTATGTATCATGTAGACTCTCGCATGTCGTCCACTGTGATGATCATTGTGTGTGTGATCTGTGATGCATGCTCTCATACAGCGCGTTACATGATATCCAGCTCAATCTTTTGCGATGCTCATGCGCTAGGCTCGATAATGCGAAGCACGTGTGAGTGCTCATATATGACGCTCTCGTCTCTTCGCGAGGATAATCTCTGCATAGATATATATATATAGTGTCTCTGTACACCGTTATACTGCTATACACAAATCCCAAATAGAAATAGAGTACTTACAGGAACGAGCATAGGAAAATGGAAAGATTAAACAAAATAAATGATAAAGCCGATGTCCAACCGCCAAACCAATATTGTCATACATTTTCGATTTGGGGTTCACCATGTCCGGCTTAGATAGACCCGGAAAAAGCATATATTCTGGCTTGCCAGCTTTAACCACCGTGGCAGCACCTGGTTAAAAAACAAAGAAATACATTCACTTTTTATATAAATTTCCCTTCTTTCTCACATACTAATCAATTTAACGCCACCAGAGGAAAGAAGCTTTTGGTTTGGTTTCTTATGGGTAAATGGGCATATCAACTATATGTTATGTCATTGCCAAGATTCTACCTTGGTTGAAAAAAACCCAGTCAGTAGTAGACTAATATTTTAACTTCTCAATGTTGGCGCGGGGAGGAGAGAAGTTCATACTTTTCTCCCACAATTAGCATTAGGTCACTGAGCTGAGATTGTAATAGAGTGGACAGGGAGGGGTTCACACTCACTTCATGATTATATCCCAGATGTCAGCCACTAACACTCCAGAGACTCTACTCCAAAGAGAGATGACAGCAGATTTTAAACCAAAAATAGAATCTATACAGGACAAAGCAAACAATTAAAGTTTAAAGGAAAAACTTTCCTTAAGCTATCAATCTATTTTTATCAAAATACCCATACTGATCTTGGTTGGTTGTTTAGATTTCATAGGCATCATCAACACTTGCGGACATTATTTTAATCGCCAAATTCTTATTTGTTTTTTATATTTATGAACAGTTTGTTCAAGAAATAATTTTTCCATCTAACCTTCATCGTGTTATGATAAATTGTCTATAAATAAATTTTCATTAACTTCAGTATTGATAACATATCTGTCATCTTAATGTTAGTAAAATTCATCAAGACCATGCAAGGCAGTTCATATCTCCTTTTCACTAGCGCCTTAGTATATCTAATACTCTAGCTTTTATGGTGTCTAGATTGTAATCAAATTTGCTCCACTTAATACAATTGCATTCTGATATAATTTTGGTCCTAACCAGCAAACTTTTGAACCAATAACTTGACCTGGTCTGGGCATACTGTAGAGCCATAACAATACAAAATAAACTTCTGAAAAAAGATGTTCTATCAGAACAATTCTTGTTTCTAATCCTCACAACCAAGGGATATTTAAAAAGATTAATGGATATACAAAATTATGTTTTGAGTGGATCATGTATGTTTTGAAGGATGAAAATGAATGCCAACCTAAAAATATATAGTGTGATGGTAAATTTACAAGGTATTAGTAGAGGAGTGGATTTTATTATAGTTTAATAGTATTGTCAAAATTAATGGTTCATTGTTTTTTAATATAACAACCTACAATCAGACATTGCAATCTGTGATGTTGTACATATATCATCATTTGTTAAATATTGGAAAAAAGATGTAGACAAAAACCGTGTATTCAATGCCATAAGTAAGATTCTGTTCTCAAACTGTGTGACGTAAATATAATGATTGTTAAAAATAAGAAAAGAAAAAAGTAAAACGTACCTATTTTCTAAAACAATGATTATATTATTCTAATTCCTTATTTGGTTTTAAACTAGTTGTCATGTATTCAACTTACTCCTTGTGCCACATGCTTCGGAAAAATATATGTGCTTGGAACCTCGCCAAAACTGGTTCGACCATTGAGTTAGCTATGGTATTTCGAATGCATGCAAGTTATTCTGGGATGGTCTTAATTTTTCGCTCTGATTTTCCAGATTGTCTCAGTCTGTTTTCGCAAGCTTTTTGTGGCCGTTCCAAATGGGTGCACCAACCACTATTTGATCACTCATCGACTTTCTATGTACATACGCTTTCTTCAATGTATCGGCAAAGGCTACATGTGATTTGGTCATTTTATTCATTTTTCTTTCAACTTCATAGTTGGACCCCAAAGATTACAACCCAGTTGCCACGTTTTATTCTCTCTCTTTTTNAAAAAAGAAAGGATAAAAAAAGAATGGACCCCCCCCCCAAATTCATTTACTTGTCGAAAATATCTTCTTCATTTGTTCATATCTATCTATATATTTTATTGTTTATCTATCTATCTCCATTTGGTTCGATATCTATCATATATTTTTGTTTGTTTATCTATCAATTATTCTTATCTTTATTTATCTATCTATCTATCTCCAGTGGTTCATATCTATCTATATTATTTTGTTTCATATCTATCTATCTCAGTCTATCAAACTATGTATCCACTTCATATCTAAACAAGAAATTACGACAAATTACGATAAATAAATCTATAGATAATCGTTAGAGCTGGGATTTGTTATTTTGATAGTCCACCGGTAGCATTTTTGAAGGCAGGAGACCGGGACGCACTCTCATTAAATACCAGAAATGAAGAGGATCATATAGAAAAATTACTTGTTTATCAATTGGCTAATCACTCAAAAGGGGAAAAGCTCTAGTAAACAATAATATGATGTCCCAATCCTGTTGCCCACAACACTTTTATCTATAAATGTGCTGGAAAGCACTGGCTGAGGGTCTTGGCTATTGTAGCAAATTGTCGGCCTACTTGGGAACACCATATTGTGGGGTTGTGTCAAAACAGAAAGAGAGCTTAATAGGCAATTAAATGACTAATTGCTCGTAAATTCCTACCATAAAATAAACTGAACCCCCCATTTATTCCCTGTTTTTATATTAAATGTTTTATTTTTCTTGCAACCCGTATGTTACAATACAAAATATTTTTATTTATTTATTTTAATATCACTTCATATGTATAGTCTAAAGTTTTTATTTTTGTGAGAAATGTTTAGTTTTAAAAGAGGAGGCTCATTTTACAATTTAGCTAAAATTGATCCTCCTTTTATGACCGCGTAATTTTGTTTTTTCGTCGACGATGATTAATCTGACGTTTTATTTGAGTCCAAAGTCAACAAGAAAAGAAATACACAACAGACAAAAGGTATATTCAACTTTTTTAACTCGTAAATTCCTGAGCATAAAATTAGGCTTGGTTGCATTTTATGGTAGGATTACGAAGTAAAATGTTGAAGTGTAAAAACGAACCCCACTTTAAAACTAACGCATCTCTCACAGAATAAAAGCTTTTAGAATATACACATTGAAGTGGATATTAAAATAAATAAAGGAAATATATTAGTATTGTAACATAACGGGTGCAAGAAAAATAAACATTTATGTGCAAAACACGACATGAATTGGGGGTTCGTTATTTTAAATGGTAGGAATTTACGAGGAAATTGTTTCTTTTTTACCGCTTATAATGTAGCAATGAATCTCAGACCTTACGGGTGTCCTCTTGAAGAATCGTCCCGAAAAGAAATAAAAACTCGAGAGTTTTTTGATGTCATGAAGTCTGGCTTTACGGAAATTCAGACTTCTTGACTGTTAATGTGTTCTTTGAATCCGAACGTGCGTGAACTCACAATGACCGTTAGAAGGAACGAATGAATTAGAAGAATCGGAAGGCGTCGATAATGTTCGAGAACATTCTTTTCCTTCTTAAGAAAAATAGATTTCTTCGAGAAGAAGACCCTTCTAGATTTGTTCTGTTGGAAATATAAAGAGATGAAAACTCAACATTGACCATTAATCATTATTTGAAGCTAACTCCTCTTATCTCAAAGTTAAGGAAAACGGTATTGAACTGAATAAATAAAGTCATTTGAAAAGAAACGAAAAGTTTTGTTATCAACTTTATTTACTACGAAAAAGTACAACGAGGAATGTTATGAATGAAAGTCCTAAACAACAAACGAGATCCCCTGTCCACAGATAAAGTAAATTAGCCGTAACGAAGCAATACGCGTCCTGTAAGGTGATAACTCCCTTGACCTGATACTAGCAGACCAAGGACACTAGATCCATCCCTTTTTATAGGAGAGTGTTGCGTATATATATTAATAATAACTAGCAAATTATATGCAACCCTCCGGGTGCAAGTATTTAAGTTTTAATGTAATAAAATATCAATATTAAGTTAGAAAGGCTAATGAACACTAAATAAGAAATACAGATAAAAAGATTTGAAACAGAGGGAGTATATAAGATTTGAACAGAGGAGTATAATAAAAAATGAACACGAAACTTACTCTTCATCACTCCGTCTTCATTGGTTATTTTTCTAATTAAGTATTTAGTTATAAGAGAGCAGTAAGAATAAAATGACAGTTATTTATCTTGTTAATAGGATTTCATTTAAGATCATTGAAGAGATTTTGCTTAATTCATTAAAATAAAACAAACATTAAAATCAATAATACTAAGCACATATTTATTAAATTCGACTTTTATATTAATATCAAATTAGCCTTCCCGTTCACATTGTAAAGCGCTATTTTTGTATATAAAGTATAATTGCATGTTTTAGTATGTAGATCATAGTAACAGTATTAATAATGTAAATATTAATACATTGAGGTTTAGATAAAATAAATCATGGAGAATGTGAATCGGTCCATAACTAAAGAATTGTGAGCTTGAGTAGGAATATAGTTTCAGTTACAGACAGAAAAACACACCAACTCCATTATAATAAGATAAATATTAATATCCATCCTAATCAGTTAGATACTCCGAACTAATTTCGCTTACTAACTCATCAGGCCCGAAACTGACTCTTCTCTCTCTCTCTCTCTCTGCTCTATTATATATATACTATATATATAGTATACCACCCCTCCGCCAAAGCAGATGCGACACAAGGTCAATTTTCTTAAGCGGAGTTTAACAGGTTTTGAATTCAGAGTTTTTCCCTGTCTCCTAAAGACTGGTTTGCCATAACCATGGTTAGAGAGCCAGTCTGCCCTAACTATACCATAGCTGGAGGAGAGTAGGATTCATGAATTTCCCAAAGGGTTTATTAACGCTAAGTGATAGATGCAATTACCATGTCCAGGATTTTGGACTCGTGGCGACGAGTTCATTTCCCGTACTTTAACCATTACACCACGGCTTCCGCTACTATATATATACTATATATATATATATATATATATATATATAATATATATATATATATATATATATATAATATGTGTTGTGTGTGTGTGTGTGTGTGTGTGTGTGAGTGTAAGTATAGAAAAAATGAAAAAACAGGTTTAAATGGGTTAAGTTAACCCTTTATACCTGTGCTTTTTAATTTTATTCTTGATATACTACATACCGTCGGATTCACTTCCTTCTTCAATATTATATATATATATCAAGCCTAATTTTTTGAAAGTTAATTCATTAATGATTAAATAGGCGGATTTAACTACTTAAATGTAAGGCTAAACAAAAGTAGTTAAATCCCGCCTAATTAATCATTAATGAATTAACTTTCAAATTAAGGTTTGAACTTCAAATTAAGCCACCCATATCCATCCCAAATATTGTCGGCTGAAAATAGCCAAATTTGATTTACGTTATATATATTATATAATAATATATAATTATAATATAACTCTGTGTTGTGTGCGTGTGGGTGTGTGTGTTGGTGTTATCTGTTATCTTAAAATCTTGACAGTTTGTTAGAAGGTGGGCGTGCTTTCTTTGACAGTGGGTTAGCGACTACTATATTAGATAAATAATGTTTTATGCAGAATATTGTGAGGATGGAATCTACTTAACTCATAAGAGATCTATTATTATTTCAAGGTGGGAAAAATTGATAATACGGAACATTTATAAACCATTTAACTTAATAATAAATACTCGACTTGTCAAACATTATTATATTAAATCTTAACTAGTATTTTCTTTCGTCTTCAATAGTTTAATTAATTTATTAATTTGCCATCTCCCTTTCAAAAAAAAAAAATTCAGACTGACATCTGGGGGGAAAAAAATTAAAAAACAAAAAGAAAGGGAGCTGCACACGCTGTAAGTTTTAAAAAAAATAATCATCGTATCGTAATGTAGTGGCCAAAGAAAAAGAAATAACACCCCGGAGGAATTTTCTAAGTTATATAACTTAGCAAATATATTGCACCCTCCGGGTGCAAGTAATTTAAGTTTTAATAATGGTAATAAAATATCATATTAAATTAGAAGAGGCTAATGAAACTAAATAAGAATTACAGATAAAAAGAATTGAACAAGAGGGAGTATAATAAAGTTTGAAACAGAGGGAGTATAATAAAAAAATGGAACAACTGAAAAACTTACTTCTTCCATCCACCTCGTCTTTTCATTGTTATTTTTTTCTAATTTAAGTATTTAGTTAAAAGAGGAAGTTTAAAAGAATAAAAATGACAGTTATTTTAATTCTTGTTAATGGATTTCATTTAAAGATCATTGAAGAGATTTTTGCTTATATTCATTAAAATAAAACCCAAACATAGAAAATCAATAATACTAAGCAAATATTATTAAATTCGATTTTTAAGTATTAATATGCATTTAAGCCTTCCCGTTCACAATTAGTAAAGCGCTATTTTGTTGTATATATAATATAATTGCATGTTTGTCAGTAGTGAGACTAGGTTAACAAGTATTAATATGAAGACCAATTTTATTAATAATTGAGGTTTAGATAAAAAAAATCATGGAGAATGTGATGTCAATAACTAAGAGATTGTGACTGTGAGTAGGAATATAGTTTTCGGTTACAGACAGAAAAACACACAATCTCCATTATAATAAGATATATAAATGTTGCTCAATACCACTAACCGCCCTGTCGGCTGGCGTTAGGAATGCACTGACTGCACCTCTGCAGAAGAGGTAAGACTCCCCCAATGGGGCCAACCTGTTGAACGTGGTGGCCGACCCGTGATGCTAAGGATAGAGCCTATATGTGGAATGAGTTATGCTGGTTCCCATCTGATGATAAGTAGAAGAAAAAGGTTGATTTGTATAAAAAATTGTATTGATCCATTATGAAGAATCGATTTATTTTCAAAAAACTTTGATCAGGCATTAAATGACCCACTGAGCGTTGATATTTGCCGTAAAACAAAACAAAACCAAATCATACACTAAGTAGGCGTTGATTATATTTTTATTTATCGTTCAATTGTGTGTTTAATTTCTGCTTACTTTCTTTTCAACACAACACATTTTTGTTTATATAGAAGATTATTAAATTTTGTCTGAATGTTTGAGATGAGGCTTGATGATAGTATTATCTGCGTTATTCGGACTATTGTCCCCATCTTCTTTGTTATCTTTACAGCGTTTCGGCCGATATGCCCTCCGGCCTTCTTCAGGTATTTCTTGTCGGACTCGGGAACCTTCTCGGACTCGGGAACCTTCTCGAACTCGGACCTTTCTTGTCGTAATCGGGAGCCATCACGGAACTTTGAACCTAACCTTTATTCAGTCCATGGGGGTATCCTGTTCTCATTCCGCAAACCATAGCTGGGGTAGGGGAGTTAAGCTGTGTTAATTATTATTCTATGTTATTGCTGCCCTTGATCAGGATGAATCTGCAATCTAGAGATAACTGCACTTAGAACTGTCTTAACCTAACTACCTTATCCACTAGGCCATGTGTCCCAATTTCCAAGTCCAGAGAAGGTATCCCGAGTCCGACAGAAATACCCTGAAGAAGGCCGGAGGGCATATCGGCCGAAACGTTGTACAAATAACAATGAAGATGAGGACAATAGTCCGAATACGCAGATAATACTGAGATATTAAAAGTTTTATGTTTCTTAATTAAATAATTGGAGCAATTTTAATCAAGTTTAAAACTTTGAACAAACTAAACCAAACAAACAAATTCTTAAATAAACCAAAGATAATTACACAAAGTCGAATTAGAACACCATCACTTCTTTCTAAATAAAGTACCAGATCATCATGGACCACTGTTGCAGCAGAAAGTTAATAGGTTCATTAGTCACTTACTGTATAATACCTGTGGATAGTTTTGCACCTTTTTTTAAATCAAAAATTCCCCCATAATCATAAGACTCAAAAGATATCGAGAAAGAACTAAACAGAACAAACAAAATAGGACCTTCCAAAACAATGAAAATAAAATTTTAATGACACAAATTAATGGATCAAAAACAAACACAGGAGAACACCCAAAGTGCAACAGAAGCAGAAAAGTTTTGGAGAGTGTATATGGAAGAGAAAAGAACAAAATAAAGAAGATTCGAAATGGATAAGTGATATTAAGAATGAACTGTATGGAATAGAGAAAGGACCTGTAGCAAGTGTTCATATAATTACTGCTCAAATCAGTACTCAAGAAAGTAAACAAATTGGAAACACGCAGCCATGACGGGCATACATGATTCCTGGTTCAAAAAGTTTACTTCTATCCACAAAAGAATGGCCCAGCAACTGAGGAGATGTCTACAAAAACAGAAGTACCCGAATGGATGACAAAGGGAGATACTACCGCAATCCAGAAAGACCCACAAAAGGAAACATCCCAGCAATTATAGACCAATAACTAGTCTACCCATGATGTGGAAAATACTGACTGCTGTTATAAAGAAAGAAATATACTCAATTGGCGGAAACTTTTCCCAGAAAGACAGAAAGTGTGCCGCAGGAAAAAGAGGAACACACGATTTACTGTATATAGACCAATACATTCTTAAAGAAGTAAAAATAGACGGAAAAATATTTGCATGGCGTGGATCGATTACAGAAAAGCCTATGACATGGTCCCATATACCTGGATTTAGAATGTCTAAAAATGTACAAAATTTCCAACAACACTCATAAACTTCATTGAAAAAGCCACGTGTTAACTCATTCGTAGGAAGGCAATATGTTATGTTTTACATCTCAATTTATAATGGAAATTGTGTGTTTTTCTGTCTGTTAACCGAAACTATATTACTACCCTAGTCACAATTCCCTTAGTTATTTACGTCACATTCTCCAAATATTTTTTATTTAAACTCATTTATTAATAAAATAGTTTTACCATTATAGATACTGTTGACATATCTACATACTAAATAACAGTGCAATTGTATTTATATACACAACAAAATAGCGGTCTACAGTGTGAACGAGAAGGCTAATTTGGCATATTGATTTTAAAAATTTGATTTTAAATAAATATGTGTTTTAGTATTATTGATTCTAATTATTTGGTTTTATCTTAATGGTAGAGCAAAAATCTTGGGATAACACTTTAAAAAGAAATCCATTAACAAGATGAAAATAACTGTAATTTTATTCTTTACTTCCTGTTTTAACTAAATAGTTAAATTTAACAAGTTTAGCAATGAAAGGTGGAAGTGATGTAAGAGTAAGTTCGGTTGTTCTGTTATGCAGGATAAAAATGAAAATGTTGAATAATCTTGTAGTAAACTTTTTAAAAATTGCTATCGGGTACCTCTTATTCTCTAATAATTGTTAAAGCATAAATATACATAACAATTTGAGTGCAGAATCAGAAAGAATATAACATTTTACATAAGAATTGCCAAGTTTTATCAAAATTAGCTCCAAAAATAAAGAAACTGTGAAAAAATCCTGAATTTCTTGTTTTGAATTGTCTGTGATGTGACATATTTTTTTAACAAAATCATGTCCATTTCCCTGAATGTTTGAGATGAGGCTTGATGATTAGTATTATCTGCGTTATTCGGACTATTGTCCCCATCTTTATTGTTATTTGTACAACGTTTCGGCCGATATGCCCTGAGAAGAAAACAAAACACAATATGAGTCTAGGTAAAAAATCATACATAAGTAAAATTGGTAGATATTCTAGCCAAAAGAAGACATTAGGTTTATAAGTTCCCAAAATTCACGCTCATTGTCCAATTGGACACATGGCCTAGTGGATAAGGTAGTTAGTTTAGACAGTTCTAAGTGACGAGTTCAATCCTGAGTAGGATATTGTTATAAATAAAATGGTTGGGTTCAAAGTTCCGTGATGGCTCCCGATTACGACAAGAAAGGTCCCGAGTTCGAGAAGAAGGTTCCCGAGTTCGAGAAGGTTCCCGAGTCGACAAGAATACCCGAAGAAGGCCGGAGGGTGATATCGGCCGAAACGTTGTTCAAATAACAAAGAAGACGAGGACAATAGTCCGAATAACGCAGATAAATCTAATCATCAAGCCTCATCTCAAACATTCAGATAAATTTAATAATCTTCTATATAATATAAAATGTGTGTGTTGAAAAGAAGTAAGCAGAAATTAAACACACAATTGAACGATAAATAAAAATATAATCACGCTCTACTTAGTGTATTGAGCACATATATATATATATATATATATATATATAATATATAACTTAGAAAAACTCCTCAGGTGTTTTTTTCTTTGGCCACTACATACGGTACTGATGATTATTTTTTTTAACTACGGTGTGTTTGGTCCTTTTCTTTTTGTTTTTAATTTTTTTTCCGCAGATGTCCCGTTATACAAATCTTATTATACATGGAGATTGTGGGTTTGTATGTCTGTAACCGAAACTATATAACTATTCAAGTCACAATTCCCTTTGATATTTACATCACATTCTCCATGATTTTATTTTTATCTAAACCTCAATTATTAATAAAATTGTTTTACATCATTAAAGACTGTTTCCATATATACTTGATATTACCGCGTACCCACTTGTACGGGTCAGGCACAAAGTCCCTATTAAACGTGGGACACCCACAAGCCGAAGCTCATGAGTGGCAGGTGAAAAATTGCGTCGATCCCGTCGGCATTCCCCTCAAGGGGGGCGCCTCATGCACTGGGCAATAAACCCAGCCCTGCCCCTTTAAATCGAGGGGGTAGGTGTTGCCTGGGGGATGGTCCCCGGGATCGACGCCGTTAATTATATCAATGGTCAGAGGCCGAAGCCACTGTTGACCATATCTACATACTAATAACATGCAATTGTATTATATATACATAAGAAAATAGCGGTTTACAGTGTGAATGGGAAGGCTAATTTGCATATTTCATCTTTAAAATTTGATTTAATAAAATATATGCTAGTATTATTGTTTCTAATTGTTTGGTTTTATATTAATGAATATGAGCAAAAATCTCGGGGATAAAATCTTAAAGAAATCCATTAGCAAGAAGAAATAACTGTAAATTAATTTTTTACTTCCTATTTTAACTAAATAGTTTAAATTAGGAAAATTTACAATGAAAGACGGGAGTAGAGGAAAATGATGGAAGAGTTAGTTTCAAAGTTGTTCTATTTTTCAATTACCCCCTCTGTTCAAAATATTTTTATCTGTATTCTTATTCAGTTTCATTAGCCTTTCTAATTTAACATGATATTTTATTATATTAAAACTTAATACTTGCACCCGGAGAGTGCATATATTTTGCTAGTAACAAAAGTGGAGGACAATAGTCCGAATAACGCAGATAATACAAATCACGTCCACTTTTATAAAATGCAAACAGCTCGTTGACGATTTGAGAACTCGCGTCTCCAAGTCAATTTACTGCGACTCCAACCATTACACAACGCGTCTCCTTGTCTTTATTTTTTTCCCCTGCTATTAGAACTAAGTGAAGCATTGTTCGTAATGGTTGTAGTGATGATACAGACAACAGAATTAGCAAGAGGAGTCGGAGTGGCGATGCTAATTTGGATCTTAACGTTTTGATGAGTGTCTTGATTATTATCTTGATTAGAGAGTTGGTCTCTAAAAAGTTTCGATAACAACAACAAAAAATTTCCACGCAGCCATTATAAATATTATGACTAGTTTTCCAGTTTCTCCTTTCAATCTATTAATATTTTCGTTCTTTTTTTTCATTCCTCCTATTATTTTTTTCATATCATTCTTTTTATTAATAATACTAGCATGAGTATGCGTCCTCCGCCGGGCGTAAATATCTGGTATTTACATGTACCCCCACTTGTACACGATACGGCACAAGGCCTTTTTACGTGGCCCACCCACAGCCGAGACTCATGGGTGGTAGGTAGAAAAATTGCGTCGTTCCCGTCGGCATTACCCCTCAAGGGTGGCGACTCAGGCGCTGAGCAATAAACCCAACCCTGCCCCTTTAAGTCAAAAGGGGTAGGTGTTGCCTGGGGGGATAGCCCCGCTGGGATCGATGCTATTAATTTAACATGACCAGTCCAGTGGCCGAAGCTCACTGGACCCCTGTCCGCGAAAGGACGTTGGAAAATGCTATGTTTCAATGTAATGAAAAACGAACACATTTTTTAAAAGATTACATTTATTTCAATTATATTTTAATTAGTTTCAATATAAAATCATTCAGGATTGATTTTAATGTTGGAAGAAATAAAACAACAACATTAGAGATCAATAACACAGTAATTATTTATTAAAACTGGTTTTGTTAAAACCAGTATGCAAATAATCCACACCATTGTAAACCTTTTATTTCTAGTGATATGTAAAACAGGATTTTAGATGCGCACTAAAACTCTTGATTCTCGGGGCCTGTGTCTGTTAATGTAAATTAAAAGTGTCGATCCAGGGGGCTATCCCCCCAGGCAACACCTGCCCCCTCGATTTAAAGGGGCAGGGCTGGGTTTATTGCCCAGCGCCTGAGGCGCCCCCCTCGGGGGGGAATGCCGACAGGATCGACGCATTTTTTTGTGTCAACCACCCATGATATATATATATATATATTATATATATATATATATATATATATACATACACGTGTGTGTGTGTGTCTGCGTGTGTGTGTGTGTGTGTGTGTGTGTAGAAAGTTTTGTAGAAAAAACAACAATATGTTTAAAGTTGTCCTGACAGAAATCTGTTTCGACCGTATGCGGTCTTTATCAAAGCAACATTGTAAACGGAAAAATCTTTAGATTCATATCCATTTTACCTTTCATATATATATATATATATATATATATATATATATATATATATGACATACTCCTGTGGAAGCCAACACATGGGCGTGCTAGTGTGGGCCGCCCAGCCAGGACCTATATTGACCCACTATGTGAGGATGCTGGATGCTGCGCAGAGGAGCTCCCGGGTGCAATGAATGATAGGGAAGGTTGGCGTGAGATAGTCATGGATATCCTTGCTACTTCCGCGACATGATGATGATGATGATGATATATATATTATATATATATATATATATATATATATATGGGGGGGGGTCAGATGAGAGTGTGAGTGTGACATGATTCTGCATTAAATAACACACATGGGTTGATATGCCATTAAACCTAACAACAAAAAAATTGAATAGCCAATAAGTATGAATAAAATAAAATGTATTCGGCATACCCCTTCATTGGATTTTATGGAATATCAAATTTATCGTGTTATTATAATAACACAATAAATTTGATATTCCGTAAAATCCAACGAAGGAGTATGTATAAAATAACACACACACACACACACACACACACACACACACACACATATATATATATATATATATATATATATATATATATATAGCAAGATTTAGAATTAGATAATCCACAAGGGTTGATGCGCCATTAGACCAAACAATTAACCACCAGCTGATTGGTGCGTTTATCTTAACTCATCAGCGTGGCGCCCAAAAGACATTTATTATAGCTGTTGCAATTAGAATGAAGTCTTATCGCTTTTATTGTTATTACGGCTATCAACCGGTTATTAGCATTATTATTTGCTCTTTTTGAGTTTTCACATCAGCATCAGCTGATGGTCTTTCACTGGAGTCTGAGTGACAGCAAGTCTCCTCAGGTCTCCAGGACTCTTCTGAGTATTCTGGCAGATTGCAGCAGTGCAGCGTTCTGAATGGTTTCAACCCTTCCTCTGATTTCCAAACATTCCAGACCTTTTTTTTTAATCCTTTTGGAACCGTTCCAAGTGCACCAACTACAATTGGTTTCACTTTCACTTTCATATTCCATAATTTTTTCAGTTCTCTGGCAAGGTCCAGATATTTGTCCATTTTTTTCATTTTCCTTTAGCTTCACCCTGTGATCTGCTGGCACTGCAAAATCCACCCGTTGGCAAGTTCTTTCTTTTTTGTTAATCAACACTAGGTTTGGTCTTCTTGCTGGGTTAAAGGTGATCCGTTTTTATTTCAAAGTCCCAGAGAATTTTATGCGTTTCGTTCTCAAGAACAGATTCTGGTTTATGCATATACCATTTCGTTGTATTGTCAAATTTTAATTTTTTGCATAATTCCCAGTGGATCATCTTCCCAACCCAGTCGCATCTAGTCGTGTTATTATTATTATTATTATTATTATTATTATTATTATTATTAGTTTACTCATTGGAAGAAGCGTATGGATCGCAAAGTGAACTATGTTGAAAAATGAAACATTATTGGTCACATTCCATCTTGGTCAGCCTATGAACTTTTCAGGCGACCATTGTAAAGTGAATGATTTCTTCTACAAGTATGGCTTTGGCATTAAATAACCTGAGAATGGTATGAATCCTCTTCATCTTCCCAGCTATAGGTTAAATAGTACCACTACTGTTCTTCTACAAGTATGGTTTTTGTATTAAATAACTCAGTAGATATCATATGCCATTAAACAAAGAAAACAAACCAAAATACTGTTGCGAGTGTTGTGATTCCAGTATGATTTGACATTTTTAGCTGTATATGACCCCTATAGATGTTCTTGTGTCAGTGAATATATTGTGTTGTTTTCTAGAACGTTAAGAGTTCTATGTTGAAAAATAAACCTCATTTGTCCATATTCCATAAAAATATATTGGTCAGCCTATGAACTTTTCAGCCAACCCTTGTAAAGTGAATGATTTGACATTTTTGAATATGACCCCTATAAATGTTCTTCTATCAGTAAATATATTGTGTTGTTTTCTAGAAGGTTATGGTGTACTATGTT
>CM042159.1:16047125-16054625 GCA_023376005.1 Doryteuthis pealeii | reverse complement strand
AAACTTGAAAATTGACGAGGAACTTGCAACACTGAGGAACAACCAAAGGATTCTTTACCAATCATTTCCGCTGGGCAAGCGCTCTTGCTTGAAGCCTAAAGGATGGCCCGTAAAATCGTAACACAGGGCAGACTGAACTCTATAACCATGGTTAGGTAACCAGTCTAGGAGAAGGAAAACTTTGAATTCAAACCTGTTAAACTGTACTTAAAAAGTGACCTTGTGTCGCATCATACTCGTGCGGAGGGGTTAGGTAATATATATAAGCTGAGAAAACGGGAGTAATGAGGCGACTTGTTGTCACTTGGTCTCTGACCGCTCTCTCACCATTTTCGCTTTTTCTTCGTTGAAAGTGTTCCAAATTGGCTTTGAAAAAAATAAAACGACAAAATGAAAATTATTTTAACAAATATAATTTGCTAACCATTATAATACCATGTAAGGTGCCCCATGTCTTGACATATAAACTGAGATATAAGCGTACCGTTGGGGCACCCAGTGAGAAACGAACTCATTTACAATGGTCTACTAATCTAATTTGCTAACCATTATACCAGGTAAGGTGCCCCATGTCTTGATGTAATATATTGTCTGATCAGTGCACCCAAGGACCAGGCTGAATAGGAAGTGCATGGGGGTCAGGTGCAGCCTGGAAACGAAAACAGGATGTGGCCCTGATCTGGCCTTTTGCACCTGGAAATGCAGGTGAATATTTGACATGATTTCGGTGCAGAAATCTGTAGGCGTAGTCCATAGCCAATGAAAACAGCCTGCGAGGGCGAAGAAGCGTGTCTACAGAAAAAAAACTGCGTAGGTGTCACGAACAAAGAGGCGTGACACCGGGGGTCAGACTACAATAAAAGAAGCCTGTAGAGATCGATTAGAGAGACGACGATCAGGTTCGAGAACACTTGAAAAGATTCTCCCGAAGGCTCCACGTTTGCGTAACCCTGCCAACGACTCTCAGCTGTACACAACCGGGGAAAATAAACATCTCATCTTACATTTTCCTTAATACAAGTGTTTGTGTTCTTTGACGGGTCCAGTGTGTAACATTGACATATGAGCTGAGAAAACTGGAGTACTGAGGCGACTTGTTGTCACTTGGTCTCTATTCAGATTCTTTCTTTTTCAAACTCTCCCACCATTTTCAGAATTTCTTCTTCGTTGAAAGTGTTCCAAAGTGGCTTATCTTTTGCGTCTCTTATTGCCGAATATTTTGAAACTTATGAGCCAAGGAGAATAACTTCAAGTGGCCATAAAACTTATTTTTGCCAAACATGAAACAAAAATTGGCGGGAACTTTTCTTCCTTTTCTCAACGCTGCCTCCCCCACCCCGCTCCCTTCACCCCCCCCCTCCTAAAAGGAATTGATACTCAAAAATGCTGATATAGAGAAAATAGATAGATAAATAGTTAGTGAGAGAGTGGGAGGAGAGGAAAAGGGTGTACGTGTGCGTGTGTGTGAAAGAGAGAGAGAGAGAGAGAGAGAGAGAGAGAGAGAGTGAAATAGATAGATTTGTACGGAGTGAGTGAGTGAGTGAGTGGATGAGAGAGAGAGAGAGAGAGAGGAAAACGGTGTGCGTGAGAGAGAGAGAGAGAGAGAGAGAGAGAGTGAAATAGATAGATTTGTACGGAGTGAGTGAGTGAGTAGATGAGAGAGAGAGAGAGAGAGGAAAACGGTGTGCGTGAGAGAGAGAGAGAGAGAGAGAGAGAGAGAGAGAGAGAGAGAAAATGAAATAGATAGATTTGTACGGAGTGAGTGAGTGGATGAGAGAGAGAGAGGAAAACGGTGTGCGTGAGAGAGAGAGAGAGAGAGAGAGCAAAGAATACGCAAAGGCTGGTAGTGGGGTTAGAGAGAGAGAGAGAGAGAGAGAGAGAGAGAGAGAATGAAATAGAGAAAATAGATAGAGAGATAGTGAGTGAGAGACGGAGAGGAAAAGTTTTTGTGTGTTTGAGAGAGAGAGAGGGGAGATAATGAAATAGATTGATAGATAGATAGATAGATAAATAAAACTCATGTGTTTCTATTTAACCCATAGATGAGACCCTAACAGGTACTACCACTCCGGGTCAGAGTGGACCAGGGTGCAATGGTGATGAAGGGGTGCTCCACATTCCCCAAACCTCCAAAACTGGAACCTCACCATCAGATAGAGTTTAACGTCATTCCCAGGACATGTAGACCCGCAGCCACCGCCTTCTAGTACCCATATGATAAAAAGGGGTCGGGGCTTGCCATAAGGGCAATAGGTTTGGGAAAATCATATAGGTGCTAGGGCTTGACGTGACCAGCCGATTGATCGGAGGGGGCCTCTCCGACCGCCCGTCTAGCCCAAGATAGAGCCAAAGTGGAGTATTGCAAGTCATTAACTGCTCATCCACCTGGGGTCTATTCTTAAGCATCACGGGTCGCCACCCACAGCCAACAGGTGTCCCTATTGGGGGAGTCTTACTCTTCTGCAGAGGTGCAGTCGGTACATTCTTACGCCCCAGCCGACAGGGCGGACTACACACTAGATCTATAGAAGTGTAGCCTCACCACTGGATACAGTTCAGTGTTCTACCCAAGACACCCCTCACCCTGTCGACTAGGGCGGGAGAATATACTGACTATTGTTGGTATTATTCTGTCTGCGAAAGACGATGGAGTAGTGTCCAAAACTTTTGTTTTTTAACAACATAGCCTGGGCGGTTTGATATGGAGGATGTGCTGTTGCCTAAGCAGCATATCCTCCTCTCCATACTGCCACTGTGGTCCCAAGGAAAGGTTAGAAACCAATGCAGTTTGGCAACGGTAGTGTCGCGGGAGTTGCTGTGTAACGCTGATGTTCAGCATTACACCATATTAGGACTCCGGCTCCGGATTTGTTTTAGGTGTTTATTCATCTAACTTTCCTCAGGAACACACACACACACACACACACACACACACACACATATATATATATATATATATATATATATATATATATATTTACCAACCCCTCCGCACAAGCAGGATGCGACACAAGGTCAATTTTTAAGCGGATTCTAACACGTTTAGATTCAGAGTTTTCTTTCTCCTAGACTGGTTACCTGGCCATGGTTAAAGAGCCCAGTCTGCCCTGCTATATACCCATAGCTGGAGAGAGAATTGGATTCATACATTTCCCAAGGGTATTAGTACCTTGTGAAATGCAAACAGCTTCGTCGACGAATTGAACTCGGTTCGACGATTTCCTACGACTGTAATCATTAGCCCACGCATCTCCAAACCATATAAACCGCTTTCAAAAGGGTAAAGTCCTCCCTATGGGTCCATCTGTTGATTGTGGGTGGCGATCTACAATGTTTAAGGGCGGAATCTTGATGACTGACTATTGTGATCATTAAGCTAAAATATTCATCAATTATCAGGTGATTTGCAATGATGCAATATCGAATGATTTTGATATCTGTGGAATTCTGGTGACATAAATTATCGGATGAATTTAAACCATTGTTTCTATTGTTTCTAAAATATTTCTAAACTAATATTCATTCGATTCTCTTTTGTTTACCTAATTCTAAACTCATGACATACCATTGTAAACTAGTTATTTAAGAAAACTTAATTATTTTAATTTGGTCAATTCCACATGCCGTAAAAATATAGGGGCCGATCCCTATAATAGTCATTTCACACAGATATGTAGATATTTGTGATATTCGATTTTTTCCTATCCAGTCAAGGCGAGATGACGAGACTGTCCCACGTGTCCCACGTGTACAAATAAAACCATACAAGGTCAAGGTGAACTGACCAATGCCCGCAACTGTGGTCTTACTTAACAAAATAAACATTTAAAATATCTAGAAAGATATAAATGAAATTAATCATGGTAGGAGATATTTTATAATAGTTTGTCAGCGACAATGAAAGAGTTAAAATATGTTTTATTTTTCAAGAAGAATTAAATTAAATAAATCTTAAAAAAAAAAACAAATACTAAACTCGGCGATGTTGTGTCGGCTCGTAAGTACATATTAGGATGTCTGGCCTGAAATCGGCAGCTTTCCGCAGTGGCAATACCATAACCAATGAGGATTTTCCGAGGCGTGGTTATTGCTAGTTGAAAACTATTCCCAATACCCCGCGATGGCACCCTCAGAGGGCCATCCCTCCAGGCAATACCTGCCCCTTTGGGGGCAGGGCTGGGTTTATTGCCCAGCGCCTGAGGCGCCCCCCTTTAGGGGGGAATGCCGATGGGATCGACGCAATTTTTGTTCTCTCCCACCCATTAGCTTCGGCTTGTGGGTGGGCCCACGTTAAAACGGAGCCTTGTGCCCAGTCCATACAGGTGGGGTATGAGACAAATAAACCCTATTATGGGTGCCAATCGCAATTAGTGGACACCTCCAAGGAGGTGTAAAATATAAACTAAAAACAGACTTGAACCCCATTCCCGTAATTATTTAATACTAGCAAATATATGCACCTCCGGGTGCAAGTATTTAAGTTTTAATATAATAAAATATCATATTAAATTAGAAAGGCTAATGAAACTGAATAAGAATGCAGATAAAAAGATTTGGAACAGAGTGGGTATGATTGAAAAATAGAACAACTTTGAAACTAACTCTTCCATCATTTTCCATTACTCCCGTCTTTCATTGGTAAATTTTCCTAATTTAACTATTTAGTTAAAATAGGAAATAAAGAATAATATTACAGTTATTTCTTCTTGTTAATGGATTTTTTAAAAGATTTATCCCCAAGATTTTTGCTCATATTCAATAAGATAAAAACAAACAATTAGAAATCAATAATACTAAGCATATATTTATTAAAATCAAATTTTTTTAAGATCAATATGCAAATTAGCCTTCCCATTCACACTGTAATCCGCTATTTTGTTTTATATATAAATACAATTGCATGTTATTAGTGTGTAGATATGGTCAACAGTCTTAATGATGTAAAACAATTTTATTAATAATTGAGGTTTAAATAAAAAATAAAATCATGGAGAATGTGATGTAAATAACAAAGGGAATTGTGACTTGTATAGTAACATAGTTTCGGTTACAGACAGACAAACCCACAATCTCCATTATAATAATAGATATCTAATAGATACACCTACGACCGTGTTGCCCAAAAGGCGGCTTATATACATTTTTACCCCGAAATACAACATTAGGTCTTATTTTCGGGACTGTCTTCATATGTCGAAAAACGACATTAAGAAATAGAAAATTACGAAAAACGATCTACATTTATTTACCACTAGAAGCGGCTACCCGGTGAAGCCTGGGGAGAGGATTACAAAAAAAAACATGGTTTAATAATCCTTTGCAGGTCTATTACTACTGAATAGCGAGTTCGATCCTCGCAGGATTGTTGCATTCTGAGGTTTTCACAGTACTAAATCGATATAATGTTGGATACCCTTTCTTACTTCTTACTCTAGTCGTCTTCTCCTCTGGCCGGCTTTGGTTCTATCTTCTAACATCTTGCGTCTGAAGTTGTCTTGGGGACTTCGGTCTGGTTTTTTCTGTTAGGGATTTCTCCTTATCAGAAGCCCTGTGTCATTGTTAGTTTTTAGTAAACACAAGACTTCGATTTTCTTTTAATGTTCTTTATTCGGTAAATCCCCAACCCAGACATAACATAGCGCGCGTATGCAGAGTTACAGTTTTAGACAGAACGTCATGGCCGACTGCTCTGTCTGACGTCTAACTGCAAAATTGGGGACTCTGAAAAAGGTTCCACGTGCTAGGTGCTAGGGCTTGACGTGACCAACCGATTGACCACCCGTCTAGCCGAAATGGGAGGAGGGAAACCTCGTACAAAACAATATTTTTCCTAATATATTTTAGGAAAAAACTATTTTAAACATAATTTCATCAACAGGTGAATAAGTATCGAAATGTTCGTGAAAATTTTACTATTAATTCATTTTTCATAGATTTTTTAAGATAAAGCCTGTAGTCGTACCTTTAATTTATTTATTTTTTTAAATAATTAAAAAATATATGAAGATCTATTAAGAGGTTCTTAGAAATGTCGAATTATGAGAAAAAGCAACAATAACAACAACAACAACAACAAAAGTTAATTAAAACGAATAAAAGCAATAAAAGCGAAAAAATGTTTTTCTATAAAGATAAGAGTCTGAATAATTAGATCAGAAGATTTCTTTGAAAAAAAAATCGTTTTTTTTTTCTTGTTAATAAGGGCAATAGGGTTTGGAACATTATAGAGGTGCTAGGGATTGACGTGACCAGCTGATTGAACGGATGGAGCCTCTCTGACCACCTGAATCCCTCAGAAGATTTCTTTGAAAAAAATTTTTTTTCTTGTTAATTCAATTAAATAAAGCAAGTAAAAGTCTGACATTTTTTTTGTAGAATTCAGAATTCATTTTTTTATTACTAAGATAAATCACGTTGAGAAACTTATACAAATTTTCTGGAGTAATTATTATATTATTTTTTTAAAATTCTTAAAGCAGAATTTAACAGGTTTGAATTTTGAGTTTTCATTCTCCCTAGACTGTTTGCCTTAATAAGATTAAAGAGCCCAGTCTGCCCTGCTATCAATAATATTTAATCAATGATTATATTTTGTATATTAACCCTGAGTACTTCCTACTCTAATCAGCTTTGGGCTTCCTAACTTGAAATAGAAGTTGAAAATGTAAAATATTTTAATCTGTTATTTAACTGATTTATTTTATTGCCTAGCAACAATACAGCCACCACTGTAGAAATGGGAATTCTCTAGCTGGAATTCACACTGACTGGGAATAGATGTAATTCTAGTTGGTGGCAAAAATACTGATCACTCAGGTTGTAAGGGTTAATAGGCTGTGAACAACTCTTGAAATTGATTCAAAAAAGTAAGTAAAAGTAAAGTCATCGGGGGTGACTTAAAGTCGGTATCAGCCAGACAGCAAGGGACTCTATCCCCTTTTCACTAGTGCTAGACCAAGAAGATTGTTTTTGGCGTCTGAGGCAGAGCACCACCCCTACCATCAGTTCCTTATATGCTGGGTTGTCGAGGGCCGGTATTGAATCAGGAACCTTGTGGTTCTTAGATGAACGCTCTACCGACTGAGCTAAACCAGTCATAAAATGAGTACATTTATCCCTAAAATGATATAACTTTTCTTTGAGTGAGAAGTGAGTAACACAATTTTGTTCATTTTTTGAATAGTCCAAAACTTTTGAAGATAATATTAACCTTTATTCAAGTTTCATTGTGTTAGATATAAGGGGGGGCGGCAAATTTTATACGTCAAGGCAAAAGATTTGACGTTCTTACAGGGCACCAAGAACGATGCGAAATACGCAGAGAAAAATAAAAGAAATGAATAAATGAAAAATAAAAAATAATTATAAACAAAAATATGTATGAAGATGATTAAGAGGATTTTAAAAATGTCGAATTATGAAAAAAGCAACAACAAAAATAACAAAAATAAAATAATTTTAAAAAAAGTTAATTAAAACGAAGAAAAGTAATAAACGCGA
>CM042159.1:16032125-16042125 GCA_023376005.1 Doryteuthis pealeii | reverse complement strand
AGTTCAGAGCTGTAATTTGCCGCTTATTCTATAGAGATATAAATAATTGCACATGCAAAAATTTCAGCTAGATCAAACAACTGGAAGTGGGTCAGGGGTATTACTTATTGGCCGTCCCTCGTATTCTTCCAAGCCGTTATCGTATCAGTGCTGCTACAGAAGAGAATAGAGATCCGGTAATATTGCATTTCAAAAAGATTATTTGAACCTGTTTCACTCAATGTTTATTTTTATTATTATTTTTTTTTTTCAAACTTTTGACATCTTATGAAGCACATGCTGAAAGGTGGCATGTTGAACACGATATTTTTAACAGGAATCAAGATGTATTTAATCTAAAACTGTATGATTAAACTGCGCAATTTTGCACAATTCTTTAAGTTTCAATATAATTAAATATTCTATTGAATTAGGAAGACTAATGAAATTAAATACGAATCAAAAAAATCAATAATACCAAGCAATTATTTATCAAACACGATTTTGTTAAAACCTGTATGCAAAGTAACTAGACCATGTCGTGTGTAAACTTTTATTACTTAATGATACATAATACACATTACAAAATTTTAAACGCATTAATAGCACGAGCCTTTCGGGGCCTGTGTCTATTGATGAAATCAACAGCGTCGATCCCAGGGGGCTATCTCCCCAGGCAACACCTGCCCCCTCGATTTAAAGGGGCAGGGCAGGGTTTATTGCCCAGCGCCTGAGTGGCCCCTCTCGAGAGGGAATGCCGACGGGATCGACGTATTTTTTGTGTCTACCAACCATGAGCTTCGATTTGTGCGTGGGCCCACATAAAAATGTCCTTGTGTCACGCCCTCATAAGTGGGGTGAGAGGCAAATGCATTAATAACATGGGCTGTTTTGGGGCAAATCTAACTCAGATTTTTATAAATAAGAACATGAAAAGATTACACTTATTTCTAATTTATCATAGTTGATTTCAATATAAAATTATACATAGGATTGCTTTTAATACGTTTGAGAATAAAACAATGATATTAGAAATCAATAACACCAAGTAATTATTTATTAAACTCTGTTTTTTAAAAACCACTATGCAAATTATTCACACCATATACTATGTTACTATTTCTTAATGCTATATAACACACGTCGCAGAATTTTAAACGCATTAATAATATGAGCAGTTTCGAGGCAAATCTATCTCAGCTAGACCTTAATAGAGACAGTGTTAAATAAATAAGATGCTAATTAGGATTGAATAACGATTAGTTAATAACCCTTGACAATATAACGTAAATAAGTAAGGGAATTGTGACGTTGGTGGTGACGTAGTTTCGGTTGCAAACAGACATACATACAATCTCCATTATAATAAGATATCAAAAATCACCTGAGATTGTTTTCTAATAAGTAGTTCAGAGATCATGCTGAGAGCCTCACTATTTTACAACACACTTTTCTCGAACGTTGCAGAGTTGGTTGGTTGGTTGGTTGGATTTTACGGCATGTCAACCCTTGTTGGGTTATTTTTTGCAAAAGGCTTTTGTTTCATTCTTGATGGGTATGTTTGAATTAAATTTACAGTATGTGTGGTTTCTTTTTGTCTATTTGTCAGTATGCATAAAGCAGAAAATATAGGCACCAGTGAGAATCGAACTCAATACTCAGTAGCCTATTACACCACAACGATTGTCTATTTGTCAGTATGCATAAAGCAGAAAATATAGGCACCAGTGAGAATCGAACTCAATACTCGGTAGCGATTGTCTATAATGCATAAAGCAGAAAATATAGGCACCCAGTCGGTAGCCTATTACACCACAACGATTGTCTATTTGTCAGTATGCATAAAGCAGAAAATATAGGCACCCAGTGAGAATCGAACTCAATACTCAGTAGCCTATTACACCACAACGAGGTGCTTTTTTTTTCTTTAGGAGTAAGCTTGTTAAAATGAAATGTAAAGATGTCTGCTTTTTCTTTTACGTCTGCTTGTCAGTGTGTATAAGGCAGAAAATATGGGGCACCCAGTGAGAATCGAACTCACGATTCGGTAACAACAAGGAGGTGCTATTTTTCTTTCGGAGTAGGCCTGTTTCAATGAAATTGACAGGTGTGTGTGTGTGTGTGTGTGTGCGTGTTTTTTTCTTTTACGTCTACTCCTCAGGCTTAAAATATGGGGCACTCAGTGAGAATCGAACTCACTACTCAGTAGCCTATTACACCACAACTAGGTGCTTTTTCTTCTTTCAGGTTAAGTATGTTTAAATGAAATGTACAGGTGTCTAGGTTTTCATTTACGTCTATTTATCAGTGTTTTAAGGCAGAAAATATGGGGCACCCAGTGAGAATCGAGCTCAACACTCGGTAGCCTATTACACCACAACGATGTGCTTTTTTTTCTTTAGGAGTAAGCATGTTTAAATCAAATTTACAGGTGTCTGTGATTTCTTTTACGTCTGCTTGTCAGTGTGTATAAGGCTAAAAATATGGGGCACCCAGTGAGAATCGAACTCACGACACGATAGCCTATTACATCACAACAAAGTGCTTTTTCTTTTTTTCAGGTTATGCATGTTTAAATGAAATTTACAGGTAGCTGAGTTTTCTTTTACGTCTGCTTGGCAGAAAATATGAGGCACCCAGTGAGAATCGAACTCACAACGAGGTGCTGTCTTTTCTTCTGCCAGAGTAGGCATGTTTAAGTGCAATTTCCATGTGTGTTTTTCTTTTATGTCTATATTGTCAGTGTGTATAAGGCAGAAAATATAGGACACCCAGTGAGAATCGAACTCACGACGAGGTGCTATTTTTTTCTGCCAGAGTAGGCATGTTTAAGTGCAATTTCCATGTGTGTTTTTCTTTTACGACTACATATCAGAGTGTCTAAGGCAGACAATATGGGGCACCCTGTGAGAATCGAACTCACAACGAGATGCTGTTTTGTTCTGCCAGAGTAGGCATGTTTAAGTGCAATTTCCAGGTGTGTTTTTCTTAACGTCTACATGTCAGTGTGTATAAGGCAGAAAATATGGGCACCAGTGAGAATCGAACTCACAACGAGGTGCTGTTTTGTTCCTGTCAGAAGTAGGCATATTTAAGTGCAATTTCCAGGTGTGTTTTTTCTTTAACGTCTACATGTCAGTGTATAAGGCTAAAAATATGGGGCACCAGTGAGAATCGAACTCACAACGAGATGCTGTTTTGTTCTGCCAGAGTAGGCATGTTTAAGTGCAATTTCCAGGTGTGTTTTTTCTTTAACGTCTACATGTCAGTGTATAAGGCTAAAAATATGGGGCACCCAGTGAGAATCGAACTCACAACGAGTGCTGTTTTTTTCTGTCAGAGTAGGCATGTTTAAGTGCAATTTCCAGGTGTGTTTTTCTTTAACGTCTACATGTCAGTGTGTATAAGGCAGAAAAATATGAGGCACCCAGTGAGAATCGAACTCACAACGAGGTGCTGTTTTTTTCTTGTCAGAGTAGGCATATTTAAGTGCAATTTCCAGGTGTGTTTTTCTTTTACGTCTACATGTCAGTGTGTATAAGGCAGAAAATATGGGGCACCCAGTGAGAATCGAACTCACAACTAGGTACTGTTTTGTTCTATCAGAGTAGGCATATTTAAGTGCAAATATACAAGTGTGTTATTTCTTTTACGTTTACATGTCAGTGTGTATAAGGCAGAACATATGGGGCACCCAGTGAGAATCGAACTCACGACGAGGTGCTGTTTTTTTTCTGCCAGAGTAGGCATGTTTAAGTGCAATTTCCAGGTGGTTTTTTTTTACGTCTATATTGTCAGTGTGTATAAGGCAGAACATATGGGGCACTCAGTGAGAATCGAACTCACAACTAGGTGCTGTTTTGTTCAGCCAGGGTAGGCATGTTTAAGTGCAAATTTACAAGTGTGTTATTTCTTTTACGTCCTCTTGTCAATGTGTATGTTTACGTGTACAACACGTTTACGCATTTTCCTGTGTACGTAAACAGTCGAAAATGGCCGGCTGCGAACAGTTCTCCTCGCACGTCACATGGTTTTAAGTAAGCGTTAAGTGGCTGCCGTCACACACCATACCGGAAACCCCTAGAGTAAGAGCAGGGATCATCTAACGAAATCCAGCTGGATCCTGTCAAATGAGGGGGGGGGGATAAAATAAAAAAACTGAAAAAAAAACCTGACATTACAGGCTGGAGCCTGCCGATAGGCAAAGGACTCGTCATGTTTACCAAGAGCCGCCCCACCTAAATGGACTCTCCGGAAGGGCCATCGTCACCCCCATCAGGTCTCTCTCTCTCTCTCTCTCTCTCTTTTCTCTCTCTCTCTCTCTCTCTCTCTCTCTCTCTCTCTCTCTGCCTGTATGTCTCTCTGTCTGTCTGTCTGTCTCTCTCTCTCTTTTCTTTCTTTCTTTCTCTTCTCTCTCTTTCTCTCTCTTTCTCTCTCTCTCTCTCATTCAATCTCTCTCTCTGTCTCTATCTCACTTTCTCACTCCCTATCTGCCCGTCTGTCTCTCTGACACCCTCTGTTCCTCTTCTCTTCTCTCTCTTCTCTCTCTGTCTCTGTCTCTCTCTGTCTCTGTCTGTCTCTCTCTCTTTCTCCTCCTCTCTGCTGTCTGTTGTCTGTCTGTCTGTCTAGGTCTCTCTCTGTCTCTGTCTCTGTCACTGTCTCTGTCTCTCTCTGTCTCTCTGTCTCTCTGTCTCTCTTTTCTTTTCTTTCTTTCTCTCCCCCTCTCTCTATCTCTCTCTCTTTCTCTCTTTCAAACTCTCCCCTCTCTGCTGTCTGTCTCTCTGTCTCCCCCCCTCTCTCTCTCTCTCTCTCTCTCTCTCTCTCTCATCTCTCTCTCTCTCTCTCTCTGATGAAGAGGAAGATGATAGTTGATTGTGGGTATCCAATTAAAATAAAGCGGGTGTTTTTTTTGCCTGCCGCCGGTATAATAGATTGGCGAGAGAAGCCGAACAAAATGGGGTCAGCGTGCCCTTTTAGATAGATAATAGATAGATAGATAGTATAGATATAGATAGATATGAAACAGCACTGTGATAGATAGATAGTATTAGATAGATAGATAGATAGATAGATAGATAGATAGAACAGATGAGATAGATAGATAGATAGATAGATAGATAGGAAACAGAATGAAATTAAGATTAGATAGATAGATGTATAGATAGATAGAAACAGAATGAAATAGATAGATAGATAGATAGATAGATAGAGTAGAAACAGAATGAAATAGATAGATAGATAGATAGATAGATAGATAGATAGATAGATATGATATGATAGAAACATAAAAAGATGAAATAGATAGAATAGATAGACAGATAGAACAGAATGAATAGAGAGATTAGATAGATAGATAGAATAGATAGAAACAGAATGAATATAGAAGATAGATAGAATAGAATAGATAGATAGATAGGAATAGATAGATAGATAGATAGAAACAGAAGAAATAGATAGATAGAATAGTACAGATAGAAACAGAATGAAAATAGAGAGATAGATAGATAGTATAGAAGACAGAATGAAATAGATAGATAGATAGATAGAAACAGAATGAAATAGATAGATAGATAGATAGATAGATAGATAGAAACAGATGAATGATAGATATAATAGATAGAAACAGAATGAATAGACGATGAGCTAGGATGATAGACAATGGAAATGATAGATGATAGATCAGTAGTAATAGCTAGATAAGATAGATAAGATAGAAACAGAATGAAATAGATAGATAGATAGATAGATAGAAACAGAATGAAATAGATAGATACGATAGATTAGATAATAGATGAATAGATAGATAGATAGATGATAGAAACAGATGAAATAGATAGATAGATAGATAGATAAGTAGAATAGATAGAACAGAATGAAATAGATAGATAGATAGATAGATTAGTAGTATAGATAATAGTAGAACAGAATGAAATAGATAGATAGATAGATAGAATAGATCGAATAAGATAGAAACAGAATGAAATAGAATAGATAGATAGATAGATAGATAGATAGATAGAAACAGAATGAGATTGATAGATAGATAGATAGATAGATAGATAGAAGCAGAATGAGATAGAATAGATAGATAGATAGATAGATAGATAGAAATAGAAATAGAATGAGATAGATAGAAAGAAAAAGAAAGATGGATAGATAAATGATAGATATGAACAGACTGACGATAGATAGCTAGATGATCGCTAGATAGATAGATAGATAGAAACAGAATGAAATAAGATAGATAGATTAGATAGATAGATAGAAACAGAAAGAAGATAGATAGATAGAATAGATAGATAGATAACAGAATGAAATAGATAGATAGATAGATTAGAAACAGAATGAAATGATAGATAGATAGATAGATAGATAGATAGATAGAAACAGAATGAATAATAATAGATAGATAGATAGATAGATAGAAACAGAATTTGATAGATCGATAGATAAATAGATAGGATAGAAACAGAATGAAATAAATGAGATAGATAGATATGATAGATAGGTAGATAGAATAGATCGCCTAGATAGATGAACAGATGAAATAGATAACAGATAGATAGATAGAAACAGAATGAGATAGATAGATAGATTAGATAGATAGTAGATAGAATAGATCGCTGTGATAGAACAGAATGAAATAGATAGACAGAGAGATAGATGAACAGAATGAGAATATAAGATAGATAGATAGATCAGAAACAGAATGAAATAGCGATAGATAGATAGAGTAAGATAGATAGATAGATAGATAGATAGATAGATAGAAACAGAATGAAATAGATAGATAGATAGATAGTGCGGGAATGAAATAGATAGATAGATAGACCACGATAGAAACAGAATGAAATAGAGAGATAGATAGATAGATAGAAACAGAATGAAATAGAATAGAATAGATAGATAGAAACAGAATGAAATAGATAGATAGATTAGATAGATAGATAGATAGATAGATAGAAACAGGATGAAATAGATAGATATATAGATAGAACAGAATGAAATAGATAGATAGATTAGATAGAATAGTAGATAGATAGATAGAAACAGAATGAAATAGATAGATAGATAGATAGATAGATAGATAGATAGATAGATAGATAGATAGAAACAGAATGAAATAGATTAGAATAGATAGATAGATATGAAAACAGAAATGAAATGATAGATAGATAGATAGATAGAAACAGAATGAAATAGATAGATAGATGTAGATAGAAACAGAATGAACATAGATAGATAAGAAGATCAGATAGATAGATAGAAACAGAATGAATAGATGTATAGATAGATAGATAGATAGATAGATTAGAAACAAGAATGAAATAGATAGATAGATAGATGATAGATAGATAGTATAGATAGATATGAACAGAATGAAATGTAGATAGATAGATAGAATAGATAGATTAGATAGATACGACGGAGTGTGTGTGTAGATTAGATAGAATAGAAACAGAATGAGATAGATAGATAGATAGATAGATAGATAGTGATAGATAGATAGAATAGAATGAGATAGATAGATTGACTAGAAAAAGAAAGATGGATAGTGATAAATAGAATAGATATGATCAGACTGAGATAGATGTAGATAGATCGCTAGATAGTATAGATAGAATAGAAACAGATAGAAATAGATAGATAGATAGATAGATAGATAGAAACAGAATGATAGATAGATAGATAGATAGATAGAACAGATGTAGTGTAGTAGATAGAAACAGAATGAAATAGATAGATAGATAGATGATACGTGTAGATAGATATAAAGAACAGAATGAAAATAGATAGATAGATAGATAGATAGATAGAAACAGAATGAAATAGATAGATGATAGATAAATAGAATAATAGAAACAGAATGAAATGAATGAGATAGATAGATAGATATTGATAGATAAGATAAGATAGATCGGCTAGATAGTATATGTAAACAGAATGAAATAGATAGACAGATAGATAGATTAGAACAGAGAAATGTTTTAGATAGCATAGATAGAAACAGAAATGAAATAGATAATAATAGATAGAATAGAAACAGAATGAAATAGATAGATAGATAGATAATAGATAGATAGATAGATAGATAGATAGATAGATATGAAACAGAATGAAATAGATAGATAGATAGATAGAACGAATGAAATAGATAGATAGATAGATGTGATAGAAACAGAATGAAATAGATGATAGATGATATAGATAGTGATAGAATAGATAGATAGATAGATAGATAGAAAGCAGAATGAATAGATAGATAGATAGATAGATAGATAGATAGATAGATAGATAGTAGCGTGTGTGTGTGATAGACTAGATAGATGACGGAATGATAGATAGATAATATATAGATAGATAGAACAGAATGAATAGAGATAGATGTGGGGTAGATAGATAGTATAGATAGATAGATAGATAGATAGATAGATAGATAGAAACAGAATGAAATAGATAGATAGATAGATAGATAGAAAACAAGAATGAGATAGACGATAGATAGATAGATAGATAGATAGATAGATAGAAACAGAATGAGATAGATGATATGATGATAGATAGATAGATGATAGATAGAATAGATAGAAATAGATGAGATAATAGATTGATGAAAGACAGATGGAATAGATAAATAGGTTGAACAGACTGAGAATAGATAGCTAGATAGATCGCTAAGATAGATAGATAGATAGACAGATGGATGTTGTGATGTATATAGATAGAAACAGAATGAAATAGATAGATAGATAAGATAGATAGAAAGCAGAATGAAATAGATAGATTAGATAGATAGAAACAGAAATGAAATAGATAGATAGATAGATAGATAGATAAGATAGAAAGCAGATGAAATAGATAGATAGATAGATAGATAGATAGAAACAAGAATGAATAGAATAGATAGATAGATAAATAGATAGTAGAAACAGAATGAATAGATGAGTAGATAGATAGATAGATAGATAAGATAGATAGATGCGCTAGATAGATAGAAACAGAATGAAATAGATAGACAGATAGATAAGATAGAAACAGAATGAGATAGATAGATAGAATAGATGGATAGATAAGATAGATCGCTGGTGCGTGTGATAGCGGTAGATAGAAACAGAATGAGATATATAGATAGATTAGATAGATAGAACAGAATGAAATAGATAGATAGATAGATAGATAGACAGATGAAATAGATAGAATAAGATAGATAGATAGATAGATAGATAGAAGATAGAAAGCAGAGTGTGTAGATAGAATAGAACAGCAATGAATAAGATAGATAGATGTAGATAGAACGAATGAAATAGATAGATAGATAGATAGATAGATAGATAGATAGAAACGCATGAAATAGATAGAATAGATAGATAGATAGATAGATAGATAGATGTGAACAGAATGAAATAGATTAGATAGATAGATAAGATAGATAGATAGTAGTGGTGTAAGATGAATAGAAGATAGATGATAGATAGATAGAAAATCAGAATGAATAGGATAGATAGATAGATAGATAGATAGATAGATAGATAGCAGATGAAATAAGATCGATAGATAGATAGATAGAACAGTGGTGTGTTGATAGATAGATAGATAGATAGAAACAGAATGTGTTGTGTGATAGATAGATAGATAGATAGATGTATGTGTGGTGATAGATTGATAGAAAAGAAAGATGGATAGATAAATAGAATTAAGATATGAAACCAGACTGAGATAGATAGCATAGATATATCGCTAGATAGATAGATAGATAGAAACAGAATGAAATAGATAGATAGATAATAGATAGATAGAAACGTATAGATAGATAGAATAGATAGGATAGAAACAGAAATGAAATAGATTAGATAGATAGATTAGATAGAAACAGTGAAATAGATAGATAATAGTAGATAGATAGATAGAAACAGATGAAATTAGATGTTGTGTGTGCGATGAAATAGATAGATAGATAATAAATAGATAGAATAGAAACAGATGAAATAGAAATGAGTGTAGATAGATAGATATAAGATAG
>CM042159.1:16002125-16027125 GCA_023376005.1 Doryteuthis pealeii | reverse complement strand
AAGGTTGTAATAAGGGTTTGAAAAAGAGTCTCGATGAATTTTAAATCAGAGGAAGAATCGAGACCATTTGAAAATTTTACTTACTTGTGATACAAAACCCCTGACACTGAATTTGTAACTCCCACACACTCAAGCAAAATATTCAAAAATCAATTTTTACACCACCCGAAGGGCGTTTTTGTTGTTGTTGTTTTTGTTTTTGTTTATTGCTAGTAATTAGAATAAAGAATAATGATAATAATTTTGAGAACACGGTTTTTGAATTTTTGTCTATTCTTAGAATTAATAGCAGACTCCATAGCAAATCGAACTTTTTGATACATAGATGACATTAAATCAATCAGTCTTGTCATCGGCTGCGTTTGAGATGAGTGAGTTTTTAGATTAGTGAAGAAGAAAATGTGAACGAGATTGAGAACTAAGAAGAGATAGGAAATTTTTTAAAAAGAAACGGAAATATAGTGAGACAATAACTTTGTAAAAAGAAAAGAAAAGAGGAGAAAAGAAAAAAAGTTGAAAGAACGGGAAGAATAAATCTGAAAATTGGTAGAAAGAAAGAAAGAAAGAGAAAGAAAGAAAGAAAGAAAAGATATTGAGAAGAAAGAAAGAAAGAAAAGATATCATGAAGAAGAAAGAAAGAAAAAAGAAAGAAAAAAGAAAAAAAGAAAGAAAGAAGAAAAAAGAAAGAAAAAGAAAGAAAAGAAAGAAAAAGAAAGAAAAAAAAGAAAGAAAGAAAGAAAAAACGATATCGAGAAGAAAGAAAGAAAAAAAGATATCGAGCAGAAAGAAAGAAAAAAAGAAAGAAAGAAAGAAAGAAAGAAAGAAAGAAAGAAAGAATATCAAAATAAAGAAAAAAAAAATATATTGAGAAGAAAGAAAGAAAAGATATCCAGAAGAAAGAAAGAAAAAAGAAAGAAAGAAAAGATATCGAGAAGAAAGAAAGAAAGAAAGAAAAGATATTGAGAAGAAAGAAAGTGTTAGGGAGAGTTATCTCCCCTAATGATTCAGACCGGATACTCTCCAACAAGGAGGGAGACAAAATATGGACAATCAGGCAGACAAGGACTGGCCGCATGTGTGATCACATGTATGATACATATAGCTGAACTGTATCCAAAACTATCCACTGTATTTCCCTGTCAGTGAGAATAAATAAAACAACTATTGTTATATGTTAACATATTCACTGTTTTTTATTATCCATTTTGTATATCCTACATTTCGGGATATAACAAATTTTGTGGCGACGAGAAAAGAAAGAAGAAAGAAAGAAAGAAAAGATATTGAGAAGAAAGGACGCAAAATTTTAGAAAGAAAGAAAGAAAGAAAGAAAGAAAGAAAGAAAAGATATCGAGAAGAAAGAAAGAAAGAACATTTTTAGAAAGAAAGAAAGAAAGAAAGAAAGAAAGTAAAAGATATCGAGAAGAAAGAAAGAAAATTTTTAGAAAGAAAGAAAGAAAGAGATTAGGGGAATGATAGAGAGAGGGGGCGAGAACGCGAAAACAATAACGCCAATCTGTTTCAATCGATGTTGAAAAGAAGAAAAGAAAGGGGAAAAAGAAGGAGAGAGAAGGAGAGATAATTTTTAGAAAGAAAGAAAGTTTATAGAAAGAAAGAGAAAGAAAGAAAGAAAGAAAGAAAGAAAGTGAGACAGCCATGAACATAACATTTCGTATAACTGAAAAAGAAATAATTAACATTGAAAACAGAGAGGAAAAGAAAGAAAGAAAGAAAGTGAGACAGCCATGAACATAACATTTCGTATCACTGAAAAGAAATAATTAACATTGAAAACAGAGAGGAAAAGAAAGAAAGAAAGAACAGACAAAGTAAGAAATTTAAAAATGAAAATAAAGAGACTGAAAATAGAAAGAAAGAAAGAAAAAGATATGGAAAAAAGAAAATATATCGAGAAGCAAAAAAAGAAAGAAAAAGAGATAACAAGAAAGAAAGAAAGAAAGAAGAAAGAAAAGAAAGAAAAGTATAGACTATGAAAGAAATATTATGATAAGAAGAAGAAAAAGAAGAAAGAAAAGAAAGAAAAGATATCGAGAAGGAAGAAAGAAAGAAAATTGAAAGAAAGAAAGAAAGAAAGAAAGAAAGAAAGAAAAGATATCGAAAGAAGAAAGAAAAGAAAGAAGAAAGAAAGAAAGAAAGAAAGAAAGAAAGAAAGAAAGAAAGAAAGAAGAAAGAAGAAAGAAAGAAAGAAAGAGAAGAAAGAAAGAAAAAAGAAAGAAGAAAGAAAGAAAGAAAAAAAGAAAAAATAAAGACAGATAGTTATAAATGAAAGAAAAAGAAAGAAAGAAAGAAAGAAAGTATAGACTATGAAAGAATATTATGATAAGAAAAAGAAAGAAAGAAAGAAAGAAAGAAAGAAAGAAGAAGAAAGAAAGAAAGACTATGAAAGAAAGAGAAAGAAAGAAAGAAAAGAAAGAAGAAAGAAAGAAAGAAAGAAAGAAGAAAGAAAAATTGACAAGAACAGACAAGGTAAAAAATAAAGAAACAAGAGTTAAACAGACTGGATAAAAGAAAGAAAGAAAGAAAGAAGAAAGAAATGTGGATAACAAGAAAGAAAGAAGAAAGAAAGAAAGAAAGAAAGAAAGAAAAGACTAAGAAAGGTTTTCTTTCTAAATTCTCCTACATTGGTTAGCCTTGTGCCAAGCTTATGAAAGATTATCTCCAATGAGACGGACGATTAAACATCGGATTTGAATTGAGAATTTAACGATAAAAGCCACCTCCCTCTGCCCGGGCGAACATGTGAATTTATTTGGTTCAAAGCCAGGTTTTCTAAATTACTCCGAACTGAAAACATATTTCACCCAACTCACAAGGGACACTTGAAACGGATATACATAGGAAAGAAAGACAAAAGAAAGAAAGAAAAACAAAGGAAACAGAAAGAGATAGAGAGAGAGAGAGAGAGAGAGAGAGAGAGAGAGAGAGAGAGAGTAAATGTTCAGTTGATTGGGTTTTACGGCATGTCAAACCTTGTTGGGTCATTTTATGCCGAAGACGTTTTGTTTCATTTCTCTGAATTTTTTAGATGAGGTTTGATTATTCGGACTGTTGTCCTCATCTTTATTGTTATCTATACTATTTCTCTGAATTTCTGGGGCGAGGCTTGATAATTTGGATTATTTGGATTATTCGGACTATTGTCCTCATCTTTATTGTTATCTACACTATTTCTCTGAATTTTTGAGATGAGGCTTGATAATTTGTATTATTTGAATTATTCGGGCTATTGTCCTCATCTTTATTGTTATCTACAGTATTTCTCTGATTTTTTTAGATGATGCTTGATAATTTGTTTTATTTGGAGTATTCGGACTGTTGTTCTCATCTTTATTGTTATCTACATTATTTCTCTGAATTTTTTTAGATGAGGCTTGATAATTTGTATTATTTGTATTATTCGGACTATTGTCCTCATCTTTATTGTTATCTACACTATTTCTCTGAATTTCTGAGATGAGGCTTGATAATTTGTATTATTTGTATTATTCGGACTATTGTCCTCATCTTTATTGTTATCTACACAACGTTACGGCCGTTGTGCCCTCCGGCTTTCTTCAGGTGTTTCTTGCCGGAATTTTTTAACGGAAAGAAAACAGTCTACCTTCATTGACTGAATAAAAGGGTTCGGTTCGAAGTTCCGTGAAGGATCCGGATTATGACATGAAGACTCCCGAGTTCGATAAGGAGGTTCCCGAGTTCGAGGAGATGGTGCTAAAGATCGAAAAGATTCCCGAGTCTGACTAGAAATACCTGATGGGGCCGGAGGGCACATCGGCCGAAACGTTATGTAGATAACAATAAAATAAATGTATTTTTATACACACTTTTCGAACTCATTTTCTATTCAACTACCGTTTCGGGTTAGAGTGGACCTGGGAGTAATGGTGATGAAGGAGTGCTCTGCATTCCTCAGGGCTCCAGAACTGGAACCTCACCATCAGATAGAGTTTAATGTCATACCCATTACATGTAGACCCGCAGCCACCGCCTTCTAGCACCCATATGATAAAAAGGGGCTGGGGCTTGCCATAAAGGCAATAGGGTTGGGGCAATCATATAGGTGCTAGGGCTTGATGTGACCAGCCGATTGATCGAAGGGGGCCTCTCCGACCGCCCGTCTAGCCCAAGATAGGGCCAAAGTGGAGTATTGCAAGTTATGTACTGCTCAGCCACCTGGGTTCTATCCTTAAGCATCACAGGTCGCCACCTACGGCCAACAAGTGGCCCCATTGGGGGAGTCTTACCCCTCTGCAGAGGTGCAGTCGGTGCATTCTAACGCCCCAGCCGACAGGGCGGTAGTTCATACATGGTAAAAAGGGTTGGGACTTGCCATAAAGGGTTGGGACAATTATATAGGTGCTAGGGCTTGACGTAACCAGCCAATTGATTAGAGGGGACCTCTTCGACCGCCCGTCTAGTCTAAATAAGGACCAAAGTGTAGTGTTGTATGTCATGGACTGCTCAGCCACCAGGATTCCGTCCTTAAGCATCACGGGTGTCCACCCATGACCAACAGGTGGCACCATTTTGGGATCTTACTCTTCTGCAGAGGTGATCTCTCTCTCTCTCTCTCTCTCCTCTCTCTCTCTCTCTCTCTCTCTCTCTCTCTCTCTCTCTCTGTGTGTGGTGTGTATGTTAGATATCTCTCTGTATATTTGTCTATATCTCCCTCTCTCTAGTCTAAATCTCGCTATGTTACTCTGTCTACCTGTCTCTGTCTCTGAGACCCCTCTCTCTCACGCCCCCCTCTCTCTCTCTCTCTCTCTCTCTCTCTCTCTCATCTCTCTCTCTCTCTTCTCCTCTTCTCTCTCTCTAATCTTGTTATATCTGTCTGTCTGTCTCTCTCTCTCTAGCTGTGTTGGAATATCGCTCAGTATATATATATATATATATATATATATATATATATATATCCCTCTATCTAATTCTGGCTCTGTCTGCCTGTCTCTGCATCTGAGCCCCCCCTCTCTCTCTCTCTCTCTCTCTCTCTCTCTCTCTCTCTCTCTCTCTCTCTCTCTCTCTCTCTCTCTCGTTTTTTCTAAGCTGTTTGATTAAAGAAGAAAAGAAGAAGGGAGACTAAGTCATGCAGTGGAAGGAGGAAAGAGAAAAGAAAGAAAAGAAAAGAAAGAAAAAGAAGAGAAAGAAAGAGAAAGAAAAGAAAGAACGAAGATAACGTCTCCTTGTAATTACACTGGTTTTAAAAACTTTACTATTTTACAAAAGCATTTTTAAAGAGTTTCTACGTAAAACAACAAACCCGAACAAAGTGAGAGAGACACACACAGACAAGGAGACACACAGACACATAGAACAGAGGTTAAACCCATAAATTTTGAAAATGAATAAGCGGAGGGCGACTTAGATAAAGACAGAAAAATGAAAATCTAATATAAAGATCTCAAACAACAAAAAGAAACACTTATGTTCCAAAAATCTAGACGACAAATCAATTTAAAATGGCAAATAAAATGTTCAAAATATGTTATTTATGTAGCCTATTAATGTGTCGGACAGATCTTGTAAATTCTGTTTCTTTGTAAACAAAATAACAAACGACACTTTTACTCATAATTTGTGAGAATTATTATTTGTATAGGACGGACATTGTTCAAGTGACTTTCCAACGTATTTGCGATGAATATATTTGGTTGGCTGGTTTTACGGCATGTCAACCCCTGCTTGGTTTTTCTATATTAGGTATACCCAATTTTTGAAAAGTAGTAACTTAACCGACATCAGTAAAAAAAAAGAAGAAAAAAAAGAAGCAAAATAATATTACACATGTAATTTATTTCTAATATATTTAAAACTATTTATTTCGGTCAATTTTGCTCAATATATCTTAACGTCATGTTAAGATATATTTGAGCAAAATTGAAAGAAATAAATAGTTTAAATATATTAGAAATAAATTACATGTGTAATATTATTTGCTTCTTTTTTTTTTTTTTTTTTTTTTTTTTTTTCTGATGTCCGTTAAGTTACTACTTAAGTTACTACCGTAGTTGTCGTAAAATTCGTGTTTACAAAATAATTTAACCCTGCCCGGTTGAAAAAAAATACCGAAAATCAGGGTTTTTTCTGATTTTTGAATTTTTCACTGTTTATTTATCAATAAATGAATTTTATAATGCATTCGTTATTTTATAAGGATTGCTAGGAAGAGAGAGACAGACAGACATACATACAGACAGATCTTGTAAATTCCGTTTCTTTGTAAAGAAAATAACAAACGACACTTTTACTCATAATTTGTGAGAATTATTATTTGTATAGGACGGACATTGCTCAAGTGACTCTCCAATGTATTTGCGAAGAATTTGGTTGGTTGGTTTTACGGCATGTCAACCCCTGTTTCATAATTTTTTGCAGTACCCGCGATTTAATAGTTAATGTATTAATAAATACTTGATTTTTACTTGCAATATCAATGTGTTATGAACCAATCTATTAATGTAGTTTCCAATCATTTTAAACAGCTAAACACTTTATATTTAGTTGCAATATTTGAATTTTAAGGGTGAATTAATGAAGTTCTCAATCATTTTAAACAGCAAATTGTAGGTAGAGCCGGATTCATAGGAAGAGAGACAGACAGGCAGACAGGCAGATAGATCTTGTAAATTCTGTTTCTTTGTAAACAAAAGAACAAACGACACTTTTACTCATAATTTGTGAGAATTATTATTTGTATAGGACGGACATTGTTCAAGTGACTCTCCAATGTATTTGCGAAGAATATATTTTGGTTGGCTGGTTTTACGGCATGTCAACCCCTGCTTGGTTTTTCTATAATTAGGTATACCCAATTTTTCGTCTGTTTTTTTTTTTTTTTTTCATTTAAAAACGAATTAAAATTAACTTAATAAAATTGATTATTTGAGGTCAAATTTTTGTCCAAGTTGAAAAGTAGTAACTTAACGGGCATCAGTAAAAAAAAAAAAAAAAAAAAAAAGCCAAAATAATATTACACATGTAATTTATTTCTAATATATTTGAAACTATTTTTTCGATCAGTTTTGATCAAATATATCTTAACATGGCCGCCGTAGTTGTCGTAAAATTCGTGTTTACAAAATAAATTTAACACTCCCGGTTGAAAAAAAATTACCGAAAATCAGTGGATTTTCTGATTTTAATGAAATTTTCAGTGTAGATATATCAAAAAATGAATTTTATAATGCATTCGTTATTTTATAAGGATTGCTTAGAAGAGAGAGAGAGGGAGACAGACAGACAGATCTTGTAAATTCCGTTTCTTTGTAAAGAAAATAACAAACGACACTTCTAGTCACACAATTTGTGAGAATTATTATTTGTATAGGACGGACATTGTTCAAGTGACTCTCCAACGTATTTGCGACGAATACATTTGGTTGGTTGGTTTTACGGCATGTCAACCCCCGCTTGGTTATGTTATACTAAAATCAATTTGACAGTTATCCTATCCAAATATATAGTCTACAAATTTATCGTCTTAGCCATTTTAAATATGTAAACACTTTATGCTTAGATGTAATATCAATATTTTAAGAGCCAATGTATTAACAAAGTCCACAATTTTTTAAACAGGTAAACACTTCATAATTTATTACGATATTCTAAGAGCTAATAATCATAAGTTTACTATCACTTTAAACAGATACACACTTCATAATATGTTACAGTGAACACGATTTAATGGTCAATGTATTAATAAAGTTCTCGGTCATTTTAAAAAGGTTAAATACTTGAATTTTACTTGCAATATCAATGATTTAAGAACAAATCAATTAATGTAGTTTTGTAAAAGGGATATACTCCTTTGCTGGTTGGCTGATACCGACTTTAAGCCACCCCGACGACTTACTTTCTATAGGGGCCGGGTTAGCTCAGTCGGTAGACGTACATTGATCAGCTCTGTGTGGATGTGGGATGCTGCACAGAGGACCTCCCGAGAATGATGAGTGATAGGGATGGATGGAGAGAGATTGTCATGGATATCCGTGCCAACAGCGCGACTTGATGTTGATGATATATATATATATATATATGTATGTATGTGTGCGTGTGTGTGTGTGTGAGAGAATGTGTGTGTTTATTTCCAATAAATCCAACATAAATAAAGGGGAACCACCTTGACTAATAGAGTATTTATTTATTTATTGATCTACTAAGAAAAAAGAAGACGGTTAGGGNAGTTAGGTTAGGCGTTTAGATTAGTTTAATGGTGAAAACATAAATCTACAGTTACATTTAATCACTCAATAGAGATGCGTTCCCCCTTCTCTTATATTGGAGTTATAGGTAAACTACCACATACTGAGCTGTTTAGCGACAGTCGGAAGAGCTTCGCGCTAGAAACCACAAATTCCTTAGTTCGCATACCGCCCTCCCAACTCAGCTGTATTGAGTAGCTACAGGCATCTGTCGCTAACAGTGAGAGACTGCCTGTATAGGATGTGGCCGCTCCTCACCTCAAGATGACTAAAAACAATCTCTAGGTCCTAGCGGGGGGGCCGGGGGCGCGACTCTCGCCGTATTGTCCGCGTGCCGGCCAAAACCAGGCTACCGCTGAATGAGTAGAGCCCTACGATATAATGTGAAAAGGAAGATTAGGACTCCCTTGAACCTGCACTTGCGCTCCAACACCGACTACCAGACTCAAATGTAGCTCCCGCACCCGCTGACCGTTATTACCTCTACTATTGTACTTAACACAATTAATTTTCCATGCAACTACTACGCATCCGCCATCATATATATAGACCGCCCACCCACCAGGGCTTGAACATCGCCCCGTACAATAACCCACAACTAACAACCGTGCAACTAGAGTCTTAAAATTACAGCACTAATTAACAAATTGAGCGCGCACACTGCACAACACAATATATGAAAGTGGATGTGTCTGTCCCTTGTATTCTGTCCTAAAATGATAGTAACAGAAGAGTCCAACCTTCGGGCTGCACTCAAAGTCCGGTAATCCAGCAAACCGTCAGCGAGGGAGCTCTATCACCTTTTTAAAAATGCAAGCCTACTTAGATCCAAGGAAGCCATATGGTTCTTTTAGCCATCTGAGGGTGGGAAGCGCCCACATCCTACATCAGCTCCTTTTACCACACACGACTCCCCTGTGTCTACTTCATACCACTAGTTGGCGAGGACTGTATCTGAACTAGAACCTTGACGTCGGTTCTAGCCCACGCTTCTAAAACCCTACTGAGCTAACCCGCCCATAAAAATTTGGTCAAGTAGTTACAATATATAACAGTATAGAAAGTGATTCGATGCATCAAAGGTATAATATTAATTATATATATATATATATATATATATATATATATATATATATATAGTATAGTAATAGTAAACTTTGATAATACATCGGATCTTAAAATATTGATATTGCATTTAACATAAAGTGTTTACATATTTAAAAGACTAGAGATACATTTTAAGGCCTATATAAATTAGATAGGATAATCTCAAATTTGTTTCAGTGTATATTTAGTTTGATAGTTACATTTTAAGATGCAATGAAATGAATAAAGTTCATGATCATTTTTAACAAGCCAAATAATTGATAGAAGCCGGATACATAGACGAAGAGGAGATAGACAGACAGACAGACAGACAAACCTTATAAATATCGTTTCTTTCTGTAAACAAAATAACAACGACAATTCTAGTTATTAATTTGTGAGAGGTTTATTATTTGTATGAGGACGGACTTTCAGCTTTGCTCAATTGACTCTCCAGCGTAATTTGCGAAGAATACATTTGCTAGGTTGGTTTTACGGCAGGTCAACCTCTGTTGGTTATTTTAAACAGCTAAACACTTGAATTAAAAACAATGAATCAATCAAACTTCACAATCATTTTAAACAGTTCATACTTAGTTGCAATATTTGCGTTTTAGCGTGAATTAATGAAGTTTACAATCATTTTAAAATGTTGCATACCCTTCTACTTTACTTCTTCTATTCTTCTATTCTCTGTTCTTCTTCTGATGTCTTTTTCATCTTAAATCTCTTCTAGGTCTCTTCTAACATCTCTTCTCGTCTGGACTTACTCTTGGGGACTTCATGTCTGGTCTTTCATTGTGATTTCTCTATCAGAAGCCCTGTGTCATTGGTAGTTTTTAGATAATAACAACAAGACTTCGATTTACTTTGATCAATATTTATTCTCGAATCCCGCCACCAGACTACCTGCGCAGATCGAGTCGGAGCGTGTATAACACGTTCACCACCGTCGTGGTTTCTCGCCGACTGACTAAAATCTATTTCTAAATCTAAAACGGAGAAGGTCTTCTCTCACCGATTCTAAACGGGATCCACCGGAAGAAGGATCAGGAGAGGTCAAGCCTTGTCATTCAAATCCTTCAAGGCCGTTGGCTGCAGCTTATAACGGCCATTTTGATTTCTACACTATTGCACATAGATATTAGGTATCTAATAATTATGTAACATAAACAGCAAATAATAGATTAGCAGCAGGATTCATAGGAAGGGAGACAGACATACAGGACAGGACAGAACATATCTTTAAATTCCGTTTCTTGAAAACAAAAAGAAACAAACGACACTTTTACTCATAATTTGGAGAATTATTTAATTTGTATAGGACGGACAATCCAGTGCTCAATGCCTCCATGTATTTGCGTAAGAATACATTGGTTGGTTTGCTTTTACGGCATGTCAACCCCCCTTGGTATCCTACGCTGTGAAACAAATTTGACAGTTATCCTATAACCTTTAATGATATTAAAACACTTTATATTGAGATGCAATATCAATATTTTAAGAGCCCATGTATAACAAAGTTAACATTTTAAACAGATAAACGCTTGATATTTATTATGAAACAATATTTAAAAGCAATATATTAAGAAAGTTTACTACGACTTTAAACAATACTTCATAATTTTTCAAATTTCCGCGATTTAATAGCCAAAGTCTTAAGTCTCGTGTATATAATAGATAATATTATATTATATATATATATATATATATATATATATATATATTATATAAAATCTCAACCATTCACGACTGGTTTTTAAATCTCAGCCATTGAACTCATCAGATGATTGGATTACCATTAAACTTCAAGTTATGAGTGTAAACCCATAATAGATTACCATTGATTATATATAGATATATATATTATATATTATATATATATATATATATATATATATATATATATATACCGATGTTCGTTAATGATTTCCTCCGACAGAAATCGAGAGTCAGCAGGCAAAGCCAGAGACTCTACCACTCGGCTACCGATGCACCGCACACGCTGATGAGACTTAATCAAGTTAGAAACAGGCTGTACATGTCTTAAAGCACCGCGCATTTGTTTGCCGAGTTGCTTGTCATGATTATTTTCTATAATTATCGAATTTCATACGATATACGCATTGTAATTGCCTTCAAGCAAATATAAATAATAATAATAATAATAATAATAATAATAATAATTATATTATATATATATTATATATAATATATATTATACGGCTAGAGGTAGCTGTTAAGTGTAGCTACACTGATGAGAGTAAACTCGAAACACGTATCTGTGATAACTTATTATATTATATATATATATATATATTATATATATATATATATATATAGTATATTATTAGAGAGGAGAGAGATGAGGGGGCTGAGAAAGAGACAGATCAGTAGATATATATAGACAATTACACTTAAATTATTTTAATACGACATAAAACCAAATTAGCATAAATACAGTAGGGAAGATTGTGTTGCCTCAATCTTTTCAAGGAGAATCTTTCTTTCCTGTTTTATTATTTTTTTATTTTTCATCTTTTTAATTATTTATTTTTATATATTATTTTTTTTTACTTTTTTATTTATTCATTTATGGATTTGTGTTTTTTTAATCATAACTCCTTCGTTAGTGCACTTAATTCAATGGTGAATTATAATAAAATTGTTTTAAACATAATAAGGTTTTAAAAATTTGAAGATAGATAAAATTAAATTTAAATAAATTAAAATAAAATAAAAATAGAATTTTAAAATAAAAATAAAAATTGACATAAATAAAAAAATAAAATGAAATAAAATGAAATAAAAATAAAAATAAAATGTGAATTAAAATAAATTGAAATAAAATAAAATAAAAATAAACAATATAAAAATAACAATAAAATAAAAAATAATATTTTAAAAAAATTGGAAATTAAATAAAAATTGAAATAAATTTAAATAAAATTTAAAATCAAAATTTAATAAATTTAAAAAATAAAATAAAAGCATACAATAAATGGTGCGTTGATAGGTCATCTGTGTCCCATCTTGTGTCTTTTCTCGTATGTTCAAACATCTTTTTAAATTATTTGACAGAACAAATATTTGTTATCTCTTCTCCGCAATGCACTTAATCTCATGTAAATTAATACATCTTAACACTCAGTAGTATTAAAAAATAAAAAAATAATAATAAAATAATGATTAAAAAAAAAAAATAAAAAAAAAAAAAATAAAAACTAATAACAGGATCAAAAAATCTATAACACGCGATCAGGTCACGAACTATGAATCTCATTGGCACACTATTAAAAAAAAATTGGCAGAATACCTGGACAACAAATTTCTATAATCGTAACTCTTATTACGGCGACCGGCATATTATATCCGCAATAATTTAAGCAATTTGCATTTCTGCCCCACTTAGATCTCTCAAGAGGCTATACACTTAATCTTCGTATACTCTTTGATAATCTTCATCAAATTGGAACGCAGACAAAAAAGAAGGAAAATTCAATTCGAAAACAATTTTTTTTTTTAAAAAAACGATAAAACTATTTATAATACGTCAGGAATATTGAAATACAAGTTCATAAATTTATGGCCAATATCTTTGCCATAACATCGAGTATTTTACGTCGTCTTTTTATTTGAAAATTAGTTTTCCTTATCATATGTGAGTGATTAAAAAGCTTGACCAACCTTTGTCCTTATATTTTATATATATATAATTAATATATATATATATATATAATATAATATAATATTATATATATATATATATATATAAAAGTGTATGAAAAACATACAATGTTGTTAAAATGATATTATTCTTATATAATTTTCATTGCTAATATTACAATATTCAATTTAATTATAAATATACATTTATAATATTATATATATATATATAATATATATATATATAGTAGTATAGTATATAGTGTGTTGTGTGTGTGTTGTGTGTGTTGTTGTGGTATTATTAAGTATATTATATTTCGATTTATATATATAAAATATATATTTATATGTATCATATATATTTATTATATATATATTTTATATTATATTTATATATATATAATAAGATATATATATATATGTGTGTGTATACATTATATATATATATATATATATATATATATTATATATTATATATATATTATAAATGTAATGGATCTATATTTATTAAATCTATTATTTTATATTAACAAATGAAAATGATATAAAAATATGTTCATTTTAAGAAACATTTTATCCTATACATATAGAGTCGGATTTCATATTATATATATATATATATATATATGAAAAGATGGAAATGAATCCGACGTTTTTTTAAAAATTTCTTTACTATACTACACACACACACACCACACACACACTCAATGATATATATACGTATATATATATAATAGTATATATATATATATATATATATATAATAATTGCTTTTGGAGGTTGGTTGAAGGCTATCACAACCTGTGATTATTCTTAATATTAATATCGAGATAAAATCTCTTCTTCAAAAAGTCCACTGGAACTGAAGTAGTTTGTCGTCTTGTTATGCCAGTTTTTGTTAAATGATTTTTTTTTTTTTAAAATGGGTACAGATGGTATTTATTTTTTATTAGTAAAGTGATTCTCGTGTTTCATTCCATGTGTCTTCTTCTGAAGAGATTTCATGCTCGAAATATCAGAATAAAAAACGTTCCACACAGCTTGTTTACATATTTTACCTCAGTGATAGCCGTCAAAACTCAACCTACATTACAAATGCTAGCAATATATAACTATATATATATATATATATATATATATATATATATATATATTATATATAAGTAGATATACTCGGCCTTCTGTTCTCCTCCTGCGACCTTACTCCAAGCTTCACCAGTCGGCTGGCCGGATTTCCTGCTTTGTTCATGCTCCTCTTTGGAAGCAGCAGTCTACAGGTCCTGTAGTGCGCTCACGTCTACTACACTTTCTTAAGGTTTTTTTTTTTTTTTTTTTTTTTAGTTAAAAAATTTTAATTGATTTGTTCAACGTCTCTTGGTCTTGGTCTTCCAAGAACTTTTCGACAGCTCTGTATATAACTACTTATATAAAATATACTGAGTGTTTTGGTGTAATGTATCATCATAGCATGGAACATGGTGACTCGAGCTTTCAAACCTTGATAGGCCGTTTTCTTCGCCATAGCATAATACTCTGGAAAGTATGAATCCAATTATTCTCCCTCCATCTTATGGGTTAAATAGTAGTAGACTGACTCTTTAACCATGCAAGTAACCGGTCTAGGAAAGAAAACTTAATCAAACCTGTCAAAACTCCGCAGATATGACCTTGTGTCCACATCTGCTTGTGCGGAGGCGGTTTGGTAAAATACTTATAATATATATATATTATATATTATATATCTATATATAAGGGCCGATTTAGCTCACCGGTAGAGTGTCGGACTAGGCAACCACAGTTTTGGCTTCGATACGGCCCTCGCCAACTCAGCGTATAGTAGCACACGAAATCTGCGTTAAAGTATTGAGCTGATGGTAGCATGTGGCCTACGCCTCAGATGCCAAAAACAATATCCTTGGTCTAGCATAGGGAAAGCGTTACTAGATTCCCTCCTTCCGGCATTACCGACAATTAGACCACCCGTTGCCTTAAATATTATATATATATATATATAGATATATATATACATATATATATATATATATAATAATAATTAGAATAAGAAATAAATATGCTTTTACTTGTTTGATTTTCCGAGATAGACCTCAAAACTGCCTCATCTATGATAACTCGCCGGTTCCCTATTACCATCAGTTAGTGCAGCCAAACCTGAAAAAATAGAATAAGAATAACATAAAGACAAGTTATTCATTACTCTCAATTTCACAAATCCAAATCTACCATTGATCTCTGCCACGATCAATGGCTTGCCAGCCTGAAAAATAGATAAGAATACATAAAGACCAAGTACTCTTACTTTTCGAGTTCACATTAATCCTAATCATAATCGGTTGATCACTGCCAAAAAATCACCTATTCTGATATTCATATTTATTACGTTCCAAAGAAGAATTACAACGAGACAAGATTCGTTCACGGTTCCAATAGCAAGCACGTTAATAACCTCAGTGATTATCTGTAATCACAAGAATTTTACATTGAACCCGAGATTTTAATTGACAGACTTGTGAGACTTCCTTTCAGGTCCAATACAATCTGACGCCATTTTTTTCTACGAGCCTATCAGTAATAGCTTTTTAGCAAGACGTCAATCGGGTTCCATATAACGCTGTAATCTTAAAGTTCGTTAACCTGCCCCGTCGGTGTTCGAGTACAGGCCAAAAGACAAGTTTTCAAATCTGATGGTTGAAAGGACGAAGACATAGTGTCCATTTTTTTTATTTTGGAGGAACTAGGTAGCCTGGGCGCTGGTTGATATGGAGCATATCGTTGCCCAAGCAGCAATTCTATCCCTATACTCCAACACATATCCATAAAACGCTGTATCATTAAATCTGGGATTAAATCCTGCCTCGAGTGTTCGAATGACAGGCAAAGAACAGTTTCAAAATCTGAATGGTGAAAGCCGAAGGTATAGTGTCCATTTTTTTTTTGGGGGTGGGGGAAAACTAGCAGTAGCTTAGGGATCAGTTGATATGGAGAGAATTGCATGTTGACCCAAGAAAGAGATCTCCCCTCTCCCCCCCCCCCCCACCCCAACTACATTTTTTTTTATCCCATAAAAAATGCTAAGATCTTAAATTCTGCGTTAACCTGACGTCAGGTGTTCGAGACAGGCCAAAAACAGTTTCAACTGAATGGTTGAAAGACGACGGTTATAGTGTCCAATTTTTTTTTTTCATGAAACTAGTAGCCTGCAGTGATATGGAGATATGATGTTGCCAAAAAGCAGATCTCCCTTCTCCAACACTATCCCATAAACGATGTATCTTAAAGTCCTTACCTGCCGTCGGTGTTCGAGTACAGGACAAAAGACAAGTTTCAAAATCTGATGTGAAAAGACGAAGGACATAGTGTCCAATTTTTCTTTTTTTTTAACTAGGTAGCCTGGGCTGGTTGATATGCAGAGGATATGATTAGTTGCCCAAAGCAGACAGATCTCCCTTCTCCACACTATCGCCATAACACTGTATCTTAAAGTTTTGGTTAACCTATACGTCGTTTCGAGTACAAGCAAAAAAGAACAGTTTCAAAATCTGAATGTTGAAGATGAAGATATATGTGTCCAATTTTTTTTTTGGAACTAGGTAGCCTGGGTGGTTATATGGAGCATATGCTGTTGGCCCAGAAGCAGACTACCCTTCTCCACACTATCCCATAACGCTGTATCTTAAAGTTCTAGAGTTACCTGACGTAACGGTGATCGAGACAGGCAAAAGACAAAGTTTCAAAATCTGAATGTAAAGCGACGGCCCTGTTATACCTGGTAAATAGTTATCATAGTGCCTCCAATTATTCTAATTTTGTTTGAACTAGTGTAGCCTGGGCTAGATATATGAGGAATGGAGGAATATTGATAGTTGAACCCTAGAAGGCAGATCTCCACTTTCTACCAACACTATTGATCACGATTGAAAGGACGATAGTATAACAAGAATCTCTCGTGGTAAAACCATGACCTCATCGATGACGGAACAGGAGCAGAGAAAGACTTCAAGCTCTCAAATACAAATGCATTCGATACCGACAAAGGCTAATACGATCCTCTTCTTTATCTATTTCTGGACACAGGACACTATACGAGCCTCGCACCTGGACTTACCATACTACAGCAGAACCATCAATCGCTAGCACTTACACTACACAAACCAAAAGCAGAAATTCTCCCTTCTCCATCCTACATATATATAATAAATTAACCAAATGAATATCCATATATAACAAATACGAGAGCAATCTCTAGTACATATCGTCTGAGATACCTTGCATACTCTGTCGAATTTCAATTATCAAGCGAGAAGTACAAATTCTTCTAATTATACCTCGCTCAAACACTATGATAATACTGCAGATGTGACTAGTTTTCGATATAGTATATAGCATCTGCAAGTTTATAGTTCGATGCGATGAGACAAGTCCTGATACGCGACGTCTCGAATATTTGAAGACAAGATCATATCCTTATAGATACACTCATCCTACAAATCCATTTCGTCAGTCAAGATAGCACTCGTCTCTCCTTACAGTACAATAATAAACCTCATTACTAGCATTTGCTCCTCATACTATGATACTAATTACCTATGCCGCATCACGCATTATTGTCTATAGTTATCACACACACTATATCGTTAATTCCCTTACGTTTTCATCTATTACGAGCAACTTTTGTCATATTCTCTTCTATGAGAACTAAGCATCGAACCTATAATTATATATAAAATACACAGATTCTAAATAAATATATATATTTTCTTTATTATTAATGGAGATTGGTGTTGCTTGCGTAAATCGAAGATAACGAAAATGCAATTATACTACTACTATATCTATCTATTTGAGACCAATATTGAGTGCACACTCGATATATATATCTCTACCTCTCTACATAAATATTCTGTAATTTAAAACCAATGATAATATATATGAGAATAGTTTATCACAATTCAAAAGACTAGTAATTCTACCATAAATACGTGTAATATACTATGAAAGTGAATCTATGCAGCTAATATAATAATATATTTAGAAATATCTATTATGATTACCACGACCTAAATATATTCATAGAGGTGTTCTTCTTTCAAATAAATCACATATGTTTGTGAATTATCCGTGCTATCATCGTCATCTATGCGACATCATTATAGAGTCACTAGAATTGTAATATATAATGATATGTCTATAATATATATTGAATACTGCTAGAGCTCTAGTGTCTGTCTTTGTTATCTCTCATACATATCGAAGACCATCTTTATCATATATATATACCTTGTGCCGAGTACTATCTCCTAAGAAACTTCTCCAGTCAAGAGCACAAAATACAATCTTCTCGAGCGACTATACACTAAGTTACTTATGTCCGCGTGATTCATTAAGATGAAATATGAAGCTGTTAACTGGCCTTATGTAATTAGAGTGACACTTAAACTCTAGTTAAACAGATATGTACCAATAGTAAAAGATGGTATAAGTAATGTATAACACGACTATAGAGATGAAAAAAGAGATTCATAATGCTTCTAAACTTTCCTCTAGGAATTGATAATATCGAATCCTACATGATTCACACAATATCTTACTACATAAAGACATCTAATCTATCATTATATTTGTCCATGTATCTCTTTTCTATATTTAAATCATAGAAATATATTAATATTTTTCTCACAATAGTCTAATCTTAAACACCTAATGCACACCGATCAAAGGTTGCCCTAAATTTGCTTATTATTAAGTTAAAATCGATCATCATCTCATTATAAATATATAATTCTTAATATATATTAAATATATAACTATTCATTATTCACCAATTGTATATCTACTATCCTGCTTTATTATACATCCCTTATCCATATAACAAAAACTTACATAATAACTTGACTTACGACTACATATATGACCCATAAATATCGTCATAACATAAGAATATTATAATATTAATTATTTATATATTAATTAGAGCACGTATTCGAGTTGATGAGTCATATATATTGGAATACACATAAATAATCATTAATCACAGTCACATCGTACTTATGTTAGTCTTTATATCTGCAATAACTCATCTTTAAACAATTACTACACGACTTGTACTCTATACTAATTCTATATATAGTTTGCTTTTATTTAATACATATTTAAAGTTTACATTTGAAATTGTTATTTTTTTAATCCTTAGATGAATTGATGATTATACTACTTTAGAGTTACAAACATCGCTACATTAAATTTTACTCCCACACCTACACAATTAGTTTCAAATAAATCTATTTTACATCTCCCAGGATCTATTTTTTTTTATATTTGCAACTTAAAGTTAATAATTAATAAATCTATATTAATAATAGGAGGATATTCGCTTCACGTGTATTTTTATTGTCAGTAACAAATAAAATATATATTCAAAACTTGTTCTACTTCCTGATCTGATAACCACCGAAATCGTCGAGTGAAACAATAAAACAAAATACATTAACACGCATATAATATATATAAAAAAACCATATAGGCAAAATCAGCAGCAGACTTTAATAACAAAATTTGTAATTAAAATGACTATATTTACTAGATTAAGAAAAATTGAGTATATTCTAATATTAATATAAACACATAACAACATAATATAACAGATACTATATCTTTTCATTTATAAAAACATATATATATTTCCATATTTATTCAGTTCTCTCCAAATATGAATTTTATTTTTTAATGATATAGTCGTACTAGACCTAAAAACGCGTGATGCAGGTAATGTGATCATATAATTGATATTATAACAAAGCGTGTGACTTTAATCGCTAAGACAAGCTATCTTGGTAAATCAATAGATTTAATATATCACCTGAGAATTTACCATATACTTATCAACACCATACTCTCTAGATGAATCCGATAGGGTGTATAAATATACTAACCATAAAAACACTAAATCTGTACACCAATATAATTTGGAAAAAATAAATGATCTATATATACTATATGAACTCATAATAAATAGCATCCATAATAACTAATATAATAGCAATTAAGACCAACATAATAACACTATTACCAGCATATATTGTGACTATGTTATAAGACCAATAAGAAAAAACCATATACTACTTATAATTATTAAAAGATATAAATATATAATTATATTTACATTATAACCCTTTATAGGTAAATATTATAATATGTATATAAAAAAGTTACTCATATAGATACTCATAAGTATAACCAAATATAACAATTAATAATATATACTTAAAGATACAGTACTACATATACGAGCTATCCTATACAGTTATTTACTCTATACATAATGCTTAGTATCACAGCTACATATGAATATAAAAGATCTCCTTTTCAACTACAATCCACACATACAGCAACACTACACACATCAACATTATATCCTATAGATAACTAATATTAGTCTAAATAGCGATTACTATTAATTATATATTAATATTATATTAATATAATATTAGTAGTTATTGATATATACAGTTAGTATATATATCTGTTTTGATTATACTGCAGAACATTAAGACACTAAAACGTATACCTCATTACTTGAACTTGTGCCAAAACCTACCCGTGTAATTTTTCCTTAGGCAATGCCGCATTACACCATGGGCGCCCCACAATCTTAGACGCATTTCCTATCTGTTATAATCAATTTAAGAGTTGCGGGGGGGAATTAAAAAAATACTATTCTAAAAAAGCTGTCCAGACATTATATAAAGCATGTAGTTAATAATTAAAAATCGTTTCAACCATTTTGTCACCCTGTCGTCAGGGACAGATAGAATACACGGACTCCACCTCTGCAGACGTGGATAAGAAACCCGACTACTGAACCACCTGTGCCGTTTAGGTGCAACCTGTATGCTTAAGGAGTGGAAAATCCTGGTGTTAAATAGTACATTGACATGGCATACATACATTGTCCTCAACTTAGGCTAGACGAGTGCGTCGCTGAAGGCCCCCTCTGATCATCGGCTGCCTCTGCACGTCAAACCCTTGCACATATCTATCGTCTGAACCCTATTTAGTTAGAAAGCCCCAACCCTTTTTATAAGACTTTTTATGCATTCCAGTAACCAGGGCGCGTACTATCCAACATGATGAGTGAACATATCGCATCTTGTTTGCAGTAATACAATTTTCTTCGGTTGTTATTAAAATGACCCAAGGGTGACATGCCGTAAAATTCAACTAAACCATATCTAGATATTATTTATATGCTTAATTTAATCAATCAATAGTGATTGGACATCCTTTATTTAGTTAGGTTAACGTTGAGTTAAAACAAAATATTCCACATTCGTTTGCTGCAATAAAATTTTCCATTTTTACAATAAGTTTAAAGAATTTTCTAAACATCTTGCTTCAGAGTAAATTAAAATTAGAATCACGTTAGTAGTCTTCTCCTTCTTTTTTTCATTTCTGTAAAAAAACATGTTTTCTTTGGGTGGGGTCGCTGTCGTGATTCCTTCATTTTATATAATCCTACCTATCACCTGTTCTTTTATTCTTATGTTGCAAGAAGCGCTGCTTTATTTTGAACCCAAGAAGTTGCTCCTAGTCGCTTCTCATTATGTCTGAATTTTCAAACTAAACAAATATTACTCGTGTATAAGTCATCTTTTTCTCATGTCGAACGAGTACTCCCAAGACCAACTAGAATACTATATCGGTGGCCTCGGTACTCCACACTCCCCAAAGTTGCCATACCTCAAGCCTTGCCACCAAAATGTAGTTCAATGTAATATCCCGACATCTTTCTGGCGAGGAAGGGTGTTTTACTCCCCTAAAAGGGTACATTTGGCGTTTGTCTAAGCCTCAGCATCCGGCACAGGGCATCCGTAAAGCGGTGTTCTAAAGTTCAGAAAAAGTTATTGTTCATTGCAAAAATGTTTCAAACTAAAAAAACAGATATAAAAAAATAGTCATACGACGAAACACATGTAGGTATGGAAAAAGTTTTAGAGGTAAAAAAGAAGTCATATCATGATAAGCGGTAGACACGTCTCCGCCGAACTTATGTGCGTGTAGTGAAAATGAAACCTGAGACACCAGACACCACACAGCACTCCGCCCTAGTCAACAGACCGAGGTAGGATAAACTCAAATAATATGCCTTGGTGTTGTTCCTGTAGTTGCGTAACTGTGTGAGTGTCATGTGTGAATTGTTTGCATATCATTTACTTTAGATATACAATATTTGCGTGTTCGAAGTTGATGCTTGTGGAGTTGTCTATTTGTGAGTATGTGTATGTGGTGTGAGTGTGTATAGGTGTGTGTGTCCTGTTGGTTATGTATCATTGTGTATTTGTGTTCGGGGGAGTTGTATTATTGATTGTGTTTGTGAGGTCAGCGTGAAATATTGTGGTGTCCTCCGCAGTGTGTGCTGGCGTTATGTGTGTGTGATAAATTTGTGAGCTATGCGTACACTACGTTCGCGGTGTGTGAATGCATTTTGTGATGGTTTATTCCTTAAAACCTTGTGTTTGCTCGCGTGTGTGCGAGTATTGAGTTTGTGTGATGCTGCTTAATGTTAAAGTCGTGCAGTATTTGCGGTGTGTGTGTGTGTGTCATGGCGGCGAGTTTCCTGTGCCTTCCATCGGTTCCTTTTGACTATATGATAATGTTAGTGCCCGATGAAGAAGGAGATGTATTTTAACTATGTCGTATTTTGAGTTCTGTAACCCTGCTGCTTTGTGTGCCTGAATTTGTGTGTTGTGTGGATTGTGAATGCATTTGTGTGTGTGTGTGCTATGTGTGTTGTATTTGTGGTTTGCGGTGTGTGCGAGTATGAGTACGTGTGTGTGTTATTATTTGAAGTATGCTCAATTTGCCTGTGTGAGTTGTATAGTCAGGCGGGCGTGTGCCTTTGTGTATATTGTGTTGTGTGTGCGGGGGAGTTGTATTTTGGATTGTGTTTGTGACTGTGTGTATGTGTTGAGAGTGGTATTGATGTGTTAGTGTGTTGACATGTGGTTTGCGCTCCTTGTTGCGTAGGTTGCGTTTGTGTGTGTAGTTTTAATGTTGTCCAATATGCGGTCACGTCCGCGTTCTGTGGTGTGAATGCATGTATTGAGTGTGGTGTCTGTGTGTGTTCTGTACCTCGTGTGTTTTTAGTGTGTCAATCGCAATTGTGTATGAGTGTGTTTTGATGGTGCCGTCATCTGTGAGTGTTGTATGTATGGTTATTTGTGTGTATGTTTGTGTGTCTATGTGTGTGTGAGTGGTTATGTTTTGTTTGTAGCCGTCTCGTTATTATATGTGTTCTGTGTAGTTCGACCAGAGTATATGTGTCCCTGGATGTTTGTGTGTGAGTGGGTGTGTGTTTTGATAGTGTGTATGTTTCGTGTTTGTGTGAGATTGTATGTGGTTGTACTGGTTATGTGTTGGGGTTGAGCGTGATGTGTATGGTGTCAGCATGTATGGTGTGTCGTTTATATATAATGTCTGGTTTTTATGATTAATTGACTGAGTGGTGTGTTGTGTATGTTTGTATGTTTGTGTTGTGTTGTTTGTGTGATGCGAGTATCCGTGTGTTTGTATGTTCTGATTATCGTTGTATGTGTGTCTGCGCGAAACAACAGCGCCAGCATTTTACGAAAGGAAGCTTCCAAAAGCGCGAAAGAGAAGTGATATAAAAGAGAACAATTTCGCAGCATAAACCAGGAATTTTCTGGTTTTTGGCGGAAAACAACTCCTGCTCTTACCGCATAAAATCGAAATAAACAAAAAACAAAATTTTTTTTTTTTTAAGTGTAGGCTGGGGGGAGAAAAAAAGAAAAAATGTCACGTGACTTCTGTTAATGGACATAAATAAAGAAACATCATGAATCCACCGACTTCCACCAAGACTGTGCGAAAAAATACCGAAAAACCCCCCTGTCAGGCTCGCGCTAGCATAGTAGAATACACGACTGCGACCTACTGAAGGGTAAAATCATCTCACCAATGGGGACAAGCGTAACTGCCGCCATAATAATAGGTGAAAGCGAGCCAGTAAAATGCTGTTTTAGGACGAAAATTCCTGCTGGAAGCGCTAGAAAGAAACGAAGTCTAGAAAGACATTGTATCATTTAAGAGAACTTTGGAAATCTACTTAGGCTAGATCACAGCGATAAAAGTATCTGTTCGAGGGTAGCCTGTCTATCAGTAAAGCTTCAGCATCTCATATAAAATGATTGAAATTCCCGACATGAATGAGAGTGTGTGTGAAAGACTGTGTGTGTGTGGCTATGACAAATATGAGGTGTGTGTGTGTGTGCTTGTGTGAAAGACTCTTTTCTGTGTGTGTGTGTGTGTGTGTGTGTGTGTGCATGTGTGTGGCAGGGCAATATATGAGAGTGTATGTGTATGAAAGACCCTTTTTCTGTCTGTGTATGCGTGTGTATCTGTGTGATTGGGCAATGTATGAAAGTGTGTGTGAAAGACACAAAAAATAAGGAAAAAGAAAGCGTTAAATAGAAAAATGATGAAAGAAAGAAAGAAAGAAAGGCTGAAAGGGAGAAAGAAAGAAAAAGAAGGAAGACTGAAACTCATAAAAGAAAGAATGAATGAAAGAGAGAAAGAAAGAAAGAAAGAAAGGGAGAAAGAAAGAAAAAGAAGGAAGACTGAAAAAAGAAAGAAGAAAGAAAGAAAGAAAGAAAGAAAGACTGAAAGAGAGAAAGAAAGAAAGAAAGAAAGAAAGAAAAGAAGAAAGAAAAAGAAGGAAAACTGAAAACTAAAGAAAGAAAGAAAAAAAGAAAGAAAGACTGAAAGAGAGAAAGAAAAGAAAAAAGACTGAAAGAGAGAAAGAAAGAAAGAAAGAAAGAAAGAAAAAGAAGGAAGACTGAAAACTCATAAAAGAAAGAAAGAAGAAAGAAAAAAGAAAGACTGAAAGAGAGAAAGAAAGAAAGAAAGACTGAAAGAGAGAAAGAAAGAAAGAAAGAAAAAAGAAAAAGAAGGAAGACTGAAAGCTTATAAAGAAAGAATGAATGAAAAGAGAGAAA
>CM042159.1:15992125-15997125 GCA_023376005.1 Doryteuthis pealeii | reverse complement strand
AGAAATAGAGGAGGGTCAAATGCGGTATAGCCAAACGCAGTAAGATCGGTCAGAATATTAATCAGCTTATTAATCAACTGCTGAAGTCCTCAATCGTAGACTATGAACCAGTCCATCTGGTAGAGTGCTGAAGGGGTGCTAGCTACTCTACAACAATATGTCAAGACATGCTGGCAGCCCTGTCGGCTGGGACTTTAGAATACACCGACTGAACCTCTGCAGAGGGGTAAGAACTCCCTCTCCCAATGGGACCACCTGTTGGCTATGGGTGCGATACGTGATACTCAAGGACTTTAGAATACACCGACTGAACCTCTGCAGAGGGGTAAGAACCCCCTCCCCCAATGGGACCACTGCAACACAAGGTCAATTTCTTGAGCGGAGTTCATCAAGTTTGAATTCAGAGTTTTCCTTCTCCTAGACCGGTTGCCTTAACATGGTTAAAGAGCCCAGTCTGCCCTACTATTTACCCAAAGCTGGAGGGTAAGAATCAAAGTGGAGTGTTGCATGTCATGGACAGCTCAGTAACCAGGATTCCGTCTTTGAGTATCACGCATCGCACCTATGGCCAAATTTACCCAAGCTTCTAGCACGTATATGATAAAAAGGGTTTGATGGTCTTAATGTCCTGGGTATGACGTTAAACTCTATCTGATGGTGAAGTTCCAATTCTGGATCTCTGGGGAATGTCTTCTTCTAACATCTCTCCTAGCGTCTGGACTTCTCTTGGGGACTTCGTGTCTGGTCTTCCATGGGGGATTTCTCTTTATCAGAAGCCCTGTGTCATTGGTAGTTTTTAGATAATAAACCGTCGTGGTTTCTCGCGGACTCTAAAATCTATTTCTAATCTAAACCGGAAGAGGGTCTCCTCCACCGATTCTCACGGTATAACAGCCATTTTGATTTCTACACTACTGTACATAAATATTAAGAATCTAATAATTATGTAACATACTAACACAACTTTCGCATAGATGGACAATTTGATATTTTTAAAAAGTAAAAAATCGACCTACCCTAATGGAGAAACCTATTTTTACTTTATTCTAATTGATTTCAATATAGAATTATACATAGGACTGCTTTTAGTACGTTCAAGAATAAAACAATATTAGAAATCAATAATACCAACTAATTATTTATCAAACACGGTTTTGTTAAAACCAGTATGCAAAGTAACCGCACCATATCGTATGAAAACTTTTATTACTTAGTGATATATAACACACATTACAAAATTTTAAACGCACTAATAACATGGGCTGTTTTGGGGCAAATCTAAATCAGATTTATATAAATAAGAAAATAAAAATATTACACTTGTTTTTATTTATTTATTTATTTGTTGATTTCAATATAAAATTATACATAAGATTGCTTTTAATACATTTGAGAATAAAACAATAATATTAGAAATAAATAAAAACAAGTAATTATTTATTAAACCCGTTTTGTTAAAACCAGTATGCAAATTATTCACTCATATATTATGTAAACATATATTTTTAATGATATTTAATGGTAATATTAGAAATCAATAAAACCAAGTAATTATTTATTAAACACGGTTTTGTTAAAACCAGTATGCAAATTATCCACTCATATATTATGTAAACATCTATTTTTAATGATATTTAATGATAATATTAGAAATCAATAAAACCAAGTAATTGTTTATTAAACACGGTTTTGTTAAAACCAGTATGCAAATTATCCACTCATATATTATGTAAACATGTATTTTTAATGATATTTAATGATAATATTAGAAATCAATAAAACCAAGTAATTATTTATTACACCCGTTTTGTTAAAACCAGTTTGCAAATTATCCACTCATATATTATGTAAACATTTATTTTTTAATGATATTTAATGATAATATTAGAAATCAATAATAAGAACTTTTCCTTATTATAAACACATTAAAATGTGCGCGCGATTTTAATGCTCAATGATATCTCTTTCATGAGTTATAAGACGCCACGTACATACCAAAAGAGTTACGATTCCTTTATATATATAGATGTATATATGCGTACGTAATTTTTGGACACTTCCTGAGTCATGCATCAATCGTGAACTGTAGAGATATTAGACTCTCAATTAGAATTGAAGCATTCACGGAAGTGGAATAAATACGTGACACGCAACACTCATGTGGAACGTGACCTGAATAGTTACATTTGGAGACACGATTAATACAAAACAAGCAGATAGTTGCAGAAAAGAAATATATATATATATATATATATATATATATATCATGGACTCTCTCGTCGATTTCGCCGCATGAGGGTTCGTACAATGAACACCCACACAGTGATGTGTTTATAGTGGTGAAGGCTTGTGTTGGACCATCCACACTTTTTGGCACAGTCGATAGGAAAGAATTGGTGCATCAAGGGTTGCCACAAACCCAATCAACGACCGACCTCAGGAATTTTGAATTCAGAGTTATCCCTCTCTAGACTGGTTACCTGAGGGGCACAGTCTGCCCTACTATTTAACCCATAGCTGGAAGGAGAATATATGGATTCATACCTTTCCCAAGGGTATTAGCGCTATGTGTAATACCAACAGCTTCGTCTAGGAATTGAACTCGAATCGACGAGTTCATTTTCCACGACTCTAACCACTAGCTCACGTGCCTCCATATTATATATATATATATATATAATATATATATATATATATATATATATATATATATATATATATATATATATATATATAATATATAATATATATATATATATATATATATATATATTTCTTTTGGTTAAGTGTTTGGTATCAATCGATTATTTTCGGTTGGTACCAACCTCTTGGTCATTTTTTTTCTTCACCAGGTGAAGTTTGGTAGTATATTCTTACTATCATATTTGCCGGTTTTTTCCTACACTAATGGTTTACTAATAAGATTAGTATGTATATATATATATATATATATATATATATATATATATATATATGTGTAGTGTATAAGAAAAAATGAAAAAACACAGGTTTAAATGGGTTAAGTGGTGAGTTTATTGGCCGACGCTGCAGTGTTTCGATCTATTAATTAGATCATCTTCATAGAATAGATCGAAACACTGCAGCGTCGGCCAATAAACCCACCACTTAAACCTGTGTTTTTTCATTTTTCTTAATATACTACATACCGTCAGATTCACTTCCTTTCTTCATTATATATATATATATATATATATATATATATATATATATATATATATATATGTGTGTGTGTGTGTGTGTGTGTGTGTGTATGAAAAATGGACTTCGATTCGTCGCATGAGGGTTTATCCAATGAATAACCCATGCAGTGTTTTGTTTAGAGTCGTGAAGGCTTGTGTTGAACCATCCACACTTTTTGCCACTGTTACTAGGAATATATATATATATATATATATATATATATATATATATATATATATATAATTTGTCTAAGCTTCCTTGAAATTCTAAGTCTTTTGTTATATTTTTACTAATAAATTTGCTCTGTGACTAACAATAAGAGCACACATTGAGCTCTGCAAACTGCGACAGGGCTAAGATCTTAAATCAGATCTTAGCTCTGAAGAACACTAAGCGAAACTTTTAGTAAGTTTATCTGATTTATAAGTTTATCTTTATTATTTGCTCTACTTAGGTATTGAGCACTTTTTACTTATTAACTTTAGTCTCCTGGCGGGTTTGTATGAATATGTATATCTTATATATATATATGCATATAAATTGTTTTTTCTTTTGGCCAAAATATTGTACTAATAGATTATTTTTGGTTGGTACGATTATCTTGGTCTTTTCTTTTTTTCAAAAAATTTGTTTTCTTCCCGGGTGATGTTTGGTAGTATATTTTTTACAATCAAACTATTTGCTGTTTTTTTCTCACCGCGAGGATTTACCAACAAGTTTGTATACTAAATTATATATATATAATATATATATATATATATATATAATATATATATATATGCATGAGTATAAATATACAGGGTGATTGATAAGTAACTCCCTATTTTAAAAACTATTTATAATTTTTTTAATATTTTTTAGGGAAAATTATATATATATATATATATATATATATATATATATATATATATATATTAGGGGAAATAGTGATGAAGGGATACTTCACTCTCTCCAGAACTTCTAAATTGGAACTTCATCATTAGATGCAGTTTAACGTCATACCCAGGACACTAAGACCCTCGGTCATCGCCTTCTAGCACATATATGATAAAAAGGGTTTGAGGTTTGCCATAAGGGCAATAGGATCAGTACAATCATATATATATTTACCAACTCCTCCGCATGAGCAGGATGTGACACAAGGTCAGTTTCTTAAGCGGAATTCAACTGGTTTCCTCTCTCCAAAAAACATGAGAGCGTCGATATGTTAATTAACATAAAATAAATAAGTGAGTGCCTTTATATATATACTAGAAGCAGCTACCCACCGTCGCCTGGGTAGAGGATGGTAAAAAAGTGTGTCTCTGAGATCCTATTGAATCAATTTCTTAAGCGGAGTTCAACAGGTTTGAATTCAGAGTTTTCCTTCTCCTAGACGGGTTGCCTAACCAAGGTTAAAGAGCCCAATCTGCCCTACTATTTATCCATAGCTGGAAGGAGAGTAGAATTCATACCTTTTCCTAGGGTATTAGCGCTAAGTGAAATGGCAATTAACACATCCAGGATTTGAACTCGGGATGACGAGTCTATTTCCCATGACTTTAACCATTACACCACGCGCTTTGCTATAGACCATTCTAATTACGTTGCAGTGGTATGTAATGTAGTTTTCTGTATATTTCAGGTTACAACAAAAATATCAACGCCGGTATAAGGAACGGATTCTCTACAGGTGCATACCGCTACGCGCACTCTATGGTGGACGATTGGGTAATGTTCTCTGGCGGATGTCCCTATGCGTCGAAAAAGTGCACAACAAAAGATTTTGTTCATACGGAGGAACAGCTGTTTCGGCCGTT
>CM042159.1:15981716-15989216 GCA_023376005.1 Doryteuthis pealeii | reverse complement strand
CTCAGTCACCGCCTTCTAGCACATATATGATAAAAAGGGTTTGGGGTTTGCCATAAGGGCAATAGGATCGGTACAATCATATATATATTTACCAACTCCTCCGCACGAGCAGGATGTGACACAAGGTCAGTTTCTTAAGCGGAGTTCAACTGGTTTCCTCTCTCCAAAAAAAAAAAAAAACATGAGAGCGTCGATATGTTAATTAACATAAAATAAATAAGTGAGTGCCTTTATATATATACTAGAAGCGGCTACCCACCGTCGCCTGGGTAGAGGGTGGTAAAAAAGTTTGTCTCTGAGATCCTATTGAATCAATTTCTTAAGCGGAGTTCAACAGGTTTGAATTCAGAGTTCTCCTTCTCCTAGACCGGTTGCCTAACCAAGGTCAAAGAGCCCAGTCTGCCCTACTATTTACCCATAGCTGGAGGGAGAGTAGGATTCATACCTTTCCCAAGAGTATTAGCGCTAAGTGAAATGCAATTATCACGTCCAGGATTTGAACTCGGGGCGACTAGTCCATTTCCCATGACTTTTACCATTACACCGTGCGCTTCGGGAAATGCAATTACCACGTCCAGAATTTGAACTCGGGGCGACTAGTCCATTTCCCATGACTTTACCATTACACCGTGCGCTTCGGGAAATGCAATTACCACGTCCAGAATTTGAACTCGGGGCGACTAGTCCATTTCCCATGACTTTTACAATTACACCGTGCGCTTCGGGAAATGCAATTACCACGTCCAGAATTTGAACTCGGGGCGACTAGTCCATTTCCCATGACTTTGACCATTACACCGTGCGCTTAGGGACAATCATACAGGTGCTGAAGCTTTACTGATCAGAGGCTACCCCTCCGACCGCTGATCTAGCCTAAGTAATGTCCAAAATGAAATGGTACATGTCTTAGACTGCTTAGCCAGCAGGATTTTGTCCTAAAGCATCACGGGTCGCTTCCCCTTGGCCAACGGCTTGTTCCAATTAGTGTTATTTTACCCCCTTGCAGAGGTGCAGTCGGCGTATTCTACTACCCCAGCCTGACAGGGCGGGTTTCGGTATTTTTTCGCACAGTCTATGGTGGAAGTCCAGGTGGATTTCATGATGTTTCTTTATTATTCCATTAACACGAAGTCACGTGACATTTTTTCTTTTTTTTTTCTTTTTCCCGCAAAAAATTTTTTTTTGTTTATTCGACTTTATCTAAGACAGGAGTTGTCCCAAAACCAGAAAACATTCCTTTTAACTCGAAATGTTTTTCTTCTTCCCTTTTGAACTTCCTGTAAATGCGAGCGCGTTCGCGCAGACACGCATACACACATACATACAAACACACTCGCACACACAAACACACACACACACAAATACAAACATACACACACACTCATTCAATCGAACACAAAACACACACATATATATACACACACATACATGCATACACATACACATACACGCTCAAACCCAAATACATACACACACAAGTACACAGATACACACATACACACAAACACAAACATACACACATACTCAAAAACACACACCCACTCACACACAAACACACACATATACTCTCTCGAACACACAAGCACACATAAACACCAACAAACACAAACATAAACTCACTCACACATACACGCACATACATAAACACACTCACAGACACATACACACAAACATACACACAAATACACATACATACGTTCACACACAAAAAAAACACACTCACACACAAGCACACACTCACAAAAACACACAGGTACAAACACAAACACACACACACACACACACACTCAAACATGTATTCACACACACGAACACATACACATACCCACAAACTTACACACACAAACGCACCTACGCACACACGCACACACACACTAACACATACATACACACTCTCACACACATACACACAGTCACAAACACAATCACAAATGCAACTCCCCACACACAAACACACATATACACACGCACATACAAACAACACACATATAAGCACACACACATACTCATACTCACACACACGCAAACACACAAATACACACACATACACACACACAAACATGCATTCACACACACGAACACATATACATACTCATAAACTTACACACACAAACGCACACACGCGCACACACACTAACACACACATACACACACTCACAAACACAATCACAAATACAACTCCCCCCACACAAACACAAATATACACCAAAGCACACCCACCCATACACACACTCACACACACATACACACTCTCACAAATACAACTCCACACACACACACACAAACACACATGTACACCAAAGCACACACACTCACACACACAAATACACACACTCAAATATAAGCACACACACATACTCATACTCGCAAACACACAAATACACACACATACACTCACTCACGCAAACATATACAAATACACCCAAGACTATTATTTGAGATCCCCCCTCCGCCCTGTGACTACGCAATCTGTCTTTCATTGATGTCTCCTCACCCACATTCACCTTACCCTCCCCCAAACCTTGGGGGACCTTTCTACCCTTATCATAATCTGACCTTTTTTTACTCCCTTCTAAAACTTTCATACCTACTTTTACGTCTACCCATTTTTATCTGTTTTTAGTTTAAACATTTTTGCAATAACATCTTTTTCTGAACTTTAACATCTTTACGGATGCCCTACCGGATGCTGGGCTTAGACAAACGCCAACTGTACCCCTTTTAGGGGGGGGTAAAACCCCTTCCCCCCAGAAAGATGTCCGGGGTATTACATTGAACTACATTTGGTGGCAAGGCTTGAGGTATGCAACTCTGGGGAGTGTGGAGTACCCGTTCGACATGAGCAAAAGATCGACTTATACACGAGTAATAATTTTGTTAGTTTGAAAATCAGACATAATGAGAAGGACTAGGAGCAACTCTTGGGTTCAAAAATCAAAGCCACCGGCTTCTTGCACATAAAGATAAAAAACAATGTGAAGGTAGGATTATATAAAATGAAGGAATAACTGACAGCAGAACCCCCCCCCCACCCAAAGAAAACATGTTATTTTTACAGAAATGAAGAAAAGAAGAGAGAAGACACTAAACGTGATTCTAATTTTAATTACTCTGATGCAAGATGTTTAGAAAATTCTTTAAACCTATTGTAAAAAGGAAAATTTTATTCAGCAAACCAAATGTGATATTTTGTTTTACTCAACGTTAACCTAACTAAATCAAGGTGTCCAATATATTGATTGAATTAAATAGCATAAAAATATATCTAGATTGGTTAGTTGAATTTTACGGCATGTCAACCCTTGGGTCATTTTATACCGAAGAAAATTGTATTCTGCAAACCAAATGCGATATGTTCCACTCAATCATGCTGATAGGTACGCGCCCTGCGTCACTGATGCATAAAAATCTTATAAAAAGGGTTGGGGCTTTCTAACAATAGGGTTCAGACGATGATATAGGTGCAAGGGCTTGACGTGAGCAGCCGATTGATCAGAGGGGGCCTTCCGACCACTCGTCTAGCCTAAGTGAAGGACAAATGTAATGTTGCATGTCATGTACTATTTAACCACCAGGATTCCACCCTTAAGCATAACAGGTTGCCACTAACGGCCACCAGGTGATTCCAGTGGTGGGATTTTATCTCTCTGCAGAGGTGGAGTCGATGTATTCTTCTGCCCCAGGCGAGAGGGTGACCAAATAGTTGGAAACGATTTTTAATTATTAATTGCATGCTTTATATAATGTCTGGACAGCTTTTAGAATAGTGATTTTTAATTTCTCCCACCCAATTGATTTATAAGATAGAATGCGTCTAAGATTGTGGAGGCGCCCATGGTGTAATGGGCATTGCCCTAGGGAAAAAAATTACCACGGGTAGGATTTGGCACAAGGTCACAAGTATGAGGTATCCTTTTAGTGTCTTTTATTTTACTGACCAATTTGCCAAATGTAATGATCAAAACGGATATATATATATATATATATATATATATATATATATATATGTGTGTGTGTGTGTGTGTGTGTATATATATATATATATATATATATATATATACAAAAAACAAAAAAACAAATGATTTTGTCTTGTCTACGAAAAAACAATACATATGGATGTTTACTCCTCTGAAGATAATTATCCACAAACACCACGGATTGGTTACTTATTTAATAGTTGGAGTGTATTATGAACAATTTTGATATCTTAATATACACTTTTTATACAATTATACACTTTTTTAAACAATTTTACATCAGGCTCTTTTGAGTCTTATTATAAACTGTAATGCTTCTGATTTTTAAATATTAAAAATAAAATTCATTTTATTTTTAAATAAAATTCATTTTATTTTTAATACAGATAACGCATTTTTTGAAAAATTCCAACTTTGACTTACAGCGTTCTGTTTGCGCATTCTTCTTCTAACGGTCATTTCATCCCGTTTTTACTTTTGTTGAAGACCGATCTATTACATACGGTCGATACAGAGACCTCACATCAGTGAGGGGGGGGGGGATGTGCAGTTAAAAACGTTGAGAGGAAGGCCCCGAAACGGTGCACATTCTCTCCTGATGATCCCAAGCATTTGTAAACATCATTTGTTTTTTTGTTTTTTTTTAATATATCAAATTCACACTGTCGGATTAATTTCCTTTTATTTCACACACACATTATATATATATATATATATATATATATATATATATATATATATATATATATATATGTATAGATAGATAGATAAATAGATAAATAAATAAAAGGATATGAAAACACACAATATGCTGTTAAAGTGAAAACATTTTATATCGTATTCATAGCTAATATTGAACAATATTTCGATTCATAAAAATCATCTTCAGAGCTTGTTTTTAATCCGGACTCATCGAAGGAGAGGAGCTGAAAATAATTTAAATTCAAAACGAAAACATTGATGTTCCAAAAAACTTATGCGGGAGTTTCAATATAAGCACATCCGCCACGCATCGGTCAGCGACAATCATTAAAAAATAAAACAATTTGAAATGTAAACTTTAAATATGTATTAAAATAAAACAAACTATATATAGATATATAATACCAGTCATGTATTTATTAAAACTTGTTTTAAAAAACAATGAGGTCTGTCTAATATTGCATGTTTAAATTTTGCGTGTATGTATTCTATGTTATGACGATTTTGGGTCATGTGACGTAAGCAGTGACGTAATTTTTGTTACAGACAAAAACCAGAAGCGAATCTCCATTATTAATAGATTATTATTATTACTAGTGCAAAATAAAAAACAGCCTCCGGGCGATGTAAAAATAGATTTTTTAAACATATTGCCTGAGGGGTGGGAGTAAAGAATTCACTAGGGTACAACCCTAAGTAAGTAAAATCATCAAATTCATTAAAGGATTAAAAAAATAAAACAATTTCAAATGTAAACTTTAAATATGTATTAAAATAAAACAAACTATACATAGATATATAATACCAGTCACGTATTTATTAAAACTTGTTTTAAAAAACAATGAATGTTGCATGTTCAAATTTTGCGTGTATGTATTCTATGTTATGACGATTTTGGGTAATGTGACGTAAGCAGTGACGTAGTTTTTTTTACAGACAAAAACCGGAAGCGAATCTCCATTATTAATTGATTATTATTATTATTATTATTATTATTATTATTATTATTATTATTATTATTATTATTACTACTAGCAAATTTAAGTTTTAATATAATAAAATATCATGTTAAATTAGAAAGGCTAATAAAACTAAATAAGAATGCAGATAAAAATATTTGGAACAGACGGGGTATTATCGAAAAATAGAACAGCTTTGAAACTAACTCTTCCATCATTTTCCATTACTCCCGTCTTTCATTGGTAAATTTTCCTAATTTAACTCTTTACTTAAAATAGGAAGTAAAGGATAATATTACAGTTATTTCTTCTTCTTAATGAATTTCTTTTAAGATTTATCCCAGAGATTTTTGCTCATATTCAATAAGATAAGACCAAACAATTAGAAATCAATAATACTAAGCATATATTTATTAAAATCAATTTTTTAAGATCAATATGCAAATTAGCCTTCCCATTCACACTGTAATCCGCTATTTTGTTGTATATATAAATACAATTGTGTATTATTAGTATATAGATATGGTCAACAGTCTTAATAATGTAAAACAATTTTATTAATAATTGAGGTTTGAATAAAAATAAAATCATGGAGAATTTGATGTAAATAACTAAGGGAACTGTGAATTGAGTAGTAATATAGTTTCGGTTACAGACAGACAAACACACAATCTCCATTATAATAATAAGATTATTATTTGATCTGTGGTTTAACTTTGGTGCCATTCATGAGATAATAGGCAAAAAGTTGTGATAAAACAAACACGATGAATTAATTAGTATGAATAAACAAGAATGCAATGTTCCATAGTAACGGGCATCTCTTGTTTTCTGCAGATTAATCATGGTTCTGCCTTTCAAATCATCCACGATGAGCTCGGCTTCCATCAAACAAGACTGCAAAATCAGAATAAAGATAATCTTACTATTTTTTTTGGAATAAATTTTTAAAAATAAATTTAAAATAATATAATAATAATAATAATATTAATAATATTATATTGTTTATATATATACAAAAAAAAATAATAAAAAATAATAAAAAAAATAATTAAAATTAATTAAAATTAAAAAATAATTAAAAAAAATAATAAATAATAATAATAATAATAATAATATTAATAATAATATAATAAATTTAAAATAAATTTTTAAAATAAATTGAATATTTATTTTTGAATAAAGATAATCTTACTATTTTTTTTTGTATTTACTATATATATCTTACTCATAATCCATCAAACAAGACTGCAGATAATTTTTGAATCTCCATCGTAGTATACAGGCTGAGAAGACTTGAAACTTACCTGTTTAAGATACAGCGTTTATGGAATAGTGTGGAGAAGGGAGGTCTGCTGCTTGGGCAACAGCATATCCTCCATATCAACCAGACCAGGCTACCTAGTCCCCCCGCCCCCCCCCCAAAAAAAAAAGAAAGATTGGACACTATACCATCGTCTTTCAACCCTCAGATTTGAAACTTGTCTTTTGCCTGTACTCGAACACCGACGGCAGGTTAACCAGAACTTTAAGATACAGCGTTTATGGGATAGTGTGGAGAAGGGAACTCTGCTGCTTGGGCAACAGCATATCCTCCATATCAACCAGCCCAGGCTACCTAGTTAAAAAAAAAAAAATTGGACACTATACCATCGTCTTTCAACCATCAGATTTGAAACTTGTCTTTTGCCTGTACTCGAACACCGACGGCAGGTTAACCAGAACTTTAAGATACAGCGTTTATGGGATAGTGTGGAGAAGGGAGATCTGCTTCTTGGGCAACAGCATATCCTCCATATCAACCAGCCCAGGCTACCTAATTAAAAATAATGGACACTATACGTTCGTCTTTCAACCATCAG
>CM042159.1:15921716-15976716 GCA_023376005.1 Doryteuthis pealeii | reverse complement strand
GGTAATATTATGGGTTTACACTCATAACTTGAAGTTTCATGGTAATCCAATCATCTGATAAGTTCAATGGCTGAGATCTTAAAAACCAGTCGTGAAATGGTTGAGATTTTAATATATATATATATATATATATATATATATATATATATATATATACGAGAACTTAAGACTTTGGCTATTATATCGCGGACATTGCAACAAATTATGAAGTATCTGTTTAAAGTCGTAGTAAACTTTCTTAATATATTAGCTTTTAAAATATTGTTATCGTAATAAATTATCAAGCGTTTATCTGTTTAAAATGTTAAACTTTGTTAATACATGGGCTCTTAAAATATTGATATTGCATCTCAATATAAAGTGTTTACATATCATTAAAGTTATAGGATAACTGTCAAATTTGTTTCCTGTGTAGGATAACCAAGCGGGGGTTGTCCTGCCGTAAAAGCAAACCAACCAAATTTCTTCGCAAATACATGGAGAGTCACTTGAACAATGTCCGTCCTATACAAATAATAATTCTTACAAATTATGACTAGAAGTATCGTTTGTTCTTTTGTTTTCAAAGAAACGGAATTTACAAGATATGTCTGACTGTCTGTCTGTCTGTCTCTTCCTATGAATCCCGCTGTATCTATTATTTGCTGTTTATGTTACATAATTATTAGATACCTAATATCTATGTGGAATAGTGTAGAAATCAAAATGGCCGTTATAAGCTGCAGCCCACGACCTTGAAGGATTTGAATGACAAGGCTTGACCTGTCCTGATCCTTCCTTCCGGTGGATACCGTGAGAATCGGTGGAGAAGACCCTCTTCCGTTTTAGATTAGAAGTAGATTTTAGTCAGTCGGCGAGAAACCACTACGCTGGTGAATCGTGTTATACACGCTCCGACTCGATCTGCGCAGGTAGTCTGGTGGGGGATTTCGAGAATAAAATATGATCAAAGTAAATCGAAGTCTTGTGTTATTATCTAAAAACTACCAATGACACAGGGCTTCTGATAAAGAGAAATCCACAATGAAAGACCAGACATGAAGTCCCCAAGAGAAGTCCAGACGAAGAAGAGATGTTAGAAGAGACCTAGAAGAATTTAAGATGAAAAAGACACCAGAAGAAGAACAGAGAATAGAAGAATAGAAGAAGTAAAGTAGAAGGGTATACAACATTTAAAATGATTGTGAACTTCATTAATTCACTCTTAAAACGCAAATATTGCAACTAAGTATGAAGCTGTTTAAAATGATTGTGAAGTTTATTGATTCATTGTTTTTAATTCAAGTGTTTAGCTGTTTAAAATAACCCAACGAGGGTTGACCTGCTGTAAAACCAACCTAGCAAATGTATTCTTCGCAAATACGCTGGAGAGTCAATTGAGCAAAGCTGAATGTCCGTCCTATACAAATAATAAACTCTCACAAATTATAACTAGAATTGTCGTTTGTTATTTTGTTTACAAAGAAACGATATTTATAAGGTTTGTCTGTCTGTCTGTCTGTCTATCTCCCTCTCGTCCTATGTATCCGATCTATCAATTATTTGCTGTTTAAAATGATCATGAACTTTATTCATTCATTGCATCTTAAAATGTAACTATTACAACTAAATATACCCTGAAACAAATTTGAGATTATCCTATCTAATTATATAGGCTATAAAATGTATCGTCTTAGTCATTTTAAATATGTAAACACTTTATGCTTAGATGCAATATCAATATTTTAAGATCCGATGTATTTCAAAGTTTCTATACTATTATATATATATATATATATATATATATATATATATATATATATATATATATATATATATATATATATATATATATATACTTTGATGCATCATCAATTTCTATATGTTATTTTGTAACTACTTGACCAAATTTTAATGGGCCGGGTTAGCTCAGTCGGTAGAGCGTTCGGCTAGAAACCACAAGGTTCCTAGTTCGATACCAGTCCTCGCCAACTCAGCATATGAGTAGCACAGGGATCTGTGCGGTAAAGAAAGGAGTTGGTGGTAGGTGTGGCGCTCCACCTCAGATGCTATAACAATCTCCTTGGTCTAGCGCTATTTAAAAGGGGATAGACTCCCTCACTGACTGGCTGGTACCGACGACTTTACTTACTATCACTTTAAACAGATAAACACTTTATAATTTATTACGATATCAATATTTTAAGAGCTAATAATTCTAAATTTACTATCATTTTAAACAGATACACACTTCATAATTTGGTTCAGTTCCCTCAATAATAGTCAATGTATTAATAAAGTTCTCGGTCATTTTAAAATGCCTATTGCACGGTTGGTTGGTTTGTTGGTTGGCTTTTTACGGCATGTCAACCCATTGGGTCATTGTATGCCGAAGACGTTTTAAAATTATTGTAAGTAAAAGTAAAGTAAAGTCGTCGGGGCGGCCTAATGTCGGTATCAGCCAATCAGCGAGGGAGTCTATCCATTTTCACTAGCGCTAGACCAAGGAGATTGTTTTAGCGTCTGAGGTGGAGCGCCACACCTACCATCAGCTCCTCACTTTACCGCACAGATCCCTGTGCTACTCATACGCTGAGTTGGCGAGGACCGGTATCGAACTAGGAACCTTGTGGTTTCTAGCCGAACGCTCTTCCGACTGAGCTAACCCAGCCCTTCAATATAGGTTATTTCCTATAACTCCAACATAAACAAAGGGGAACCACTCTTGACTGATAAATTACTTATTTATTTTCCCATTAAACTAATCCTAAACCCTAACCCTAACCCCGTCTTCTTTTTCCTAGTAGATCAATAAATAAATAAATACTCTATTAGTCAAGAGTGGTTCCCCTTTATTTATGTTGGATTTATTGGAAATAAACACACACATTCTCTCTCACACACACACACACACACACACATATATATATAATATATATATATATATATATCATCAACATCAAGTCGAGCTGTTGGCACGGATATCCATGACAATCTCTCTCCATCCATCCCTATCACTCATCATTCTCGGGAGGTCCTCTGTGCAGCATCCCACATCCGCACAGAGCTGATCAATGTACGTCTACCGACTGAGCTAACCCGGCCCCTATAGAAAGTAAGTCGTCGGGGTGGCTTAAAGTCGGTATCAGCCAACCAGCAAAGGAGTATATCCCCTTTTACAAATTATTGTAAACTACATTAATTGATTGGTTCTTAAAACATTGATATTGCAAGTAAAGTTCAAGTGTTTAACCTTTTTAAAATGACCGAGAACTTTATTAATACATTGACCATTAAATCGTGTTCACTGTAACACATTATGAAGTGTGTATCTGTTTAAAGTGATAGTAAACTTATGATTATTAGCTCTTAGAATATCGTAATAAATTATGAAGTGTTTACCTGTTTAAAAAGATTGTGGACTTTGTTAATACATTGGCTCTTAAAATATTGATATTACATCTAAGCATAAAGTGTTTACATATTTAAAATGGCTAAGACGATACATTTTGTAGACTATATATTTGGATAGGATAACTGTCAAATTGATTTCAGTATAACATAACCAAGCGGGGGTTGACATGCCGTAAAACCAACCAACCAAATGTATTCTTCGCAAATACGTTGGAGAGTTACTTGAACAATGTCCGTCCTATACAAATAATAATTCTCACAAATTGTGACTAGAAGTGTCGTTTGTTATTTTGTTTACAAAGAAACGGAATTTACAAGATCTGTCTGTCTGTCTCCCTCTCTCTCTCTCTTCTAAGCAATCCTTATAATATAACGAATGCATTATAAAATTCATTTTTTGATATATCTACACTGAAAATTTCATTAAAATCAGAAAAAACCCTGATTTTCGGTAATTTTTTTTCAACCGGGAGTGTTAAATTTATTTTGTAAACACGAATTTTACGACAACTACGGCGGCCATGTTAAGATATATTTGATCAAAACTGATCGAAAAAATAGTTTCAAACATATTAGAATAAATTACATGTGTAATATTTAGCCCTTTTTTTTTTTTTTTTTTTTTTTTTTTTTACTGATGCCCGTTAAGTTACTACTTTTCAACTTGGACAAAAATTTGACCTCAAATAATCAATTTAATTAAGTTAATTTTAATTCGTTTTTAAAATGAAAAAAAAAAAAAAAAACAGACGAAAAATTGGGTATACCTAATATAGAAAAACCAAGCAGGGGTTGACATGCCGTTAAAACCAGCCAACCAAATATATTCTTCGCAAATACGTTGGAGAGTCACTTGAACAATGTCCGTCCTATACAAATAATAATTCTCACAAATTATGAGTAAAAGTGTCGTTTGTTCTTTTGTTTACAAAGAAACAGAATTTACAAGATCTATCTGCCTGTCTGCCTGTCTGTCTCTCTTCCTATGAATCCGGCTCTACCTACAATTTGCTGTTTAAAATGATTGTGAACTTCATTAATTCACCCTTAAAATTCAAATATTGCAACTAAATATAAAATGTTTAACTGTTTAAAATGATTGGAAACTACATTAATAGATTGGTTCATAACACATTGATATTGCAAGTAAAAATCAAGTATTTATTAACACATTAACTATTAAATCGCGGGTACTGCAACAAATTATGAAACGGGGGTTGACATGCCGTAAAACCAACCAACCAAATTCTTCGCAAATACATTGGAGAGTCACTTGAGCAATGTCCGTCCTATACAAATAATAATTCTCACAAATTATGAGTAAAAGTGTCGTTTGTTATTTTGTTTACAAAGAAACGGAATTTACAAGATCTGTCTGTCTGTCTGTCTGTCTGTCTCTCTCTTCTAAGCAATCCTTATAAAATAACTAATGCATTATAAAATTCATTTTTTGATATATTTACACTGAAAATTTCATTAAAATCAGAAAATCCCCTGATTTTCGGTAATTTTTTTCAACCGAGAGGGTTAAATTTATTTTGTTAACACGAATTTTACGACAACTATGGCGGCCATGTTAAGATATATTTAAGCAAAACTGACCGAAAAAAAAAGTATGAAATATATTAGAAATAAATTACTTGTGTAATATTTTTTTTTTTTTACTGTTGACCGTTAAGTTACTATTTTTCAACTTGGACAAAAATTTGACCTCAAATAATCAATTTAATTAAGTTAATTTTAATTTTAAGTTTAATTCGTTTTTAAAATGAAAAACAGACGAAAAATTGGGTATACCTAATATAGAAAAACCAAGCAGGGGTTGACATGCCGTAAAACCAGCCAACCAAATATATTCTTCGCAAATACGTTGGAGAGTCACTTAAGCAATGTCCGTCCTATACAAATAATAATTCTCACAAATTAGGAGTAAAATTGTCGTTTGTTCTTTTGTTTACAAAGAAACAGAATTTACAAGATCTATCTATCTGCCTGTCTGTCAGTCTGTCTCTCTTCCTATGAATCCGGATCTACCTACAATTTGCTGTTTAAAATGATTGTGAACTTCATTAATTCACTCTTAAAACGCAAATATTGCAACTTAGTATGAAGCTTATTAATTCATTGTCTCATAAAATTCAAATATTGCAACTAAATATAAAGTGTTTAGCTGTTTAAAATGATTGGAAACTACATTAATAGATTGGTTCATAACACATTGATATTGCAGGTAAAAATCAAGTGTTTATTAATACATGAACTATTAACTGCGGGTACTGCAACACATTATGAAACAGGGGTTGACATGCCGTAAAACCAGCCAACCAAATATATTCTTCGCAAATACATTGAAGAGTCACTTGAACAATGTCTGTCCTATACAAATAATAATTCTCACAAATTATGAGTAAAAGTGTCGTTTGTTCTTTTGTTTACAAAGAAACGGAATTTACAAGATCTGTCTGTCTGTCTGTCTCTCTTCCTATGAATCCCGCTGTATCTGTTATTTGCTGTTTAAAATGATTGTGAACTTCATTAATTCACTCTTTAAACGCAAATATTGCAACTAAGTATGAAGCTGTTTAAAATGATTGAGAAGTTTATTGATTCATTGTTTTTAATTCAAGTGTTTAAAATAACCCAACAGGGGTTGACATGCCGTAAAACCAACCTAGCAAATGTATTCTTCGCAAATACGCTGGAGAGTCAATTGAGCAAAGCTGAATGTCCGTCCTATACAAATAATAAACTCTCACAAATTATAACTCGAATTGTCGTTTGTTATTTTGTTTACAAAGAAACGGAATTTACAAGATCTGTCTGTCTGTCTCTCTCTCTCTCTTCCTAGCAATCCTTATAAAATAACGAATGCATTATAAAATTCATTTATTGATAAATAAACAGTGAAAAATTCATTAAAATCAGAAAATCACCTGATTTTCGGTATTTTTTTTTTCAACCGGGAGGGTTAAATTTATTTTGTAAACACGAATTTTACGACAACTACGGTAGTAACTTAAATAGTAACTTAACGGACATCAGTTAAAAAAAAAAAAAAAAAAGAAAAGAAGCAAAATAATATTACACATGTAATTTATTTCTAATATATTTTAAAACTATTTATTTCGGTCAATTTTGCTCAAATATATCTTAACATGACGTTAAGATATATTTGAGCAAAATTGACCGAAATAAATAGTTTTAAATATATTAGAAATAAATTACATGTGTAATATTATTTTGCTTCTTTTTTTTTTTTCTTTTTTTTTTTTTTTTACTGATGTCCGTTAAGTTACTACTTTTCAAAAATTGGGTATACCTAATACAGAAAAACCAAGCAGGGATTGACATGCCGTAAAACCAGCCAACCAAATATATTCATCGCAAATACGTTGGAAAGTCACTTGAACAATGTCCGTCCTATACAAATAATAATTCTCACAAATTATGAGTAAAAGTGTCGTTTGTTATTTTGTTTACAAAGAAACGGAATTTACAAGATCTGTCCGACACATTAATAGGCTACATAAATAACATATTTTGAACATTTTATTTGCCATTTTAAATTGATTTGTCGTCTAGATTTTTGGAACATAAGTGTTTCTTTTTGTTGTTTGAGATCTTTATATTAGATTTTCATTTTTCTGTCTTTATCTAAGTCGCCCTCCGCTTATTCATTTTCAAAATTTATGGGTTTAACCTCTGTTCTGTGTGTCTGTGTGTCTCCTTGTCTGTGTGTCTCTCTCTCTCACTTTGTTCGGGTTTGTTGTTTTACGTAGAAACTCTTTAAAAATGCTTTTGTAAAATAGTAAAGTTTTTAAAACCAGTGTAATTACAAGGAGACGTTATCTTCGTTCTTTCTTTTCTTTCTCTTCTTTTTCTTTTCTTCTTTTTCTTCTTCTTTTCTTTTTTCTTTTCTTTTTTTCTTTTCTTTTTCTTTTCTTTCCTCCTTCCACTGCATGACTTAGTCTTCCTTCTTTCTTTTCTTCTTTAATCAAACAGCTTAGAAAAAACCGAGAGAGAGGAGGAGAGGAGAGAGAGAGAGAGAGAGAGAGAGGAGAGAGAGAGGAGAGAGAGAGGGGGGGGGCTCAGATGCAGAGAGGCAGACATAGCCAGAATTAGATAGAGGATATATATATATATATATATTATATATATATATATATACTGAGCGATATTCCAACAGCTAGAGAGAGAGAGAGAGACAGACAGACAGACAGATATAACAAAATTAAGAGAGAGAAAGAAGAAAGAAAGAGAGAGAGAGGGGGGAGAGAGAGAGGGGGGCTCAGAGACAGAGACAGGTAGACAGAGTAACATAGCGAGATTTAGACTAGAGAGAGGGAGATATAGACAAATATACAGAGAGATATTCTAACATACACACACACACACACACAGAGAGAGAGAGAGAAGAGAGAGAGAGAGAGAGAGGAGAGAGAGAGAGAGAGAGAGAGAGAGAGAGAGATCACCTCTGCAGAGGAGTAAGACCCCAAAATGGTACCACCTGTTGGTCATGGGTGGTCACCCGTGATGCTTAAGGACGGAATCCTGGTGGATGAGCAGTCCATGATATACAACACTACACTGTTCCTTATTTAGGCTAGACGGGCCGTCGGAGAGGCCCCCTTCGATCAATCGGCTGGTCACATCAAGCCCTAGCACCTATATGATTGCCCCAACCCTATTGCCTTTATGGCAAGTCCCAACCCTTTTTACTATGTACGTGCTAGCAAGCGGCGGCTGAAGGTCTTATTGTCCTGGATATGACATTAAACTCTATCTGATGGTGAGGTTCCAGTTCTGGAGCCCTGAGGAATGCAGAGCACCCCTTCATCACCATTACTCCCAGGTCCACTCTAACCCGAAACGGTAGTTAAATAGAAAATGAGTTCGAAAAGTGTGTATAAAAATACATTTGTTATTTTATTGTTATCTACATAACGTTTCGGCCGATGTGCCCTCCGGCCCCATCAGGTATTTCTTGTCAGACTCGGGAATCTTTTCGATCTTTAGCACCATCTCTTCGAACTCGGGAACCTCCTTATCGAACTAGGGAGCCTTCATGTCATAATCCGGAAATATCTGAAGAAAGCCGGAGAGCACAACGACCGTTTACGTTATGTAGATAACAATAAAGACGAGGATAATAGTCGATAATACAAATATACAAATTATCAGGCATCATCTAAAAAATTCAGAGAAATAGTGTAGATAACATAAAGATGAGAAAATAGTCGAATAATAAATAATGCAATTATCAAGCTCATCTCAAAAATTCAGAGATAATGTAAGATACATAAAGATGGAACAATGTCCGATAATCATATCCAAATTTCAGCTCGCCCCAGAATCGAGAATGTTATAGATACAATAAGATAAGACAACAGAAAGAAAGAGAAAAAAGGACAGAAAGAGAGAGAGGAGAGAGGAGGAGAGAGAGTAAATGTTCAGTTGATTGGTTTTACGGCATGTCAACCCTTGTTGGGTCATTTTATGCCGAAGACGTTTTGTTTCATTTCTCTGAATTTTTAATGAGGCTGATTATTCGACTGTTGTCTTCTTTATTGTTATCTATTACTATTCTCTGAATTCTGGGGCAGGCTTGATTTTGGATTATTTGTTATTCGACTATTGTTCTCATCTTTATTGTTATCTACATTTTCTGATTTTGAGAGATGGGCTGATAATTTGCAATTATTTGGATTATTCGGACTATGTTCTCGATCTTTATTGTTATCTACACTATTTCTCTGATTTTTTAGATGATGCTTGATAATTTGTATTATTGTATTATTCGGGACTCATTACTCGTCTTTATTGTTATCTAATAACGTACGGTCGTTGTGCTTCCGGCTTTCTTCAGATATTTCCGGATTATGACTTGGAAGGCTCCCTAGTTCGCATAAGGAGGTTTTTCCGAGTTCGAAGAGAATGGTGCTAAAGATCGAAAAATTCCCGAGTCATGACAGAAATACCTGATGGGCCGGAGGGCACATGGCCGAACGTTATGTGATACAATAAATAACAAATGTATTTTTATATACACACTTTCGAACTCATTTGCTATTTAACTACCGTTTCGGGTTAGAGTGGACCTGGGAGTAATGGTGATGAAGGGGTGCTCTGCATTCCTCAGGGCTCCAGAACTGGAAGCTCACCATCAGATAGAGTTTAATGTCATATCCAGGACAATAAGACGTTCAGCCGCCGCTTGCTAGCACGTACATAGTAAAAAAGGGTTGGCTCCATAAAGGCAATAGGTTGGCAATCATATAGGGCTGGGCTTGATGTGGGACCAGCCGATTGATCGAAGGGGCCTCTCCGACGGCCCGTCTGCCTAAATAAGAACAGTGTAGTGTTGTATATCATGGACTGCTCATCCACCGGATTCCGTCCTTAAGCATCACGGGGGACCACCCATGCCAACAGTGTCCATTTGGGGTCTTACTCCTCTGCAGAGGTGATCACTCTCTTCTCTCTCTCTTCTCTCTCTTCTCTCTCTCTTCTCTCTCTCTCTCTCTCTCTCTCTTCATGTGTGTTGTGTGTGTCGTGTATTATGTTAGAATATTCTCTCTGTATATTTGTCTAATATTCTCTCTCTCTAGTTCAATCTCGCTATGTTACTCTGTTACCTGTCTCTGTCTCTGAGCCCCCCACCTCTCTCTCCCCCCCTCTCTCTCTCTCTTTCTTTCTTTCTTTCTCTCTCTTATCTTGTATATCTTGTCTGTCTGTCTGTCTCCTCTCTCCTCTCTAGCTGTGTTGGAATAGTCGCTCGTATATATTATATCTATATATTAGATATATATATATATATCCCTCTATCTAATCTTTGGCATGTTGCCTGTCTCTGCATCTGAAGCCCCCCTCTCTCTCTCTTCTCTCTCTCTCTCGTCTGCTCTTCTTCTCTCTCTCTCTCTTCTCTCTCTTCGTTTTTTCTAACCTGTTTTGATTAAAGAAGAAAAAGAAGGAAACTAAGTCATGCAGTGGAAGGAGAAAGAAAAGAAAAGAAAGAAAAGAAAAAGAAAGAAAAGAAAAAGAAGAAAAGAAAAGAAAGAAAAGAGAGAAGAAAAGAGAAAAGAAAAGAAAGACGAAGATAACGTCTCCTTTTATACATGGTTTTAAAACTTTACTATTTTACAAAGCATTTTTAGAGTTTCTACGTAAACACAAAACCCGAACATGAGAAGAGAGACACACAGACAAGGTGACACACAAACCACAGACAGAGTTAAACCCATAAATTTTGAAAAATGAATAAGCGGAGGGCGACTTAGATAAAACAGAAATGAAATCTAATATAAAGATCTCAAACAACAAAAGAAAACTTTGTTCAAAAATCTAGACGACAAATCAATTTAAAATGGCAAATAAAATGTTCAAATATGTCATTTATGTTAGCCTATTATGTGTCGGAAGATCTGTAAATTCCGTTTCTTTGTAAACAAAAATACAAACGACACTTTTACCATATTTGTGAGAATTATTTTTGCTTTGGACGGACATTGTTATGACTTTCAACGTATTTCGATGAATTAATTGGTTGGCTGGTTTTACGGCATGTCAATTCCGCTTGCTTGGTTTTCTGTATAGTATACCCAATTTTTGAAAGTGACTTAACGGAATCAGCTAAAAAAAAAAAAAGAAAAAAAAAAAGAGCAAAATAATATTACACATGTAATTTATTTCTAAATATATTAAACTATTTATTTCGGTCAATTTTGCTCAAATATATCTTTAAACGCTGTTAAGATATATTGAGCAATTGACCGAAAATATATTTTAAATATAGTAGAAATAAATTACATGTGTAATATTATTTTGCTTCTTTTCTCTTTTTTTTTTTTTTTTTAACTGATAGTCCGTTAAGTACTATTTAAGTTACTACCGTAGTTGTGTAAAATTAGTGTTTACAAAATAAATTTAACCCTCCCGGTTGAAAAAAATACCGAAAATCATGGTATTTTCTGATTTAATGGAATTTTTCACTGTTTATTTATCAATAATGATTTTATAATTCATTCGTTTATTTACTAGGATTGTAGGAAGAGACGAGAGAAGAGACAGAAGACAATCTGTAAATCCGTTTCTTTTGTAAAAAATAACAACGACAATTCGAGTTATAATTTGTGAGAGTTATTATTTGTATAGGACGGACATTCAAGCTTTGGCTCATTGGACTCTCCACCGTATTTGCGAAGAATAATTGCTTAGTGGTTTTACGCATGTCAACCCTGTTGGGTATTTAACACTTGAATTAAAAAAATGAATCATAAAACTTCTCAAGCAGTTTAAACAGCTTCATACTTTGTTGCAATATTTGCGTTTAAGAGTGAATAATGAAGTTCAAATCATTTTAACAGCAAATAACGATACAGCGGGATTCATAGGAGAGAGACAGACAGACAGACGATCTTGTAAATTCCGTTTCTTTGTAAACAAGAACAAACGACACTTTTACTCATAATTTGTGAGATTATTATATTTATAGGCGACATTGTTCAAGTGACTCTTCAAGTATTTGCGAGAAAATATTTGGTTGGCTGGTTTTTTCGGCATGTAACCCTGTTTCATTAATGTGTGCAGTACCCGCAGTTATGTCATGTATTAATAACACTTGATTTTTACCGCAATTTCAATGTATGAACCAATCTATTATGTTAGTTCCAACATTAAACAGTAAAACACTTATATTTAGTTGCAATATTTGAAATTTTATGAGACAATGATTATAAGCTTCATACTAAGTTGCATATTTTGCGTTTTAAGAGTGATTAATGAGTCACAATCATTTTAACGCAAATTGTAGGTGATCCGGATTCATAGGAAGAGGAGACAGACTGACAGGACAGGCATAGATAAGATCTCTGTAATTCTGTTTCTTTGTAAACAAAAAAACAAACGGACATTTTACTCCTAATTGGTGAGAATTATTATTTGTAAGACGGACATTCTTAAGTGACCTCCAACGTATTTGCGAGAATATATTGGTTGGCTGGTTTTTACGGCCTGTCAACCGCTTGGTTTTATATATAGGTTATACCCAATTTTTTGTCTTGTTTTTTATTTTAAAACGAATTAAACTTTAAATTAAATAACTTAATTAAATTGATTATTGAGGTCAAATTTGGTCAAGTGAAAAATAGTAACTTAACGGTCAACAGTAAAAAAAAAAAATATTACACAAGTTAATTTATTTCTAATATATTTCATACTTTTTTTCGTCAGTTTTGCTTAAATATTCTTAAATGGCCGCCATAGTTGTCGTAAAATTCGTGTGAACAAAATAATTTAACCTCTCGTTGAAAAATTACCGAATCAGGGGATTTTCTGATTTTATGAAATTTTCCAGTGTAAATATATCAAAAATGAATTTTATAAGCATTAGTTATTTTTAAGGATTGCTTAGAGAGAAGACAGACGACAGCAGACGACAGATCTTTGTAAAATTCCGTTCTTTGTAACAATAACAAACGACACTTTTACTCATAATTGTGGGAGAATTATTTGTATAGGACGGACATTGCTCAAGTGACCTCCAATGTATTTGCGAAGAATTTGGTGGTTGGTTTACGGCATGTCAACCCCGTTCTAATTTGTTGCAGTCCGCGATTTAATAGTTAATGTGTTAATAAATACTTGATTTTACTTGAATCAATGTGTTATGAACCAATTCTATTAATGTAGTTTCCATCATTTTAAACAGTTAAAATTTTATATTTAGTTGCAATATTTGAATTTTAAGGGTGAATTAATGAGTTCCTCATTTTAAACAGCAAATGTAGGTAGAGCCGGATCATAGAAGAGAGACGACAGGCGACAGGAGATAGATCTCTCGTAAATTCTGTTTCTTGTAAACAAAAGAACACGACACTTTTACTCATAAATTTGTGAGAATTATTTTTGTATAGGACGACATTTTCAGTGACTCTCCACGTATTTGCTAGAATTATTTGGTTTGTGGTTTAACGGCATGTCAACCCTGTTTTTCTATATTAGGTTATACCAAATTTTTCGTTGTTTTTTTTTTTTCATTTTAAAAGAATTAAATTACTTATTAATTGATTATTTGAGTCAAATTTTTGTCCAAGTGAAAAGTAGTACTTAACGGGCATCAGTAAAAAAAAAAAAAAAAAAAAAAAGGCTAAAATAACAACACGCGCAACCACACACCAAACACCAAAAAATGCACAATGGTTCTTTTCGATCATGCAGTCACACACCACTCATTAATACACATTAAAAAAGATATTCCGTCATATTTCAAACCCTCCACCTTATCCAGGTCTTTCTTCAACTTCAAATTTTAAACAGACTGAATAACAGGAATATCGCAGTTTTCTGTTATTCGGTGTTGATAACATTTTTATTACCTTTCTTTATATCAACAAATGCCCTGAAGAAGATCTAATTAATGATCGAACATGGCAGCGTCGGCAAAAACTTTACATCATTTATTAAACCTGTTGTTTTTTCAATTGATAAATATACTACATGCCGTTCGGATTTCATATCCATTCTTCACACCACACACACACCACAAACCACAACACTATATTATATATATATTTATTATATATTTTATATATATATATTATATAGAAGACTGGTTGCAAAAAGGCTTTGTTTACCATTAAAAAAATCTAACAACATTTGAATGGTGTTTAAACTGAATGCTTATTGTGTGTAGAGTAACTAGAATGAATATAAGGTTATATGTAATCAATAATATATATTTCAAGGACCTTGTGTTGAGGTCCTTGTGGTACTCGGAACGCAGTTAAAAAACACGTTTGTAGCCATTTATACTCGGTCGTGTGCAATTGTGTTCCTGGCTGCTGCAATTAGTCTTCTTAATTAGTGTATTTTTCAAGTGCGCAGATTGTCGCACCTACACAATCTTCAATGTTGTTATTATTTTTATATTATTATATTATTATTATTATTAAGTGGTTATTTTAATAGTATTAATTTCGTGGTTTTTATGTACAAGATAACAGTGCTGAGTTTTGCTGAGTCAGAGCTAATTTTTGTTTTCAATTATTTGTTATGGCGCATATAAGTGATTACTGAATTATGAGCTAAACAGTAAATGGGCATAAAGTCATGGTCCAGTTTGCATTAAATTTGCAGTGTAAATAAGTAAAGTAAAGTCGTTGGGTGGCCAATCTGCGAGGGAGTCTATCCCTTTTCACTAGCGCTAGACCAAGGAGATTGTTTTTGTGTCAGAGGTGGAGCACCACATAAATCAGCCCTTACTTTACCACACAGTCCCTGTGCTACTCATACGCTGATTGGCAAGGGCGGGATAGAACTAGAAACCTTGTGATTCTGCCGAGCGCTCTATGAAAGTCAGTGTCCAATTAGCGCATGTATGACTTGGAACTGACCACCTTTATGGCCATTTTACAAAATTCAAAGTTCCTGAAAGAAATCAAAGTAATTTTCAAACATAGTAAATCTAAATATATAAGAAAAACTATTTTCCAACAAATTACAGTTAACCAGACATTCTATTTATATGGGGCTCCCACTCATTATATGTCAATTTTCATAGTATGGCAGTTCTGTGCTCTTAACTTTGGTATGGCAACTGGTCTAGAATGAAAACTCTGAACTTAAACCTGTTAAACTCCATTTAAAAATTGACCTTGTGAGGGTTGGGTGATACATACATATCAATTTTCATAAAGTATTATTTTAGAATATATGAACTCCCACTCTACTACAATTTTCAATGCGTCAATTTTCACAAAGTAGTATTGATAGAAAATATAAAACCCATCCTTCTGAGACTCTTTGCCCCATTCAAAAGGTTCAGAGTAGTATACACCAGCCTTGCCAGAGTACTTCATATCTTATAGCAACAGGATACAAACTTATATGGATTTAATTATGTACAATGAACATTTAGCTTTAATTATGTTTAGTTATTATATATTAGTTGATGTATTTCTCGAAGTGAAGACTGTTATCCTACATAGCCAGCAGTGCACTGACATGTGAATTGATAATGACGTGTTTGAGGTAGGGTAAACTCCTTTTTGAAAGACAAAAAAAGTGGTTCTGGTACCAAAATCGAGATGTGGTGAGCAGCAGAGTAAACAATTTTTAACACAATGTGTAATTTGTTGGCTCAATTATTGTTGTTGTCACCAATTCAAGGAAGTTTCAGATACATAGAACATTTGGAGGGTCCAAATGTTGCAGGCTTTTTAATTTAGTGACAAATCTATTTGTATGTTTGATAATAACTCTAGGAGTAGCTACAGTCCAATTTCAGCATTGAGCTGGGTTAGAGAACAAATCTTGAGGGTGTGAAAAACTAGTGTAGAAACTAATTAATTTTTTCAGATTTTGGTGTGAATTACTATTAATATAGAAACCAGTGAAGGTGGTATTCCGTAGATATTGATTAGGAAACTGCCACTAGAATTCTTGACTAGGATGTTGAGGAAGAGATGGCTTTTCTTTCTTCTCCATGGGTGTATTAAGGTGTAATGTAGGGAGATAAGCTTATTGAAGAATATCAATGCTTCACTTCTCAAGAAATGCAGTGAAGTATCTCACTATATATTTTTTTTAAATTTGTGCTTGTGAGTAAAGTAACAATTATTGTGACCAGATTGATAAGAATAATCATACTTACCATGATTAGGAGGCACTAAGAGATCAACTATTTTTGCCTGGACAGGCCAAACTCGCTTGATTACTTCTCTCATTTCCTCGTCTTTTTATCCATTTCTTCGGCTGCATATTGATAAAAATATCATTAGAATAAAGCATTTAAAATTAATATACATGCAAGTTCAAGTAAATTTAATCTTAATGATAAACAATGAAAGTCACTGAAAAAATACATTAAATCAGATTTAGAAAAAAAAAATAATTACATTTTTTTTAAAAACATGGTGACCAAAATTAAAACTATAGCAAGAGTTCATATGATTAAAAATGAATGACAAATTACAGTGGCCTATAAGTCACACCTCTATTTCAAGGAAATATTTTGTTATCATATTTTATATTTACAAACCACATTAACATTATATTATATATATATATATATATATATATAAACTATATAAATTGATTTGAAATGTATGTTAATATATATAAAATCAATTGGTTCATGTTCAATGCCAAATACACTTGAATTTGAAAATATTTCTGCTTGAAAAAATATTTATGAAAAAAACCAAAAAAAAAACCAATCTTGTTTTATCATCACTGTTGATCACTAATAGGATGACAAACTGTTATCACTAATAATGGCAAGTGAGATGCATAGCACAGCCTCTGTACTTCAGAAAGTTCACTTCTCAAAAAAGAATCTTATTAAAAATTTCAAAGCAGAGTGAATGTCATGGATCAATAATGCTGGAGGTCATGATAGCAACTTGTGCCATGACAATCTTGTCTGCTAGAGATACACATTTGGTCACTTTGTGATTCTTAGTGTACTGGCTGACCAGTCCAGAGTTAATGTAACAAGATTGCTACTTGAGAATGTATACAGAAAGTGGAGTCCCATACAAACAACATGCTACCCAAATAGAGAAAGTCTCCTCAGTCAAGTCTATGTGTTCAAGTAATAATGACATTAATCAGTGAGGCAAGAGGGAACATCAGTCATGGTATAGCACTTGAGGACCCTTGTTATCCTGGAGGATGCAAAGAGGTGTGGTTGGAAAGTGCACAAGCCTCAAACACTAGTAAAACAAGTATTTAGTAAAGAGTTTCGATTTCTCATTTTCTTGTGACCTCACCTTTCTCAAAATGATTTCCTTAAATATGTACTTCCTGAATCAAGCCCAATTCATATAACAAGGCCTACCATTGTAGTGGAAGATGGAGAGAAAGATGATTGATTGATTGAGTTTAAAGACAAGTCAACCTGTCTAGGTTTTGTTATGCCAAGAATTTGGGGAATAGCATTCATTGTATGTTCATATTACATTTTTGTGTATTTGTTACTAAGCATTTTATGGGGGGGGGTACACAGCACTATCTATTACAAATAATTTCTAACATCTTTTTAACCAATAAATGGGACCCAACAGGTACTACAGCTCCAGAGTCCAGGAGAGTGAACCTGGAGTAATAGCAATGAATTCTCCCACATCTACAGAAGTGGAGCCTCACCATCAGATATAGTTTAATGTCATACCCAGGGTGGTCTTACCACTCTGCAGGAAATGGTCAGCATATTCTAAGCCTCACTGATAGGGCTGAGAAAAAGATGAGGATGATGTGATCATTGAACTGATGGATAGACATAGACAATAGACAAATAGTTTTTTGATTGATGGTTAGATAATCCTCTATTTATGGACAGTCTGGGACAGACTGATATAGATAGATAGATAGATAGATAGATAGATAGATAGATATAAGCAGACCAGAATAGGTAAATAGATAGTTAGATAAATTAAACCAGCCTGATAGTGAGGTCTTACTGTAAATGAATAAAAGTTGTTTTGAATGATAAAATATTCAAGTGAGTCCAAAAAAAAAGAAAAAAAAAAAAAAGAAATGACCTAAACACAACAACAGAAAGTGAAAAGAAAAAGAAAAAGTTTATCAAACAATGTCACCTACCACTACTCATTTTTGATAGACAATGATTCTCTGACTAGAGCGATAGGGTAGTTGAAAAGTGTACTGTTCCATCTTCTTTTAAAGGCATATTCATACGGATAAGTTTCTACAATGACAAGAATAAACACAAAATGATTATCATGATGCAAAAATTAATCATGATGCAAAAATTAACTCAAAATGTTGTCCATAAATAAATCAATAAGTCTAAAAGTTGAAAAGAATAAGCAACATTTATTTTACACAACAAATATTTGGTTTTCAACAAAAGAGGGTCAACTGAAAAGTTCATAAGACCAAATACTCTCACGTAATGTGACTAAATGAGGTTTATTTTTCAACATAGTACCCCTTGGAGTTCACACACTTCTTTCATTGGAGTTGCAGTGCTTGGATCTCATTGGTCAAAAAGTCAGCAATTGTAAATATGACGTCATCATATGAAATTTTCACCCAACCCTCATATGTTCCTTCTATGTCAATGCACTTAGTTTAGTTTGTTGTTTCTTCTAACCTCTTCTCTGATGAAGGTGTAACAGGAACATGAAATGGGCCATTTACTGTTTTCCACATTTGTTTTATTGCAACGGGGGTGGGGTCTTTGCTGCATTTTCACCCTTAATTGGGTTGACAGTCCTTGGTCGACCTTGTCAGCTCCCTCCAAAACAACCAAATTAGCACCAAGGTCACCATAGGGCAACATACAACAGAAAACCTCAGTGCTTTTTTTATCCAAAGATCTGGTTTGAATTTAGGATTTTCTTTTTCTAGACCAGTTGCCTTATCAACAAGTCTAGAAAGCCCAGTCTGTTCTACTATTCACTCTTAGCTGGGGGAGAAGAGATGGATTCATGCTTTTCCCAAAGGCATCAGCCAGAAATGAAATGCAATGCCTCCACCAGAATTAGGAGTTGGTTTATTAAGTCCATTTTCTATGAAGATAACCATCACATAGATCAAACATTTTACATAAAAAAATTAAGACATTTTGGATGAGATAGCCTATGGCCTTCTTCAGTCATAAGAGACCTAGGGATTAAACTCACAACCACTACGTAACTAGATACACTTTAACCAATGCTTTTATCTAATAGGTCCCACATGAGTTAGTGAAAAGATGTAAATACTGTAGTTCGGTGGAAGAGACAGACAGTAAGAGATAGTCTGTAAACATGAAGAGATATCCTCTAAACATACAGGTATATACTTTAAACATGAAGAGATATCTTCTAAACATGAATATATATTCTCTGAACATGAAGAGTAGAATGAGAACAATTTATTCCCATGGATTAAATAAAGGGTTGTGATTATCAGAAGATAACTGACTACCACAAACACTTGATGAAGGTTGGAGAGTACTACAGACAAAATAATTTTACTATGAAAACAACCAAGATGAGAATAATAGTTTGAGGATATCAGTGTATAATAAAGATAACCTCTAAAAAATCAGTCAAAAATCTTATACAAATATATTTCATCATATCCATTATTTTTTGTAAGCAACATTTTATTTTAAAAAATACAGGAGACATACTTACTCGGTATGCTAGCCTATATGGACAGTTCTTTCCAAACCCTACTGGTGGCTCCATTCTCCGAAGCATCTCATACATATCAGTATAATGTATCCTTCCACTATGTAAAAGAAAAAATCACACATGTTAATTTTGATTTTGGGAGAATAAGAAAATTTAAACTTTTTAAGAAAATGGGTAAAAAAATTTCACTAAATTCTATCATTATTAAAATATATTTTCTTAAAGAATGATGCAATAGTGAGCAAAGATACTGCTACTTATGAGGTTGATTCTCAATGAGTGCCCCTCACTTGTAACATTGAAGAATACAACACCATGAAACAAAGAGGAGCAAGCTATCCTTGAAGACCATTGTTCCCATTTGCACATACACACACACACACACACCACACACATATATATATATATATATATAACCTAAATGATTTGAATTATAAACTCTGGAAGTTTCATGATGATTAAAAGCCACAATAGCATCAAACACTATTTATGATAAAACTGTAAATATTATATATATATATATATATATATATATATATATATATAGAGAGAGAGAGAGAGAGAGAGAGAGAGAAAGAAAGAAAGAGAGAGAGGTAGATAGATAGATAAATATATATATATAGCATTGCCTACATATAAATACACTAACATCTTTTTTTATGAAAATTAAATTTTCTAATAAACTATCAATACCAGCATTTCAAGGGGAACATTATACAATCAAAACAGATAATATTAGGTAATATTTAATACTATTCTCTACATCATCAAAACTTTATTATTAAAAGTATCAATAAAAAAAAATAACTACTCTCTTTCTATATATTCATAAAATTTCATTTTTTTGTTTAGAGATGTTGCAATTCTTTTTTTTAGGAATCAAACACACTAGTTAGCTTAACTGACTAACACTTACATTATACAATGTTCCTTAAAAAGTAAGCAAAGCTTAGATTTGGCACAATGCTGCAAGTAGGACACCTAGTGAGGATTGAATTTACTACTCAGTAGCAATGGATCTGTGAAACAAGTTTGCTAACCATTACATTGATATATTGTATATACTGATATATTGTAATAGAAAAAACAAAAAACACTTAGTATTATCTCAGTTATGTATTTATCCAACACCTCCACCATAGTCAGAATGTGACACAAGGTCAGGTTTTAAGTGTCCCAAAGTGAGCTCAGCAAGGACGTAAACCTCAAATGGAGCAAGAGAGCAAATACAGACTTTGGTCCTTTTCTAGCAGAGAGATATGTTCCGCTGAGAGGTGTCAGAATAGTTATAACAGGGATAACTGGCTTTTAGTGGTCAAATGTGCATAACTTTGTTGCCTTTTGATCTTTTGATGTCAGCTCTGACAGGAAACATGAACTGGGTTTAAACTGACATCAGACAGGTTAGTTATATCAGCTGGTTTGAATTCAGACTTTTTTCTAGATTGTTCGCCATATCAAGGTTAAAGAGTCCACTCAAATCTGCTATTTACCCATAGTCAGAAGAAGAAATGGATTCATGCCTTTCCCAAGGACATTGGCATGAAGTGAAATGCAAATGACCACATCCAGGATTAGAACTGATTGTTGTTTCCATCTATTATGATGATAACCATTACAGCACAACAACTCCTTGTATTATGTTATATGATTGATTGATTTTAACAGCATGTCAACTTGTCTATGGTTATTTTATCCCTAGAGGTTATAGATTCACATTCATTGTACAGTCATATTTAAATTTTTTGTGTAGTTGTTTCTTAAGAGGTTTTTGGACATGGGTATGTGTATTTAAGTATTCCTATCAATAATTTGCACACAGTTGTATGGTTTCAAGTAACTCATAAAAATACACAGTAAACAATTTGAATTGCTTCAAGAAACTATTCTTAATACAAATAATTTACATTTAAATGGTTTCAAGTATTCCTATCTTATACTAATAATTTTCAAACATATCTATTTGACCCATAGATGGAACACTAACAGATACTACTACTCCAGGTCAGAGTGGGTCTGGGAATAATAGCATTGAAGAGGTACTTCCCACTCTCCAGAACTGGAACCTCACCATCAAATGCAGTTTAATGTTATACTCAGGGCACTTCCTTTTATAGGAAGGCTCTTAACCCCCTGCAGGGGATACTTTCAGTGTATTTTAAGCCCTACTAACAGGGCAATAGAATTATGTTATAGGTATTTTTCATATATACTCACCTAGCAAGTGGGTCATATTCTGCCCAAACTCTACTGTATTCATCCAAATGATGTGGACCAAGAATTGAAGTATCCCTTGTTAAGTAATCAAAATTATCCATAATAACGGCAACAAAAAGATTCAGCATCTATGAAAATAGAAAACAGTAGCAACTTATACAGATTACTTGAGAAAAAGAAAAAGCAAATCAACATGTTTTGATAGAATAATTCTGAGAATTCCCTTTAAGCTATGCAGTTGTATTGGCAATGCATAATGTTATAGTCTGTTGTAGGTGTGCGGATCGGTATGTATCATGACCCAACCCACAAATAATTCGAACTAATGATTTGGCACAGAATAAGGCAAGGACACAAACGTCAGAGAAGTTTGGTTAACAATTGGTGATTCAATTTATTTAACCAAAAGAAACTGAAATGACAAAACTTGATAAAAAGGGTTGAGTTCTTCTGGATGGCATGAAAATGGGCTATAGGTTGTGTCATATGGTTCGTTAGGTTAGTTACCTGTGGTGAGAAAGCAAGCTATGGAATAGCTTAGGGCTCAAACCACTGGGAAAACCATGTTCCCTGTGTAATGGCCTGAAATGTTTAGTTCCAACACTGTGGAAACCTGCAAGAGCCTCCATGCTAGGGATGTAGCTGTTGCTCAACCAATGGAAAATGATGTTTTCCTTGACTATGACCTGAAAGAGTTGTTAGCTCCAACACCCTGGTCTTAATGGCCTCGCTGGCCACCTGGGTACCTATCTCTTGCTGATTCTCCAGTTTTATAGTTTTTTGGTGAGCATCTACTTTTGGCCGGCTTTTGATATTTCTGATTTCATCAGATTCAAGGTGCATTCCACCCTAAACAGGGTGTATGCACTATCTATTAGTGTCTGTTAATATTATATGTTGCCTGTGTCTTTTATCTTATTACTAAACTGAATGTTACTGGGCTTGATTTCTGTGGTGGTGGAGTCGTCACTGTAGGGGCTAGAACTCTCCTGTGCCCAGGGGACAGGAAGTAGGGAGATTAACATCCCTTGTCAGGTTGTGAGAACTTTCTCTTAACTGGTTTAACTGGACTAAGCCTCGTAGAATTAGGCTCTCACCACTCAGTCAACTGTGACTGAAGAAAACCCCTCAGTGAGGGAGCATAGCACATACACCACCTGAGCACCCCCTCAGCAAAGGAGATAAATAACTGTATGTACTGCCTTCAAGTACTTGTTATATTGTTGTGTCTAGTTGTGTTTTACATGTTAATAAACTTGGTTAAGTTTATATGTGCTTTTCCCTTGTTACTTTGATTTGTGTATCTGTATATTATTCCTATTACCATATCACTAATATTGAATGTTGCCTGCTGATGACTTGAGGTAATAGGTATAATGGTGAAATGTGAAGGTCACATACATTTTTGAGTAGCTGTTTGCGCTATAATAAATCTACTATACCTAGTTACCCCTACTTAACAGAACTCTCTACAAACCGAAGTCTACTTCAGTTAATTATGCCCCTTAACAGACTTTCCATAAACTAAGATGACAGCCTGGGGGTATACACATGGACTTGTAGAGTAAAACACTGTTTAAGTTGAATAAAGATGTTATTTCGTGGTAATTGCCTTGTCCTTATTCATGATAGTAGATTGTATCTTTAAATATTTGCGCCATGTTTTGAGAAATTATTATATAAAAGTTTAATACTTCTGAAAATTCAAAGAAGAAAAATCAAAGAATTACAACAGAAAATTCCAAGAAACATATCCTGAATCATTTCGATAGGAAATCGATACCCGATTTTTTAAAAACTATTAAAGTAGATGTTTATAGTCTACTTTCTCTAGTTATCCCCCTTTTAACAAAATTCTCTACAAAACAAAAAAATTCTCAAACAAAAGTCTACTTCACCTAATTATGCCCCTGAACAGATTCTCCACAAACCAAGATGGCAGCCAGATGATATACATGCAGACTTAATACTTGTAGAGTAAAATGATCAATTTAAATTGAATAAATTGTCATGAATAAGGAGAAGAGAATTACCACAAAATAGTGGCTTTATTCAACTTAAACAGAACATTTTACTCTACAGTAAACATTTAATGATGCATATCAACAATTCAAAATGTCCGCTTATAGGTAAATAACTGACAATATCTCAGCTTCAACTGATCATATATATCGAAGTGTAATACCACTTCTTCCATGTTTTTAAATATAGAGAATCTATTTTGAAAAAGTATTTTAGGATGTGAGGTGAATGTAAATATTACAGAGGTCTTGTCAATGCTATTTTGTATCCCAAACCATTTTTCTGATTTATATGGTGAAATGAAAATTGTTATTGTTTGACTCTCTAGTAGTGTTAGTTGTATTTTTTTATAACAACAAATATAGAAATAGAGTACTTACAAGGAACGAGCATAGGAAAATGAAAGTAACAAAATAAATGTAAGCGATGTCCAATCCGCAAGAATTGTCATACATTTTCGATTCTGGGTCACATGGCCGGCCTGATAGACACGAAAGCATTATCTGCTGCCAGCTTTCACCTGTGGCACACCTGTAAAAAACACAAGAAATACATTCATTTTTAATATAATTTCCTCTTCTCAATATAATCATTTAACGCACAGAGAAAGAAGCTTGGTTTGGTTTCTTTGGTTTAATGGCATATCAACCCTTATGGGTTATGTATTGCCAAATCTACCCTTGTAGAAAAACAGTAGTAGTACTATTTAACTTTCAGTTGGGGGATGAGAGGGTTCATACTTTTTCCAAGAGCATTAGTCTGAAGTGAATGTAATAGTGTGACAGGAGTTCAAACTCACTTACTATGATGTCACAGTCCAGCATGTTAGCCACTACACTACAGAGACTCTCTCCAAAGAGAGAAAAAAAGAAGCAATTTAAAAAAAAATAGAATCTATAAGACAAAGCAAAAATAAAGTTTATTAAGAGAAAACTTTACTTAAGCTATATTATTTTATCAAATACAATGATTTGGTTGGTTGTTAGGTTTAATGGCATATCAACACTTGCGGATTATTTAATGCCAAATTTTATTTGTTTTTTAATATATGATTTGTTTAAGAAATAATTTTCATTAACTTTATGTGTATTGATAAATTGGTCTAAATAATTTTCATTAACCTTCAGTATTGAAATATTGTATTAATGTAGTAAGTCAGTTTCATCAAGACAGCAAGGGAGTCTATCTCCTTTTCACTAGCGCTAGACTAGTAATATTGCTTTTGTGTCTGATTAGTAAATTTGTCAAATACATTGAATTCTGATTAATTTGGTCCTAACCAGCAATTTTGAACCCAATAATTGACTGGTGCAATTAACCAAACAAACAAATAACTTTCTGAAAAAAGATGTTTATAGAAAATTCTTGTTTAATCCTTTCACAACCAAGATATTTAAAAAGATTATGGATATACAAAATTATGTTTTGAGTATGATGTTTGAAGGATGAAAATGAAATCCAACTAAAATATACTAAATATGGTAAAACAAGGTATTTAGAGGATGATTTTATTATAGTTGAAGTATTTGTCAAAATTAATGGTTTCATTTTTTAATATTAAACTATCATCAGGACATTGTCAATTGTGATGTTGTATCTTCTGAATTATATTCAATTTTAAATATGGAAAAAAAAATGAGAAAAACCGTGTATTCAATTGCCATAAGTAGTATTCTGTTTCAAAACTATGTGACGTAATTAATGATTGAAAAAAGAAAAGAAAAAGTAACGTACATATTTTCTAAAAAATGTATATTATCTATTTATTGGTTTAAAATGTTGATTATGTCATTACTCTTGTGCAATGTTCGAAATAAAATCATCCCCTGAACCTCGCAAACTCGACCCATGAGTAGCACAGCTTGGATCTGTGCAATAAAGTGGGTAGCTGATGGTTGGTTTGGCACTCAACTTCAGACACAAAAACAATCTCCCTGGTCTAGCAGTAATGAAAAGGGAATAGACTCCCTCACTGTCTGGCTGATACCAACAATAGGCCATTCTGCTGACTTTACTTACTACTTACTAATATATTTGCATAGTGTCAGATTTATCTCCATTTTCCCTGATTATATATACATATATATACATATATATATATATATATATATATATATATATATATTATATATAAAGGAAAAGTTGACTTACCGGTGAATTTGGTCACGATGGTTAGTAAGTGTGGAATTCAGAGGGGTAAGTCATCGATATAACAAATACAAAGTGCTCAATACTAAGTAGAGCAAATTTATTATAAAATGGGTACAAGAAATAACCTACTCGAGTTTCACCATAAGGATCTTCAGGGTTAAATCCACTGAATTAATCGTGACACTGATTAATAATTATATCATAATATATATATATATATATATATATATATATATATATATATATATATATATATATATATATATATATATATATATAATCATTATGATATAATCATTTGCCCTTAATAAGTACACTTACTAAAATTTTGTTTTATAAAAATTAAATTTTCTTTAACTGTTTTCACTTTGCATGATATTTATATTCATTTTAATCTTAAATTTATAATGGCCCTCAAGTCTATTCACAAAAGAACTGAAAAAATACAACTTTCTAAAATCTACTCATAAAATATCTACCTCTGAATTTACTGACTATCTATCAAACAGTTTTTCATAAAATGGGAAAAACTTTTTAAAATTATCTTTAGTATTATGATTAAGTATTATGCAATTTCTCTTTCAGAATGTACATACAACAAATGATAATAAATGACAATGTTGCCATGTGAATAGTGCTATGATCTCTAGCAAATAAAAATTTATTCAAAAAGTTTTTAACATGAAAATTCTATAAAAATCAGTAGTAAATATTATAATTGGATTTTTGTATATTTTAATAAAAAAAAACAAAATTACTTTAAAAGTAGCTAAAGTTATTTGAGAATAGGATCGTCAACTTATAAATGAATAAGTTCAATTGAGAATAGGGTAAATTCATTTTAAGAAATGGTAGAATTCAGTTGAGAAATATTGAAGTAGTAGTAGATTTAAGTTGTCTGAATTTCATTGATGATGAAATAATAATTCATGAAGATGAGAGAAAAACAAGTCAACATCTTTTTTTTTTTTTAAATAATGCTTTATCTTCAAAATTTGAACAATTGAAATATATATGTTACATTTTTAAGAAAGTAATGTTTTAGTATTGTTCAAATATAATGCTTATTTCTATTACCTGAATAGGAGTAAAACGGCGTAAAAGAATGATCTGAAATTGTTATGCCTATTGATGGAAGTCTTGGAATCAAGTCGAATATTCCCAAAAACCTGAAAAAGAGTAAAAAAAACAAAAAGAAGAAATTACTTAATTTTCTTATTATTTTCAAAACTGTACGTATATCAATTCAGCTAATCAAAAAAAAAAAAAATTCCAAAATGATAAGTATATTCTAAATACAGACAATTTGAAAAAAAAAATTTAATTTATTCAACAAACAATTACATTTTTACTTATTTTAAAAACTGTAGACCTCTCCAGGCAATTATTTATTTTGACTTATTTTCAAAACTATAGATATATAGATATATATGCATACAAGCAAGCAATTTTTTTTTACCTATTTTCAAAACTATAGATATATAGATATATATGCATACAAGCAAGCAATTTTTTTTTACATATTTTCAAAACTATAGATATATAGATATATATGCATACAAGCAAGCAATTTTTTCTACATATTTTCAAAACTATAGATATAGTGATCTTATGAATACCAGCAATTATTTTTTTAATTTATTTTAAAAGCTGTAAATAGATTAACACATATTAATACAGACAATCAATTTTCTTTTTACTTACTTTCAAAAGGAGAGTAATATTTGATTATCTTGTAATAAGACAAGGATGGCAAACCTTTTTGATAGCATGTGTCCACATTGGTTATAATCTTCTAAAAAATTTCCTCATGTGCCCATAGGAATCTTTTATGGTGTAAATGTAATAAATAAGTAGAGGCAGGCAAGGAAAATCAGCTCTGTATGGACACTAGATGCCATCTAGAGGACATGCCAAGAGCGATGATGAATAGAGATGGATGGTGACAGAATCAAAGGAATTCATGCTGTCAGCATGCCAAATGATGATGATGATGATGATGATGAGGAGGAGGAGGAGGATGAGGAAGATGATGATGTATACATCTATAGATTATGCCTGTCCTTGATTTTTCCCTTGTCATCAAAAACATATTTATATTTTTAACTTCCTAATGTTAACACTTACCTGCATTCCGATGATGGCATAAATGAAGAAAAGCATTGCAATCAGAAGGCACACATAAGGCAAGGCCTGAAAAATAAAAGAGCAACCGTTAGACATCCAGATTTTAAACCATACTTTATATATATATATATATATATATATATATATATATATATATATATATATATACACACATACATACATATACATACATATATATATATATATATATATATATATATATATATATACACACTATATATATATATATATATATATATATGCACGCAGACAATATCATATTATTATATTCAATATTCTTACCTAAGTTATTTATCATTAATAATTTCAAGTGTCACTTACTTTAAAAGACTGTAGAAATGTCCACAGGAGTAATCTGATGGTATAACCCTGTCGCAGTAGTTTGATAAGACGTGCAGCTCGGAAAAGTCGAAAGCTTCCGGTCCGAAAGGATGAAGCCTATAAAGGAAATTATTTTTTAAATATGTATTTTTCTAAAGTATGCAAATTTTTAAAAATGGAAGTGATGGTAAAAAAAACCAAAAAACCAAAGGTTAATATTTTTATTGCCAGCAAGTCCCAAATTATTGCAATCTGTATTCTTTCTATGAGAATTGATTGGATAAACATTTCACACACACACACAAAAAAAGCTATTTGCTTACATTTAAATCAATATCCAAAGACAAAATATAAGATACTTATCTAATATTACTACTAATATTTTAAAAATTCACATCAAAACTATTTTTATTAAGAATAGAATCTACAGCCCAAACATATTCTTCTCTACAAAAATAGATAAATAATTTATTGAGTTTCTGGGAAGAAATGAAATATTTGAAAAATCAGTGCTTCTTTAGAATAGTCCAACTATAAAGGGAAGTAATCCATACATTTATCAAAATAGTTTTTTCTGGAGACTAGTTCATCTACAGAACTTTTGTAGATACTAATTTTTTTAAAATATTATTAATCCTGGTATAATGGTGTGCCATATGATATATATATATATATATATATATATATATATATATATATATATATATATATATATATATGGGTCACAAAAACTATGCCCAAAATCAGAATAAAAAAAATGAGTCTTATTGTAGTAGAGCATTTTGTAATATGAGGTGACCACTGTGTGACCAAGAGCAAGAAGTCACAGAACTATTGTGTGGGCCACAAGAATTGGAAATTTATAAAAAGGGTTAATATTATAAATAGTTGGCCAAGGCTAGGCCTAGGCCAATTTGTATATCACAATTTCTAGCTGCAAAAGTCCCCAAATAGTCCTGGACAGTATCAAATGATACTTATGTATATACAGTATATGCAGGACTCAGTGGCAATGGACCTATGATATATAGCTTGCTATCTATTAAATCAAGGTAACAATGGGCAGAATGTATTCTTGGGAAGAAATGAACTACACTCCTTGTTGTGCAAAAATAAATAAGAATGCACTGATTACTTCTAATTGGCTGCAGCAACAACCAATCCAGTGCACAGAAACCAAGGTCTATGTAGGTGTCATGGGGGTATAGATTGGTGTGTATCATGACCCAACCTATGAACAATTCAAACTAATGATTTTACACAGAATAAGGCAAGAATAACGAAGACAGGAGTTTGGTTAACAAATGGTGATTCAATTTATTCAACCAAAAGAAACTGAAATGACAAAACTTGATAAAAAGAGTTGAGTCTTCTTAGATGTAGTGGAAACGGGAAACAGGTCATGTCAAGCGGTTGGTTAGGTCAGCTACCTGCGGTGAGAAAGCAAGCTACAGTATAGCTTATGGCTCAAACCACTGGGAAAATTATGTCCTATGGATAACGGCCTGAAGGAGTGTTTAGTTCCAATGCTGTGGACTTAAAGGCAGGAGCATGCATGTTAGGGAAATAGCTGATGCTCAACCACTGGGAAAATAATATTTTTCTTGGCCACGACCTGAAAGAGTTGTTAGCTCCAATGCTGTGGACTTAATGATGCCTTGCCAGCCACCTGAGTACTTATCCCTTGCTGATGCTCCAGTTTTATAGTTTTTTGGTGAGCATCTACTCTTGGCCAACTTTTGATATTTCTGATGAAGGAAAAATCTCTTCATCAGATTCAGTGTGCATTCTACCCTAAACAGGGTGTATGCACTATTTATTAGTGTCTGTTAATATCATATATGACCTGTGTCTTTTATGTTATTACTAAACTGAATGTTTATGCATTTTCCGGTTACTAATAGGCTTGATTTCTGTGGTGGTGGAGTTATCGTTAATATTGAGAGTATCACCTTCTGATGACTTGTAGTAGTGAGGAAAACAGGGAAATGTGAAGGTCACATACATTTTTGAGTAGCTGTTAGCACTGCAATATAGACAAAAACTCAATATAAGTGCCAGTGTAGCTGCTAGCATTGAGAGAAATGGATGGAACCCAGAGTGTTTGTTCCTGGTGGGGTCTATCTTGTTGGGGATATTATGTTGAAAGATTGAAATCCCCTAATGAACCATCATCATCATAGCTTGGCTTTGTGAACAAAGATTAAGGGGGTGGTCCATGTTGACTGTATGCATATCATGTCTGATAAGGCTTATTTGGGACAGGCAGGTAGGGTCAGAGTGACTGCAGTCATAACATAATTGACTACACCACACAGCACACTAAGTGTACAGGCATATTTCAAACACTTCCCTTCATGAGTGAACTATAGAAGCACCAACATTTTTTTGTCTACTTCAATAGTACAAAGGTTACATGCAACTAAATGAAAATTATTATTCACAAAATTCCATATAAGGTCAAAGACTAATTCACTTGAATTAAGTGAATCAAAGAGAGAATAAAAGAATGAATACATAATGAGCAAGGAATCTATTCATGCAGTTGTAAGTAAAGAAAATGGAACCATGAATACAATGCTAAAAAACTCTTGAGTAAATACTCTATTTTGTGACAGACAAATTGCACCAGCATGTAGAATGCACTTTAAATTGATGAGGAGTGATTGAATAAGCATAAGGCCGAATGTACAAAGACATTGAGTTACATGGTTCCCAATAAGTTCACATACAGTTCAACTCTTTGAATGATTACTGAACTGTGTGTAAATTTGCAAAGGAACCATGTTAAAAAAATAACTTTTCTAATTGTCTAAAACCTTTGTACCTTAGGCCACAAACTTATTGATTACCCCTTGTAGGATAAAATATATTGGCAAAATATACCATGTATGTATGTATGTATGTATGTATGTATGTATTCTAAAGTTGCTTGTATTGTTTTAATTAGGACAGGAGTAGTGAAACTTTTTGAGACTGTGAAACCACAATCTTCTGAAAATGTGCTTATAGGAATTTTTATGCTATCAATTATCATTTGTATTTTATAAATTATTTCATAGAGAAAGAGAATAAAAGGCCTGAATGCATCCTAAAAAGTGTTAAGACAATAGCTTTCAATTGTTTGAATGAGACACCTTTAGGAATTATGTTTTATTTATAATAATTCATAAAAATTAAGATTCATGAATGAACAAAGATAATGATTTTTTTCAAGAAAATGGTGTCTTAATACTTATTTATGATTACTTATAGTTTTACTATTAACAAAAATATAATATTAAAAAAAACCTGCTAGGTTTCATAAAAATACTTTACTTTGGATTTTTTTTTCAAAAATTGAAAGGTAAGTAAAATACAGATGTTCTTGGCAATTATTTAGTTTTCATTTAATTAATTATAATTTGAATTTTATGGTAGTTAAATTCAATAAATAATTAAAGGTGAGTAGGAAAATTACACTCCCCACCAATATTTTGTTCTTAAATCATAGTAGGCAAGTATAAAACAAAAATTATTAAAGGTGATATTTTTCTTTCTTTTTTTTTCTCTTCCCAAATCACTAACAAAAAATGTTATTGCCCAAATGTTTATATTTTTTTTCATGTACCACTTAGAGAACATGTGCCATAGTTTCATCACTCCTGAACTAGGGTAATTTTTAGATCAAAAGCTTGAATATGAACATGTAGGATGCAGGGTGATTTTAAGATACAGATATTGCAATATTAGGATGTATCAAAAGTATTTTCATTTATTAACACAATGTTCTACTAAAGCTTGTATTATGTATGAATCTAAAGACTACCTATGACTTCACTATATTATCATTATTGTTATTAATATATATATCACACCATTATCACTATAATTCAGAAGAATCTTTTATTACAGATGCTACAATGGTGGATATCTGTATTGAAGTTCTGATAGTTTTGAGGTATTATTTTAAACTGGGCTTCAAAGTCACCAAAGTTGCTCACAGGAAGTAGAAAAAAATGAAACAATATTTGATTGTACTGCCCCAAACTGATTTAAATGCTTTGAAATAAAGCTCAGATGTGGATGATAATTAGTCAATGTTTATGATGATTTAAAATGCATGGCAGGGGAGAATCTGATCACCAGCATAAGATAATTTTCAAAAGGAGATAGGATCACTGAAAGATACCATAATATAGAGCATGACATAAGCTTAAAAATATATATGAGATTTTGAGAGGTTATCCACAGACATTCAGTTGATTGAAAAAATTGAAAATACTTTTGATACACTCAGGGCTGCAGTAATGTATGTATTTAACTAACCTCTTCACCACAGGCACGATGTGACACAAGGTCGACTTTTAAATAGAGTTTGAATTCAGAGTGTTCCTTCTCCTAGGTTGCCATTCTAAGGTTAAAGAACTCAGTCTTCCCAACTATTTATCCATAGCTGGAGTGAGAAGAGACAGATTCATAGTAAGGTAACCAGGTGTAATCTTCTTAAAAATTGATCTTGTGTCACATCATCCTCATGATGGAGAAGTTGGGTAAATACATACTCTTACATGTCATAATTTCTTCACATATGCATTTTTTGTAGAAGAAAGACCCACAAGGCAATAATGCTTAGAGCACACAAATGGCCTTCAGCAGCCCTGGATATACTCTAATACTTAAAAATAAAGTAAGTTATAAAGATTAAGTTCAATTAAATTTTTAAACTTTTGAATTGACATAGAAGTATTCATAAAATTATGAATAAAATACTTTTGATACAAATAAAAAAAAAATGCATCTTACAGTATCACCCATAAATAAGTACATGCCTACGATGAGATCCACAGTGGGTGCCCACTAATAGTTACAGTACTGCCTATTAATAAGTACACTGCTAAGAATTTTTCATAAAAAGTTAATTTTATTCCAAGCTAAAGATACCAGGAATTTATCATTTCTTGTGGAACATTATATGATTAAGTATTATTACTAAACTCTACAGCACTGAAACCGTTACCAGAAATATGAATGTGTAGTAGTCTAAAAATATATATTTTTTTTTTTTTTGCACATGGTCCAATCAAATGCAAATAATTTTTAAATAGATTTATTGGACTCATAGATGGGACCCTAACAGGTACTACCACTCTGAGTCAGAGTGGACTTGAGAGTAATGTTTTTAGTTTGATTTTGTTTCTTAGTTTAATGGCATATCAAACTTTGTCAGTTATTTAATGCCAAAGCCACCCTTGTAGAAGAACAGTAATGGTACTATTTAACCCATAGCCAGGAGATCAGGGAGTTCACACCTTTCCCAAGGATATTATTCTGAAAGTGAAGGTAATAGCGCAACTGGAGCTAGAACTCGTTTGGTATGATGTCACAGTCCAGAATGCTAGCCACTATGCCACAGGGGCTCCCACCAATGTTCTTAGTTATAGAGATTCACTGCTGTAGAGTTCAGTAATAAATAATACTTAATAATATCTATTTTGATTGTACAGTAATTCACAAGAAATAATAAAATCCTGATATCTTAATTTAGAAGACAATTAACTGTTTTATAAAAAATAAAATTGGTAGAGGTGTACTTATCTGAGGGCGATTCTGTAAAATATCATATATTCTATGTAAACTGTATGAAAAGGTATAGGTCTTTATAAGAAGGTGCCAACTATTACGTAATATAGTGAAACAGAACTAGATTGAGGGACTGACTAAATATAAATAACTAAAAGATAATAAAAGTAAATCAAAAGGATCCATTAATACTACCATATCACTTGTAACTTGGAAAAAATAAAATAAAACAGATATAAAAACAATTTACCTATCTTTGATATTTTATAATGAAGATGATCTCGACCAGCTTGCAACAATGTGAATACAAGAACAATACCATCAGCATAGATAATAATTAACTTCTTTGAACACTGAGTGTAACAAACATATAAATCCATCAAGAACTTATTACAGATATATAGAAGGTAAAAGAAATCTGGCAAATAAAACTTAAATAATATTCCAGAGATGAATCTAATTTTTAACAAGTTTTGTAATAGCAATATACAAAATTCATATATGTGTTGTATGAGTCAAGTTTGGGATGAAATTCAATGGAATAAAAAAAAAACAGTTTGGAAAATAAGATTAACTTATTTCTCTTGAGCTCTAGCATCATCAGAATCAAAATTAATTCATTACCAAATAGTAGCTTTACATTGTACTGATTGATTGATTTTTAACAGCATATCAACCCATCTAGGGTTATTTTATACCTAGAGGTTAAGGAATCATATTCATATTTACATTTTTTGTGCTGTTGTTTCTTGTTTTTTTTTGTACACAGTTTTAAAGAAGATGAATAATTTTTAAACAGATCTATTTGACTCATAGATGGAACCCTAATAGGTTCTACCACTTCAGGTCAGAGTGGATCTGGAAGTAATAACAATGAATGGGTACTTCACACTCCTCAGACCTCCAAAACTAGAGCATCACCATTAGATGCAGTTTATTGTCATACCAAAGATAAACTGTGTGTGTGTAGGGGGGAGTCTTACACTTCTGCAGAGGATACAGCCAATGTATTCTAAGGGTGTAATCAACATTGTAGGGAGAGAATTGTCATAACATATGGGCAGTCTATGAATACTTAATATAATTCTTTTTTAAATAATTCTAACTGTATTGATCTGTTTTATTATTTTTATTTTGTTGTTGTTTATGTCCTTTTGTAAATAGAGAAAGAACACAATTTATAACAACAATGACTTATAGAAAGCACTCTGATCTATGAGTCACCTGCAGTCAATTTATTAAAAATTACCAAATTAATACTCATAGAATGTGAAGAAATAAGACATAAGCAATAAAAAATGAATAACATTGATACACCTAAAAGTTTTTTTTCTTTTTTTCTTAAATCAAGTATTCATACTTTCAAGACAAATCATCATGCTTCTCTCTTTTATGTAAACCTGTTTTTCATAATGAATTAATTTTCATTTTGATAATGTTAGACCTCTAGTGAAATAAGTTTGATTTTCCAAACTGTTTTTTTCTTTCTCATGTATTGTATATTTAAATTCTCCCATTTTTTCTCTTCTATTGTAATGATAAACATTGGTACCATGACTTTTTATTGAATAACTTTTCATCAAATGGCATATTGTTGAATGACTTTTTTATCAATTGATATTAATAATATTTTATTGAACAACTTTTCATTGAATGACATTTTATTAACTTTTTGTTAAAATTGTATTTTTATTGAAGAGCCTTTCAATCATATCCTTTATTAAAATCTACATCATTATGTCTAATTTTTAGTTATTATATCTGTAATATTGTTTATTTACAATGCCAGTTGTTAATTTTAGTCAAAAATTGGTTTATTGTATAAAAGTTAATATTACACTCTAAGTCAAATCTCATTATCATTTGTAAACTCTTAATTATGGTAAAAAAAATATAATAGCCTGTAGGCCATAACAGTGAGTGATCATATGACAAAGAATTAAGCCTTTTTTGGACAAATGGAAAGCACCACAGATTGAAGCTGTGGATGCTTTCTTGATCCAATCAAAAACATATAAATAAAACCCACATTCCACAATAAGCAGTTGTAATTCTTGCAGCCCCCACACATCTTCAACAGGCAGAAACGGATAACACTCAGAACATTTCCTTTTGGAACAAAGTCACCATACCTCACATGTGCATGAAGGATAGCCCAAAACAATTTATCCATGAACACTTATAGGGAACTCAGCCATCATTGAAAGGACATACAACAACTTAGCTTCTTCGTAAGCCCTCCAAACTAACATAAAGAAAAGGGAACCCTCTTGTACATTCCTTACATAAATGTTGATTATATTATTGTTTCTTACTATTTCTTCCACTTCTATGACCCAGCAGATAGTATGATATTCTTCGTCAAGTCAGTTGCCCCTCTTCCACTCTCTCTCCTTCTCTCCTCCCCTACATTACCATACACGAATATAAGTAATTTCTGTAAGCTCCCTGAACTAATATAAGCAAAGGAAACCCTCTTACATATTTCTGTACATCAATTTCACCCCATTTGTTGATTCTATTATTGTTTCTAAGTATTTCTTCCACCCTTACTATATAGCAGGTAGTACAAATTCCTGGTCAGTTCAATTGTCCCTCTTCCACTCTCTCTCCTTCCCTGTATTACAATACACGAATATAACAGTAATTTCTATGAAAAGTAATTTTGATGAAATTTTGTTCAATAAAATCTTCTTTCAATGAAAAGTTGTGCTAATATAGATATTATTTATGAATGTGATTCTTAGTAAACAAAACAATCATTCATCAGTTTCTTAATATTTTACTTGAATATTTTCACAAGAATAATTCTAAATGTTAAATTACAATAGATTTAAAAAAATTTCAAACCATGAAGCATTTTGAAATAAATCTGTAAGGGAAAAAAAAAAAGTAACATCATAAACAATTTTCATTTGTCAGTATTTCCAGAAGAAGTAATCAGATTTGATTAATATTGAGAAATTAATAACAACAGACAAGTCATACTTACACTGGGCAGAACATTGGTAGTGACTACGTCAATTATACTTCCGATCACAATGATAAAGTCAAACATATTCCATCGATCACGAAAATAGTTCTACAATATAAAAGGAAAAGAATATATCTCGTTCCTCAACATTTAATTTTGGGTCACACAACTTGAATGTTTATATTTAGAAATGAAAATAATGTGTATACATAAGAAAAAACTAGTTGAAGTAATTACAAAAATTCATTAAAATAAGAAACCATGCTTAATCTTTTTAAATAATTTTTAAAAATAATTTTACAAATGATGTGAGGCTGATTTATTTACATGCTAATAATGTATAAACTATTTCAAGTGTTCTCTGTCGTCTATCTTACGAACTGCTCAGATCCTGAGTCACTGATAAGCTTTATGAAGGATATGATGTTGTAGGGGACACAGGATATGATAGTATTTCTGTAAGATTTATTCTCATTTTTCATAGCGCAATAAATGCAAAACACTTTAAAGCAGTTTATAGCCACCAGTATTCATTGGTGTTATTTTGGAAAAAAAAAAAAAAGAAATAAAAAAAGGTAAAATGTGTAGCAATAATGAATCATTTAAAACAAAACAAAATACTTATTGCATGATTTAAAATGTTCTAATTTATGTAAGAACTCACATTGAACTTGGAAGCAGACGTATTTTCAATATAAATAAATTAATTAAAAAAATGGAATAGGTCTACAGAAATCTAAGTTTACTTTATCAATGTTTTACTGCATAACAGCATTATCAGGATAAATAATAAAAACTCAAGATTTATCATACATTAAATGATAAATTTTGTTCCTGTTTTTCTGTTGAGCTTTCATATCAATGAAAGAGATATTATTATTATTATTAATTTATATTTGATAATTTCTATTATCATTTTATTATTACTTACTGATATTCTTATGCATAATTAATTGGTACAACAGTTTTGTAATTCATTATTAGTGCTGTAAGTCTATATTCATAAATAAGTTCATTCATACCATTAAAATCTTTTGTTCTATCAACTCTGACAACTTAAGATTTTGCAAAATTCTATAAAAATAACTAATTGAATTACTCTAATTTATGTAATAAACAAATTTGTATAATTAAAAGTGGATGTATCTGCTTTACATGTTTTGTTGTTTTTAAAATTATGTTTGGTGCATTACATGTATTATATCAGCAGTACTATTCATTATAACAAAATAATGTAAGATTTTATTTTTTTACAATTTATATATATATATATATATATATATATATATATATATATATATATATATATATTGCTATATCTAGGAATAAAGAGGGATCAATATTAGTGATAGAATATCCATATCTAAATTAGGATAGCATAGACATAGACTCAATGGCGCTTGGTAATTGGCAGTTTTTTTTTACCAAGGCCTGATGATTGCATAGGCAACAAACTGACAGTTATCAAATGCCAATGACTATGTCTATGTTATTCTTAGATATATCATCATCAAGTCATGCTGACAGCACAGATTTTCATGACTCTCTTTCAACACTCGTTCCTATCGGTCATGAACATCATATACTTGCAACACTGAAATTACAAACCTAAATTAATTTAATATTTAGTAATGAATTACATACAAGAATGTTGGCAGGTATTAATAACAATGTTATTAACAAAGCTCAGCCGAAAAGCAAAGAACAAAATTGATTATTTAATGTGATAAATCTTGAGGTTCAGTCATTATCTTGATAATGCAATTATGAGGTGAAGTATGTTGATAAATAAATTTACAATTTTGAGTAGACTTATATCGCTTTTAATTAATTTGTTTACATGTTCTAATTCTTTGCAATTTTCAATAAAAGCAACATTGAAAAAGTGTTTCCTTCATTTATATTATAATGATCAGATTTATATTCTACAATCAACATGACACAAATTACAAATTGTAGTAATGCTTTTTAAAATGCTCTTAGAGAATAAAAAAAATTCTAATCCAATCTAAATAATAATGATAATAATGTAAGGTCTGCAGTAATACTGACCCAGATCATTATAATTTCTAAAGGAGATAACTATTAAATTCTAATTATGGATTACTTTCCCTTATCTATTTATTTGCAACTAATTATAATATAATTATATAAATAGGATGTGACCACAGAATTCATATAAGGATCACCTTAGATGTGACTCAATAATGAGCTTAATGGATATCAAAAATAGCCTTTAAGTGATTTATTTTTCTAAAGTTTATCTTTTCTTTTATAAATCTTATCTATCAGATGAGCTATCATTTTTCAATATGGCTTCCATGGAAAAGAGGATCAATCAATCAAAAAGGTTTTTCCTTTATTTTTTTTAAAGCTTATCTATCTGAGAGATATCATTTTTCAAGGTGGCTTTCTTAGAAAACATAATCAATTAAAAATGTTTCCTCCATTTTTTTTATAAATCTTATCTATCAGATGAGATATCACTTTTCAATATGGCTTCCATGGAAAACAGAACCAATCAATTAAAAAAAAATCTTTTAATAATTTCATATAAACAAATGTCATGAAATCAAACAGTAAATTCTTTAAAACAATCATAAAAAGGCAAAATAATCATTAAGTCTAGATTTAATAATCAAGCAATTGAACTACTTCTACTCATTCTACTATATGTACTACTAAAAAAGACCATTAACCTTTCACTGGTTTTTCACTGTTGATTGTATTTATCAGTTCTCATTTACAGGAACAAAACGAACCAATTTGTTTTTGAGCTTGAATTCTTGGTTGTAATAAAAGAAAATATATTATTCCCCATCCCCAAACATAACTATCCTATTTATTAAAAAAAAAAAACGAAAAAAACCCAAAAAACAAACAGTTATTCACTCCTTGGTGACTGTAGATTCTCAATTATTAGTAGTACCGGCATTAAAAACTGGGAAAAAGTAGAAGAGGAAACTTTATATTTAGAAATGAAAATAATGTGTATACATAAGAAAAAACTAGTTGAAGTAATTACAAAAATTCATTAAAAAAGAACCATGCTTAATCTTTTTAAATAATTTTTAAAAATAATTTACAAATGATGTGAGGCTGATTTATTTACATGCTAATAATGTATAAACTATTTCAAGTGTTCTCTGTCGTCTATCTTACGAACTGCTCAGATCCTGAGTCACTGATAAGCTTTATGAAGGATATGATGTTGTAGGGGACACAGGATATGATAGTATTTCTGTAAGATTTATTCCCATCTAGGGTTATTTATACCTAGAGGTTAAGGAATCATATTCATATTTACATTTTTGTGCTGTTGTTTCTTGTTTTTTTTTGTACACAGTTTTAAAGAAGATGAATAATTTTTAAACAGATCTATTTGACTCATAGATGGAACCCTAATAGGTTCTACCACTTCAGGTCAGAGTGGATCTGGAAGTAATAACAATGAATGGGTACTTCACACTCCTCAGACCTCCAAAACTAGAGCATCACCATTAGATGCAGTTTATTGTCATACCAAAGATAAACTGTGTGTGTGTAGGGGGAGTCTTACACTTCTGCAGAGGATACAGCCAATGTATTCTAAGGGTGTAATCAACATTGTAGGGAGAGAATTGTCATAACATATGGGCAGTCTATGAATACTTAATATAATTCTTTTTAAAATAATTCTAACTGTATTGATCTGTTTTATTATTTTTATTTTGTTGTTGTTTATGTCCTTTTGTAAATAGAGAAAGAACACAATTTATAACAACAATGACTTATAGAAAGCACTCTGATCTATGAGTCACCTGCAGTCAATTTATTAAAAATTACCAAATTAATACTCATAGAATGTGAAGAAATAAGACATAAGCAATAAAAAATGAATAACATTGATACACCTAAAAGTTTTTTTTCTTTTTTTCTTAAATCAAGTATTCATACTTTCAAGACAAATCATCATGCTTCTCTCTTTTATGTAAACCTGTTTTTCATAATGAATTAATTTTCATTTTGATAATGTTAGACCTCTAGTGAAATAAGTTTGATTTTCCAAACTGTTTTTTTTCTTTCTCATGTATTGTATATTTAAATTCTCCCATTTTTTCTCTTCTATTGTAATGATAAACATTGGTACCATGACTTTTTATTGAATAACTTTTCATCAAATGGCATATTGTTGAATGACTTTTTATCAATTGATATTAATAATATTTTATTGAACAACTTTTCATTGAATGACATTTTATTAACTTTTTGTTAAAATTGTATTTTTATTGAAGAGCCTTTCAATCATATCCTTTATTAAAATCTACATCATTATGTCTAATTTTTAGTTATTATATCTGTAATATTGTTTATTTACAATGCCAGTTGTTAATTTTAGTCAAAAATTGGTTTATTGTATAAAAGTTAATATTACACTCTAAGTCAAATCTCATTATCATTTGTAAACTCTTAATTATGGTAAAAAAAATATAATAGCCTGTAGGCCATAACAGTGAGTGATCATATGACAAAGAATTAAGCCTTTTTTGGACAAATGGAAAGCACCACAGATTGAAGCTGTGGATGCTTTCTTGATCCAATCAAAAACATATAAATAAAACCCCACATTCCACAATAAGCAGTTGTAATTCTTGCAGCCCCCACACATCTTCAACAGGCAGAAACGGATAACACTCAGAACATTTCCTTTTGGAACAAAGTCACCATACCTCACATGTGCATGAAGGATAGCCCAAAACAATTTATCCATGAACACTTATAGGGAACTCAGCCATCATTGAAAGGACATACAACAACTTAGCTTCTTCGTAAGCCCTCCAAACTAACATAAAGAAAAGGGAACCCTCTTGTACATTCCTTACATAAATGTTGATTATATTATTGTTTCTTACTATTTCTTCCACTTCTATGACCCAGCAGATAGTATGATATTCTTCGTCAAGTCAGTTGCCCTCTTCCACTCTCTCTCCTTCTCTCCCCCTACATTACCATACACGAATATAAGTAATTTCTGTAAGCTCCCTGAACTAATATAAGCAAAGGAAACCCTCTTACATATTTCTGTACATCAATTTCACCCCATTTGTTGATTCTATTATTGTTTCTAAGTATTTCTTCCACCCTTACTATATAGCAGGTAGTACAAATTCCTGGTCAGTTCAATTGTCCCTCTTCCACTCTCTCTCCTTCCCTGTATTACAATACACGAATATAACAGTAATTTCTATGAAAAGTAATTTTGATGAAATTTTGTTCAATAAAATCTTCTTTCAATGAAAGTTGTGCTAATATAGATATTATTATGAATGTGATTCTTAGTAAACAAAACAATCATTCATCAGTTTCTTAATATTTTACTTGAATATTTTCACAAGAATAATTCTAAATGTTAAATTACAATAGATTTAAAAAAAATTTCAAACCATGAAGCATTTGAAATAAATCTGTAAGGGAAAAAAAAAAAGTAACATCATAAACAATTTTCATTTGTCAGTATTTCCAGAAGAAGTAATCAGATTTGATTAATATTGAGAAATTAATAACAACAGACAAGTCATACTTACACTGGGCAGAACATGTAGTGACTACGTCAATTATACTTCCGATCACAATGATAAAGTCAAACATATTCCATCGATCACGAAAATAGTTCTACAATATAAAAGGAAAAGAATATATCTCGTTCCTCAACATTTAATTTTGGGTCACACAACTTGAATGTTTATATTTAGAAATGAAAATAATGTGTATACATAAGAAAAAAACTAGTTGAAGTAATTACAAAAATTCATTAAAATAAGAAACCATGCTTAATCTTTTAAATAATTTTTAAAAATAATTTTACAAATGATGTGAGGCTGATTTATTTACATGCTAATAATGTATAAACTATTTCAAGTGTTCTCTGTCGTCTATCTTACGAACTGCTCAGATCCTGAGTCACTGATAAGCTTTATGAAGGATATGATTTGTAGGGGACACAGGATATGATAGTATTTCTGTAAGATTTATTCTCATTTTTCATAGCGCAATAAATGCAAAACACTTTAAAGCAGTTTATAGCCACCAGTATTCATTGGTGTTATTTTGGAAAAAAAAAAAAAAGAAATAAAAAAAGGTAAAATGTGTAGCAATAATGAATCATTTAAAACAAAACAAAATACTTATTGCATGATTTAAAATGTTCTAATTTATGTAAGAACTCACATTGAACTTGGAAGCAGACGTATTTTCAATATAAATAAATTAATTAAAAAAATGGAATAGGTCTACAGAAATCTAAGTTTACTTTATCAATGTTTTACTGCATAACAGCATTATCAGGATAAATAATAAAAACTCAAGATTTATCATACATTAAATGATAAATTTTGTTCCTGTTTTTCTGTTGAGCTTTCATATCAATGAAAGAGATATTATTATTATTATTAATTTATATTTGATAATTTCTATTATCATTTTATTATTACTTACTGATATTCTTATGCATAATTAATTGGTACAACAGTTTTGTAATTCATTATTAGTGCTGTAAGTCTATATTCATAAATAAGTTCATTCATACCATTAAAATCTTTTGTTCTATCAACTCTGACAACTTAAGATTTTGCAAAATTCTATAAAAATAACTAATTGAATTACTCTAATTTATGTAATAAACAAATTTGTATAATTAAAAGTGGATGTATCTGCTTTACATGTTTTGTTGTTTTAAAATTATGTTTGGTGCATTACATGTATTATATCAGCAGTACTATTCATTATAACAAAATAATGTAAGATTTTATTTTTTTACAATTTATATATATATATATATATATATATATATATATATATAATATATATTGCTATATCTAGGAATAAAGAGGATCAATATTAGTGATAGAATATCCATATCTAAATTAGGATAGCATAGACATAGACTCAATGGCGCTTGGTAATTGGCAGTTTTTTTTTACCAAGGCCTGATGATTGCATAGGCAACAAACTGACAGTTATCAAATGCCAATGACTATGTCTATGTTATTCTTAGATATATCATCATCAAGTCATGCTGACAGCACAGATTTTCATGACTCTCTTTCAACACTCGTTCCTATCGGTCATGAACATCATATACCTTGCAACACTGAAATTACAAACCTAAATTAATTTAATATTTTAGTAATGAATTACATACAAGAATGTTGGCAGGTATTAATAACAATGTTATTAACAAAGCTCAGCCGAAAAGCAAGAACAAAATTGATTATTTAATGTGATAAATCTTGAGGTTCAGTCATTATCTTGATAATGCAATTATGAGGTGAAGTATGTTGATAAATAAATTTACAATTTTGAGTAGACTTATATCGCTTTTAATTAATTTGTTTACATGTTCTAATTCTTTGCAATTTTCAATAAAAGCAACATTGAAAAAGTGTTTCCTTCATTTATATTATAATGATCAGATTTATATCTTACAATCACATGACACAAATTACAAATTGTAGTAATGCTTTTAAAATGCTCTTAGAGAATAAAAAAAATTCTAATCCAATCTAAATAATAATGATAATAATGTAAGGTCTGCAGTAATACTGACCCAGATCATTATAATTTCTAAAGGAGATAACTATTAAATTCTAATTATGGATTACTTTCCCTTATCTATTTATTTGCAACTAATTATAATATAAATTATATAAATAGGATGTGACCACAGAAATTCATATAAGGATCACCTTAGATGTGACTCAATAATGAGCTTAATGGATATCAAAAATAGCCTTTAAGTGATTTATTTTTCTAAAGTTTATCTTTTTCTTTTATAAATCTTATCTATCAGATGAGCTATCATTTTTCAATATGGCTTCCATGGAAAAGAGGATCAATCAATCAAAAAGGTTTTTCCTTTATTTTTTTTAAAGCTTATCTATCTGAGAGATATCATTTTTCAAGGTGGCTTTCTTAGAAAACATAATCAATTAAAAATGTTTCCTCCATTTTTTTTATAAATCTTATCTATCAGATGAGATATCACTTTTCAATATGGCTTCCATGGAAAACAGAACCAATCAATTAAAAAAAAATCTTTTAATAATTTCATATAAACAAATGTCATGAAATCAAACAGTAAATTCTTTAAAACAATCATAAAAAGGCAAAATAATCATTAAGTCTAGATTTAATAATCAAGCAATTGAACTACTTCTACTCATTCTACTATATGTACTACTAAAAAAGACCATTAACCTTTCACTGGTTTTTCACTGTTGATTGTATTTATCAGTTCTCATTTACAGGAACAAAACGAACCAATTTGTTTTTGAGCTTGAATTCTTGGTTGTAATAAAAGAAAATATATTATTCCCCATCCCCAAACATAACTATCCTATTTATTAAAAAAAAAAAACGAAAAAATACCCAAAAAACAAACAGTTATTCACTCCTTGGTGACTGTAGATTCTCAATTATTAGTAGTACCGGCATTAAAAACTGGGAAAAAGTAGAAGAGGAAACTAAATTAGCTACAAAAGAATTTCTCGGACAGAAGAACACTTGAAGCTACTTTGAAATTCAACTAATCAAATAAACATGCAAAAATTATTTTTATTAAAAAATGTTATTTTTCAATCTATGAAATTAAACAGGTTTTTAGAAAAAATATAATCTAACTTGTAAAAAAGAAAAAAAATTATTAAAACTTGTAAAAATTTACAAATTAAACATTTCTACTTTTGAGAATATATATATATATATATATATATATATATATATAATATATATATATATATATACATTTATATATATATAAATGTATATATATATATATATATATATATATATATAAAAATGTATATATATACATATATATATATATATGTAAATGTATATATACATATATACATATATATATATATATATATATATATATATATATATATATATATAATATATATAAAAAGACTATTGAAGTGTAAGAAAAGAAAAAAGAAAAAAGAAAATCAAAAGCAATAAGCAACCAAAGCACATATAACGATGAGCAAGCATTACATGCTGTACAACATATAATTGAGAACAGTCACTTTTCATTAGGCAAAAACAAAGCAACTCGACAGTTGCTTAAGGACTATAAACACAAAGCATCATTTCAACCCAGACTGTCAAGGTTGCGTAAGACTAAGTGTCACTGCCACATTAAAATTACTGACAGAGCACAGAATACACATGTAGAGGGACTCAAAGCTGATGACTAGGAAGAATATAACTTGACAGTGATTCCTAATACAGAGAGTCAGAATTTCAGTACAAAATAAAAAGTTTTTAACACTTAGAAAAAAAAAAAAAAAAAAAAAAAGGAAAAGAAAAAATATATTGTATATATCTATGCCAATGATCTTTTATTAATATGATGATTAATTAATTTGAAAATGCCAATGATATTGTTGGTTGTTGAATTCTTAACATAAGTTTCTGGATCAATCTGGATCCATTGGAACCAGAATTGATTAATCTAAAAAAGGACACATTTTCATCATATGCCATACCTTATGTCATAGCAATTTAATATTAATTTTTTTTTTCTTTAAAAAAAATAGATACATACATAATTTTTAAAAAAATTTGAAATGTGATAAAAATATTTAACAATCTAATTTAATCAAAGCAATAACTATATAATTTACTTACATTTATTTACAGGTGGGTAACAATATTTAATTTAATCAAATAAGAAGAAATATCATTTTAAAACAATTTGATTAAGAAATTATTATCTTAATTTATTGAGAAATAAATGCAAGTGAATTTTGTTATTGTTTTTTTTTTAAATTGAATAGTTTGTTAAATTATTTCATTGTATTTCTGAAATCTATAATCTTTTGTTAAGGCTTCATATTTAAAAAGAAAGAAAAAAGAAAACTAAATATTCATTTTATATAAAAGAAAAAGTAAACTAAATATCTATATATCAAGTTACAGTGACTTAACAGGTGATTTGAGGCAGTTTACAGTGAAAATGTGTCTTTTTGGGATGAATCAATTTTGGGTCAAAGGAATCCAAGTTAACCCAAAGTTTCTATTACAGTCTTATGAGTTTGTTTTAAAAAACAAAACAAAACAAAAAAAACAAGGTAAATGACAAATCTCCATTGTAGTACAACTATTTAAGAGTTTCAGTTTTAACTATTTATTTCTATTAAGTAAATTATATTGCACAGTTTCTAATAGTAATAAATTAATGTGACTATTATCAATATAATCTATACAATTGATTAATTAAACTATGAAACAATACAAATTTATTAATAGTTAAAACAGTAACTATTTGCTATATTAAAAACAATTAAATATTTGCTTTTGAAAAAAAAAGCATACAACCACTGTCCTAGAATACTTGCTACATTTGTATTTGAATTTCATATACTAGATGGAGCAACTATTATTGGACAGACATAGTATTTATTATAATTTGCTAGGCCAGGTAATTTAGATGGTTTCATGAATAATAAATGGTTTTACATCTATAAAATGTTGATATCCATATTTTAATATTGTATAATCTTGATTAAGATATAATGCATTCATATAAAACTATTTCTAATCTTGATTAAGATATCCTGCATTCATACAACCCTTGGCAAAAAATAACAGAATCCCCAAACTTTGAGAATGTGTGCTCAGCTATTTCACAGCAAATGAATAAAATCACAAAAATGACACAAAATAATTTGTGCTTAATAGCTGAACATTTTACCTACAAATATACCTCAAATGAATTAAACTATTCAAATAAATGGCTTATTTTTTATAGGTCAGGTAGAATGGAGGCACTAGAGGTGTAATAGTTATCATTGTAGGAAGTGAACTAGGCCGCACAAGTTCAAATCCTGAATGAGCCTGGCTGTATTTCACATAGTGCTAATACCCTTGAGAAAGGTATGAATTCAACTATTCTCCCTCCAACTATGGGTAAATAGTATGACAGAATGGGCTGTTTAACCTTGGTATGGCAACCAGTCTAATAGAAAGAAACCCCTGAATTCAAACCAGTTGTAGACCTGGAGAGGGATGGGCTCTGCTAGGCTATTCCTACCCAAGACATGCTACATGAATAGCACCCTCATGACTAAACCAGGTTACAGGACCAGTGATAGAGAGGGAAAACATTTTATGAAATCACTCAATGTTGAAGAAAGAATTCTGGAATCACCATGTGATTTGCAATTGTAATTTCTAAAACAAATACCAGCACAAATCTAAATATACAAATTGGCCTACAATTAAAAGAGAGTATTTTACTCTTAACCAGATATTGAACTTGGCTAAATGAAAAGAAACATGGCTTAAAAGAATTGAAAAGTATTATAAAACGCATTCAAGAAAGAAATCCAATATGGAGTATAGCAAAAAAATGTTAGTTGTTCTCAATCAGCTCAATCTAAAATTCGGTGCACGTATAAACAAAATGGGAAGATTATAAAAGGATAACATATGGGTAGATCAGGGAAGACATCAAAGTGTCAGGATAGGAAAGTCAAAGCAATATGCCTTGAAAATAGAAAATGCACAACAAAACAAAACACAAATGGGCATAAAGAGGAGGCAATATTTGTAACAGAACTATAAGAAAACAGCTTAGTGAAATGGGATTTATCTAGAGAAAAGCCAAATAAAAATAAGCACTAACACCTAAATAGAAAAAAATGAAGCAATTATGGAGTGTGGATGGTTGGATGAGAATGATATTCAGTGATAAATCACAAATCTGCAATGTCCAAAGTTATGATGCAGGAACTTTTATCTGGTATCATTCTAATGATATATTTAAAAGATAACTGCCTGAAGAAACCAATAAAAATTCTCCACTCAAGATATGGGGTTGAATATCTGGTAAAAGACCTGGGTACATGGCAAGCATTACCTCTTCAGTCAATTCAAAGGTGCACATTAAAACTGTGGACACTTTTCCCATCCCTTCAATAAAAAAATTGGTTTGTGATGATGAAGTATCTTTTTATAATGATAATGCATCTTGCTCCAGAATGAAGAGGATTAAAACAGTTCTTCAAGAAAGACATATTAACTCAATTATATGGCCAGTAAACAACCCAGATCTCAATCCAATTGAAAATTTATGGTGGAAATTTAAAAAAATGTTCATAGCTATAAAGCTGATCTGTCAATTGCTATTTGAGAGAGTTGAAACCAGCTTGATGAAGAATATTGTTCTAGTTCATTTCTCAAAGAATCCAAGCTGTTATAAATGCCTGAAGAAGAACAACAACAAAGTATTAATTGTGATTTTATTTTTGATGATTCCACCATAATCTTTTCACTATTTGATCTGGAAATAAATTCCCATTAGGTAAAATAATTTCATTTTTTTAGGCATGTTTCACAAAAAAATTATCTTCAGTTGTCAAACAAAAATTGTTTTACATTATATCTGATATTTGTTTGCTATGAAGTTAAAAAGCTGAATAAACATCCTCTAAATATGGAGATTCATTAATTTTTACCAGTCGTTGTATAAAAAAAAACATTGTATAATATTAAGGTATCCTGCATTCATATATAAAAAGATATTGTATTATTGTGATTAAGATATCCTGCATTCATATAAAAAGTATTGTATAATATTGATTAAGATATTCTGCATTCATATATTAAATACAGTATAATCTTGATTATGGTAGCATGCATTCATATATAAAAGAAATGTTGTATAATCTTGATAAAGGTATCCTGCATTCATACATGAAAAATATTGTATAATCTTCATTGTGATGTCCTGCATTCATATATAAAAAATATTGTATAATCTTGATTAAGGTAAACAGTTACCCAACCTGTTCACCATGGGTACGATGAGACACAAGGTTGCAAGTATGGGGCATCCAGCAAGGATCAAACTCACAATTCAGTAATAATGAATCTGTAAACCTAGTTTGCAAACCATTACACCATGAAGGTATCCTTCATTCACATATAAAAAACATATTGTATAATCTTAATTAAAGTATCCTGCATTCATATAAAAGATATTAAATAATCTTGGTTAAAGTATCTTGTATTCATATATTTAAGATATTGTATAAATCTTGAAATGGTTTGTTGTTTTTCACTTAACATTCTGGAAGGACTTGTCAAAAAGAAGAGATTTAACAAGGTGCCATGCAAAAGTATAGATATGATATCTAGAAATAATATTGCCAACAGTTGTCATATACTTTATTCTAGTATAAGATGGAAACAAAGATATATAGAAATTAAATAGTAACAGTTTCTTTGAATAAGAAAACAAAAATTTATTCTTGAAATTGCAATTTTTTAAATACTTTTCCTTAAAAACAATCACTTTGACTGTGCAAACTAGAGAAAATCATTTTCAATATTATTAAAATAAATGGGATTCATTTGAGAGAGAGACATTGTGCGAATTGAGATTTTTCTTCCAAGAGGTTCTTTTAAGGAACACAGGAAATATTTAAAATATTTTGATTCAAAATTATCTATACTACACTAAAAAATTAGTGAAGAATGCAAAAATCTTCATTACGGAGAATATCAATCTTGAATCATCATACCGGTGGATTTCTTTTTCTCCAAAGAATTAATTCCATATTTTAGGAATGTTTTCTGACAATAATAGACTTACTCACCAGATTGAAAAAAAAAATTTTTTTAAAATAAATATTGAGTATTTTGATGAGAAATACTCAAGGGTAAAGGGGTATTTAAAAAAAAATTAATGGTGTAAGCTTTTTCATTTTTTTTTATTTTATGATTTTTTTGTTGCATGTTTTCAACTCATTCTAAGAAAGCAGGTAGAGATTTAAGGGTGTATAAAGAGCAATTTTACAGTCATGTGTTCACTATAAAATCCATTTCACCAAACAATGAGTGATTGATAGCATTTGGTGACTCAAGGTAATAACAAATAGAATAAAATAAAATGAACATAAATAAAATAAAGGAATAACATATTTTTTTCAAATGCATAAGTCAAGCTGAATTTCTGCATGCACTGGCTGAGGAGATTTGTACAAAACTAAAAAAATCAGGGTAGATTATTTTTAGCAAGACATTTGGAAAAAATAATCTAGCCAGCAGCTGCAAAATCAACATAGGGTTGATATTTCCTTAACAATTTTTATCTAATCCAATGGAAAAAAATTGTTTTTTAAAGTTACTGTAGATTTATGAAAATTAATTTATTTCTCTGATAATTTTGGGCGAAAACTGCAAAAGAGATTTAAAAAGTTTTAACAATATAAAAATAATTTGAATTATACAAGGGAACATTAACAGTGATCTTGGTCCCCAGGCAAAAAGAGTTATTGGTTTCTTAGCCCATGTTACTCTACCATCCATTACATCATCCATATCTTCTCAATCAAACATTTGTTTTAAAAGTTCCCTGTCTCAAAAAATACAGTAGAATCTATTGAGGGGTTTATTTGTAGAGCTAAAGAGTAGTACTATTATGATCCTATCTAGTCATAGAACAGCAGGAATTTTATCGATAAAGGTACTGATTCATTTGAAACCAAGTCATAAATTAAAGTTTGCTACTTGGTGCTGCTGAACCACTCAGTCAGCTCCTGAAAGTACATATAAAAAAAAAAAAATTATTTTTCAGAAAATGGACTTTTTTGATCAATGATTATCAAAAAAATTATTGATATTGAACTAAAAACAATAATGAGAGAACATATAACTTTTGCTCTTGAGAGTGAAAAAGACCTCTATGGTACCTTTTGGTTTGGTTTCCTTGTTTAATGGCATATCAACCTTAGTATTATTTAATGCCAAGCAATCCTTGTAGAATAACTAGTAGTAGTATGAGGGTGTTCTTTGCTTTTCCAAGTGTATTAGTCCAAAAGTGAATCTAATAGTGTGACTGATGTTTGAACTCACTTACTATGATGTCATAGTCCAGCATGTTAGCCACTACACCGCTGGGACTCCCCAAATAGTAGTAGAAGCTTTCAGAATTCCAATACATTACAGATAATAATATTAATAAACATCAGGAGACTTGCTGTCTTTGAGGAGACTTGCTGTTACTCAGACTCAAGTGAAAGACCATCAGCTAAGGCTGGTGTGAAAAACTTACAAGGAGTGAAATAATAAATAAAATAAGAGATATATATATATATATATATATATATATATATATATATATATATATATATATATATATAATTGTATATTTGAAATATACAGGTAAAATTTAAGTAAAAACATTTGCATACATAAATCATCATGAAATTTGCTTGCAGATTCTGACTTTAGAAAACTATTTTTTATTTACTTATGAAGCTGGCTGGATTTTATATATATAAAAAAAAAACCCTGATATTTCTATTCTGATGGAGCTGAAAATAAGTGCTAGAAAAATTTTGTTTCAGAAAATTAGATCAGGAAATGTTTAGTCTAAAAAATTATGAAAATATACATTTAGAAAAATTGGGGGAGATAAAATGATAGGAATTAATGGAAGTACATTAAATAAATCTAGAGATACAATTTTCAAGTGAATTTTCTAATTGGTAATATTCTTATTTTTATGAAGACTAATATTTTTATTAAAAGAAAAAGGAAAAAGTTTCTTGTTATAAAAAAAATGCAACCACATTTCAACCATTAAGTATACATCTATATCTCTTTCATATGTAAAAAAAATAGTTAAACTGACCTTTTCTCGGACTGTATTTTCTGACCACCTTGGAAACTATCATATATACTTGCATATCATGTGACTTACCGAGACCTAAAGTTTAGTCTTATGGTAGGGGTTTGCAACATATGTGAGATACAAGTAGTTTGCAAAGGTTAGGCAAGTAAGTAGTTTGCAAAGGTTAGGCCTAGTTTGTATCTTGGGTATGGTGTGCCCTCCTAAAATTAGACTAAAATTTAGGTCTCAGAAAATCATGATAAATGAGTATATACAGTAATTTTTTTTCAAAGCTCCTTTATATTGTTTTTGTTTTTTTTTTGTTTTTTTAATTCAGGAGTGCCACTTGTATATTCAAAAACATCCAGAATTTAACACATATTTATAGAAATAAACAAATCCCATGTCTCCTCAGGGAGCCAGCAGAAAATCTTTGAAACTGAGAAAATTTTATAACAAAAGAGAGAAAAAGATATTACATAAAATAAAGTGACTAATGAATACTAGATATAATGTGATTCTGAAGATAAAAATGAATAAAATATGGCAAGCATAACATTTCTATCACTAACACAGGTGGGATATAAAAGAAAACAACAGGTAATTTTTGAGAATGCTGTAGTGAGCTGAATATTTTAATGGATATGTATGTCTGTATGTATATGTTTGGAATCAATATAAGGAATCAAGAAAAATAAATAGTTTGGTTTTGTATAATGGCATATCAACCTTTGTGGGTTATTTAATGCCAAAGCCATCCTGGTAGAAGTACAGTGGTGGTACTATTTAATGCATAGCCAGGGAATGAGGAAGTTCATATCTTTCTCAAGGGTATTAGTTTGAAAGTGACAGTAATAGCACAACTGGGGTTTGAACTTGCTTACTATAATGTGACAGTCCAGCATGCTAGTTGCTACACCACAGGAACTCCTTTCTGATGTGGTATTTACACAAAAAAAAATTAAAGAGTGTAGCTGGGCTTTATGTTATGTAGCCACCATCCATACTGAACCAAACTGAGCCAAAGTAAAACCTGCAGATAGAAAGGCAGACTACTGGCTCAGATGTAACTCAATGGAATTGTGAATAGTGTGGCCATGTTTGCTTATCATAAGAAAACAAAACAACATCAGGTTGAATATGAACATTACTGTCAACAAAAAGACTTGGTTAGTTCCTTGTGTCAAAAGTGATGTATGCATTTATCAAATCCTTTTGGAAAAGCAGGATATGACACAAGTTCAATTCTTTTTAAACAGAGTTTAACAGATTTCAATTCAGTTTTCCTTCTAGACTGGTTGCAATACTGAGGTTAAAGAGCTCAGTCTGCTCTACTATTTATTCAAAGTTAGAGGGAGAATAGTTGAACGCATACCTTTCCTAAGGGTATTAGCCCTATGTAAAATACAAACAACCTCATCCAGGACTTGAACACGGGTTATCATGTCCATTTCTTACGACAATAGCAGTTACATCAAGAGTACCCACAAAAACAGGGATTTAACAACAAGTCTGATCTCACCAGGCATAGGAAAGTACACCATATTAAAGAAGAAAACACAATATCAACAAATATTCAAAATCAATTAATCTACCAGCAGTGTAATAGAGCTTTTGAATGCCTTTCTGCATTTAGGAATTATTGCAGAGCCTAGACACAAGCATTAGCAGCAAATATAGCTTTAGTTCAGAGATGGTCATCTGTGTAATTGAGTGAACAGCCACCATGAATGTGTGTAATGGAAGCACACATGGTGTAATGGTTATCATGATAAGGAAATGGACTTGACAAACCAAATTTAAAAATCTTGACGAGGCTATTTGCCTTCCACTGCATGTTAATGCTATAGGTAAAGGTATGAATCATTATCTTCTCTTGACAGCTTTGGGTAAATAGTAAGGTAGACTGGGCTCTTTAATTTTGATAAGGCAACCAGTCTAGGAGAAAGATAAACTCTGAATTCAAACCTGAGGAGTGTAGTTTGAAACAATCTGTAGCAAACTTGTGCACTATTCTTCTGTTATTAACTCATTCAACAAGTGTGGCTGGTCCTATACAAGCCTTCATGATGATGAACAAATCACCTGTGTCTAGCAACACATGTATTTAACTCTTTGTCTACTACATTTCCTCTATGGCTATACCAAATTTTCTTGGTATTTTTTATCTGTATGATGGGATATTTCAAAGTTCACTCTCTATTCACCTCAGAACTCATTATAGTCAAATAAACTCCTATTATTATTGTAATCTGAGCCCTTCTGCTCAATTATAATGAACTAAAAATCAGTTTTTGTACTTTGCTTTGGTGTGGCATGCATAGAAACAGTTCCTTGCACAGAGCTGCTGTAAGTGGCTTAAAGTAGGCAAAGAGTTAACTGAACTATTGGGTACTCATACGT
>CM042159.1:15866716-15916716 GCA_023376005.1 Doryteuthis pealeii | reverse complement strand
ATGTGTGTGATTAGGTTCTACTAAGTCAGAAAGCAGCAGCAATCCCATACTACAATATCTTGAATATATGGGACAGTATGTAAATTTCATAGTTCCTTGTTAGGCTTGGAACTTTACAACACAATCTCATATACAAATATATATGTATATGTATGTATATATATATATATTATATATATATATGAAAAATTAGATTCTTCTAATTAAGAGAGCTGTGGGTATTTACCAAACCCATTCACTATGGGTAGGATTTGACACAAGGTCACAAGTATAAAGCATCCAGTGAAGTTTGAACTTGCTATTCAGTAGTAATTAACCTACAGACAAGCTTGCTAACAATTACAGCATGATGGGATGCCCAGCCATATGTATATGGATAAAAAAAATTATGTAAATATAAAAGTTGCACAACTAAATTAAAAGAATAGAAGTAAATATAGAAAATTTAGGCTAATACTTGTGAAAAAGAGCTGTATCAATGTAATAATGTATAAAAATTACACTTGTACATTAAAAAAAATATATATATATAAATATATATACATACTACAGATAGTCTTTAACTTACAATCTATGAAACTTATGACAGTCCAGTTATGACTGTAACTAAAGAGCATGACTGTAAGCCAAAAATAAACAAAAATTAGGTAAGAAATCTTCTGTAGCAGGAGGTGTGAATGAGTTGCTGATAACACCATGCCTTATGATATTTGTCTGTGGTGGGTTGTCAACATGGGCACTTGTTAACACATACTTCTCTTGCTCAAAATAAAAAAAAGAACAAAATCCTTGTTAGGTTTTGAGTATACAGAGCAAGAGCTGTATATGGTATATGCATTTATCCAAACCCTCTGCCACGGACAGGATGTGACAGTTGGCTTGAATAGTTTTCTTTCTAGATTGATCACCTAACCAAGGCTAAAAAACCCAAGTCTGCCCTACTATTTTCCCATAGTTGGTGGGGAGAATAGATAGAGTCATATCTTTCCCAATGTATATGGTAAATATAGCAGTCAGACATAAAATAGAAAAATTCCAATAGGTCATAGATATGTACATGCATTTGTATAATAATGTACGACAGCAAAAAAAACTCCTCTTTGGAATTATCGTTTGTCTAGTGTTTATTTTTAAAAAATTTTCCTGAATTATTTTTATAAAATTAAAAAAAAAATGTAGTCCACTGTCATCTTTGCTCTTCTATTATTCTACATATTTTTACAATGAAATTGAAAACAAATAATTGTATTTTAGGAATGAAATATGGGTAATAAATAATGAAAATAATATTTCTATGACCAATGACCATTTTGTGATGAATGGACCTTGGTTATAAATCAGGGAGCAGATGTACAGTTAATTTGACTTAGCTATACTGTGAAGCCTTTAAGACTATATCAGTACAGATGACATCAAAGTCACAATGCTATGAGTTCAAATCTCATCTTTTTTTTTAGGATCCAAGAAGTTTACTTTAATGTTGATAAGTTGTTTGGTTTTTTTGTTGTTTTGTTTAATGGCATATCATGGGTTATTTAATGCCAAAGCCATCCTTATAAAAGAGCAGTAGTGATACTATTTAACCCATAGCTAAAGGAGGGTTTCATACCTTTCCCAAGGTTATTAGTCCAAAAGTGAATGTAATAGTGCAATTGGAGTTTGAACTTTCTTATTATAATGTTGCAGTCCAGTACATTAGCCACAACGCCATGGGTACTCTCCCAAATTGTTTGGTACCATACAAAGTTTTGCTGAACAACAAGCCAAATAAACATTTGATATCAGAGTTTATTAGTCCTGCATATAATTGGCTTGATAGAGCTTTAAAGCAAATACAATATTGCCTGTAAATAAGTATGCTCCTAACCATTTTTTTAATAAAAACTTTATTTTCTTCTAAACGAAAGATACCAGGATTTTATTATTCCAAGCAGAATGTTATACAACCAAAACGAATATCATTACATATTATTCATTACCAAACTCTACAGCATTGAAACTCTGTAATATATGAATATGTAGCAATCCAAAAATAAGCACATCTCTTATACATATTCATACTTTGGTTATGGAGATGCAGCAATGTTTCTAAGCTGTAGAGTTTGGTAATAAATAATACTTAATAATATCTGTTTTGATTGTACAATGTTTTACTTGAAATAATAAAATCCTGATATCTTTCGTTTTGAAGGAAATTAATATATTTTTTTTTTTAAATAGTAGGGGGTGTACTTATTTATGGGTGATAATGTACACTGGAGTTGATAATTTGAACAAAAGAAATTTGACTAGTAGTATTAGATATAATAGTCTATAAATTTCTTAGAAGATAAAACGTTGTTACTGTTATTAATTTTTGACACGTCTTTCTTTCAACTTACTTTTTGTTATACTTTATCCTAGCTCTTAAATTATTATTCAACCACAGTTAATAGGCAATACAGATTAGAAATAAGGAATAAACCTTTGGCAAAACCGGAATTCATATCCCTTCTATCCTTTATTCTAGAAAACCTGTCTTTTCTGATTGGTTTAAGATTATTTCTTTATCTTACACCAGTCATATTAGATGTAATAGCTTACAAATTTCTTAAATGAAGCATTGTCATCAATATTAATTTTTGACTATTTTTTCTTTCATCTCATTTCAGCTGCTTTTTATCTACAACTCTCAAATTTTAATTTAAAAACTGTTAATAAATCACACAGATCAAAAATAAAGAATACAATTTTATTCCAGTCTATGCTGTTTATTTAACTGTCATAGAATAACCATCAGAGAATTGAGATAAAAAGCAGCAGAAATAAGATTTAAAAAAAACAAAGTTATTAGCTTAGTCTCTCTTTTACCCTTATAGAATAATGCATACCAAATTCCAAAAATGAAGGTAGGTAGGTAGTTACAACTGTATTAATATATAGATAACTCAAAGTGTGACACACATGAATGATAGGTAGGTGGGTAGGAAGGTACATAGTTACAAATAAGAATATTAATATTTTTATTTATTTTTTAGATGAAGATTGCCAATCATTATTATTATCATTAACTTTAGTATTTTTTTCATCTTGATTTTAGTAGTTTCTTTTTAAATTGTAACTTACTTAGATCCTTATCTCTACAACAGTGAGGAACAGTATATGGGGATACAAGAAATAATTATCTTCCTTAGATAATTTACATGTCCATTATGGGCTTGTATATTGTCACATGACAGTTCAAAAACCTCTTCTCAACCTCTTTTTGGCCCTGTTCTTTGAACAGTAGAAACCTTGTCTCTGATCCCACCAAGAAATGTAAAAGCTACTTGGCTATTTTTGTTTACTTATCAAGTAAGCCTTTTTTCCATTTTTTACCCCTTTCACATACTGCTTGTTCATGGAACAATATGTGTATAATTCTATCATTGCACACATTTGTGTATTCTTTCTTTAATACTACTTGTATGTAATTATGTATATAAAAGAGTTAAATGTTCTTGTATGTGTCAATAAGTTTATCTTGTATTTCTTTCCATTGAGTTCAGTGTTAGTCTATCATAGATACACTAATACTAATATTAATCCTTGGTGAGTGGAGACTTGATTAAATATCTCCCTACAACCAAGCACTCCAATAACCATTTTATAAGTTTATAGGTGTGCAAAAGGGGATGTAAGTTTGAATCTCACTGGGGCTTATCCTTTATTGCTGTGTTTCAACACATGTTGTTCCCTCACTGTCATAGAGATAACAAAACATGTTGTAATGGGAAAAAAAGCAACAAAAATTAAGGCAAAGAAAAATACTAGTTAAAATTATTCATAAAGAGTATTACTATTATGATATTTTGGGATGCAAGATGGGGTTGCTATTTTTATTTTAAAGAAATTTGAATGCATTTTGAAGACTAAGAAAAAGAACAAATATCATGATAAATAAAATAAAATAAAACAACTTTAAAATATAAAAACAAAATGAATAAATAAATAAAGATTATAATAAAATAAAATAAAATAAAACATTCAATAGCAGAAAATTAAATATTTAACTGGAATATGCATTATTTTGTATTCATTGTACAATCATATAACCATTATGAAAGAAAATTGAAAAATAATTCAGGTGATATTTTTGCAACTTTAGTATAGATATTTGAAAAATAAAGTTATAAAAATACAGTTCATGTTTATATTTAATAATTCAATGATTAAATTTTAATGTTAAAAATTAAAATCAGTATTTTCAAATGAAAGTTATTATAAGATCAGAGCTGAAGCAAGAATGATGAGCAGTGGATTTCACTTAATAGGACCACTACTTATTAGGACCAGTCATATAATAGGATCAATTTTCTAAGACTTGATTCAATCATGTTATTATCAGTAATTGGCTTCATTTATTATGTCCAATGTGACATTTATTAGAGCTAATTGGTAGTTCAACTAAATTAACACTTTTTAACAACTTTTAGATATAAAATAAAATAGAATTACAAAAGATATATTGTTTAATTCTAAAAACAACCATAAAATATTTTTAGCTTGTAATTCAAGTTAAATGCAAAATGACCAAACTCTCAAAATATAGAGATGTTCTGGTTCACTAAGTTAGCTCCCTTGCTTTAAACAATATACATATTTTAATAGAAGACTATTTCTTTTTTTCAATTAATTAGACAGTTGTTAGGTCCAAAATTGATGGCCTTGATTCGGTCCTATCAATTGGCTCCCACTATATATTATTCCTTTTGATCGGACTTTTACATAAATAATTTTTATATATATGTATATTAATGAGTTCATAATAAGCAGTACTTTATGATCAGATCTGTTTTTGAATAAAATAAAAAGTAGGATTTTTTTAGGTGTGGGGCAAAATTATCCCAAAGGATTATATAATAAACAGCAGAGATTATTTACAGAAATTAACAAATAGGGTTATTAACAGATATTTTCTTGGGACATTATATATATATATATATATATATATATATATATATATATATATATATATATATATATATATAAAGTATAAAGGTTAAAGTGAATCCAATAAAGGATAGTCTACAATTAAGAAGACATTTGACATACATTTACAGATGCACAAAAATTAAATTCAAATATATAAATTATAATGAATATACTTTAATTTTCATTTTACTTCATTTGTTTAAGGTAAGAAGTTTTAATGACATTACACATTGAAAAATGAATATATTCCTTACATTTCTTTTGCCTTTTTATTTCAAAGAGAACAAAATATTTAAAAAATGAAACAATATTAATAATGATAATAATTAAAAATTGATTACTATCATACGTATATATATGTATGTGTTTGTTAACCTGATTTAGCTTATATATAATTATCCTTATATTAACTTATTAGCAATGTAGGTACTTTTCTTTTGCATTGAATAAATAAAAGAAAAAAGATAAACCTGATTTTTCCCATAGGAAAATTTGAGAAAATGCATACAATATTGTACACAAACTGTTTATAAAGAGTTATTTTTGTAAGAAACAGAAAATAGAGAAAGCTTGTTATAAAAAAAAGCAACTTAGGGAGAGGCATGGTGATGATAACAATGTGACAACATTATTTTCAGATATCACATGAAGTAGAAAGCTACTGAGAAAAAAAAGTGGATCAAATTTGGTCACTTTCTGAAGAAAAACAGATGGAATAAATTTACAAGAAATAACAAACAAACAACAGAGTTAAGATGAATAAAGTGAAAGAGATGTGAGAAAAACAGAACTCCCTAAAAAATAGGGAGAAAAAGTATCAATGACCTAATAGCAGGAAAAAAAAAACACACACACACACACAGAGGAAAAACACTTTCTGTTCAGAGCATTTTGCAAGAAATATGCAAGTGCATTTTTTTTCTTTTTATATTGATTACATGAATCAAATTTGGACAGTCAATGTGAAAGCCAACCTGGGCAGATTAACAGTGACAAAATGCAGGAAACTGGTTGATGACGACACTAGCATCGACAAGACAGGACAGATCAACACAGATTTTGAAAATGATAGCACAGTCACAGGAAAAAGAAGTCTAGCAGTTGAGCGACAGCAAAGGATGAAAATGTGATGACCATTAAAAAAAAAAAGAAAGAAAAAAAAAAAAAGAAACAATGCTGCAAGGAACCATGCTAAAACTGCCATCTTCAATCTGAAGGACACAATCATGAAGAAAGAAAAAAGGAGAAAACAGACCATCACACAAATAAGATGCCAGATGGAAATTGATCAAAGAAATTGTTTTTCTTTGTTTTTAAAGTGCATATATATATATATATATATATATATATATATATATATATATATAAAGGACAGTTTCAGATGCAGCATTAGTTTTACATATATATACAGAAAAGAATGCATCTTGGGTACAGAGTTTAAGTTGGTCTGTAAATCTTAGAAGGGTATGCCTGGTCAGCAAACGTTTCAAATTTGAAAATTAATATCCATTAGCTTAGTCTTTTGGGAGAAAAAAAATTTGAAAAATACTGTGTTTGGTGAACACATGATCTAATGTGGAGCATGATTTTATGAAAAAGTCAATCATCAGGGATAAAATGTTTATAATTTTTATAAAGAATAAGTGTTTTTTTGATGAATGCTATAAATGTTAAAAGTTTGTTAGAAGGTAGTGAGAAAAGTACATTTGTAAAGAAAAGAAAAAAAAAGTCCCTATTTATTTACTATTTGAGTTGATTAATATTAGTTGGAAATCAAAAGGCATTCTTTAAGATTAAATAAATATATTTAGAATAATGATTTTTGGGGGGAAGTGATGATAAAATAATAATTGAAGAATAAAGAGAATAAAAAAAATAATCAAAACAAAAAAATAACAAAAAATAAACTCTACAAAAAAAAAAAAAAGAGAATTTAGAAGAATTCAAGAAATACTCTGATAGTTGTTTTTAGTTGATTAACCCTTTGAACCCTTAGCTTCTTGACCTTCAAATATCCAGTGCCTGAGCTAATAAAATTTAACCAAAAAAATGTGCAGAAAACATATTCAAATTTTGCTTCATATATTCTTTGTTTAAAGTTACCTCATCATTCCATTAAAAGAAAGACTGTGAACAATCACTATATTAAATAATTTATTATTACTGTTATGATCACTCTGATACTGAACTATTGGGTTTACAGTATATAGTAAAATACTGTTCAGCCCTAAAATGTTGAGCTTATGGGTTCAAATGGTTAGATGTTTAACTTGATTTAAAAAAAAGAAAAAAAAGAAAAGAAAAGTGGCTTATTTTTCCCAGATGAAAATATAATCTAGGAAATGTATTTTCGAGTGCATATCATTAAAGTGGATTATTTACCGAATTTGAAAATTCTTTTTCAATAATTTGACCTGAATTAACAGATCTTCTTTATTATAATTTCCAGAAGAAATTTCCAAAGCATTTGTCGGATACAAATTCTACTTACACATTTTCTTTCTTGTGAATTATTGCAAATGATGGTAAAAATTAACTAACAAGGTTTATATGCGTGTGTTTGCAATGTGTGCACATATGTATGTGTGTGTTATATATAATATACACATGTACATACAATATGTATGTACATATGTAGCTATCTATTTTCCACCCCCTTTCTCTTTTTAAAAAAATATATACATGTATATATAGATATATATATATATATAAATATATATGTATATATGTATATATATATGTATACACACACACACATACACAGATAGAGCAGCAGATATGCAAACAAGGTCTCTAAGATAATGAATGCAGGAACAAGTAATCACAAGTGCAAGGTAAATGACACTATAACTTATCGACAACTGTGCAACGGAAAGAAACAAAACTCTCGGGAGAAGGAGATCATTTGGCAAGTACTAACATAGAGGACACTCAACAAAATGCAGCAACCAACATAATACATTTTTGAACCTTGAGTCCAAATCCAAGTAACTTCAGGATACACTCAATGGTGAAAAGAACAGTGAAGGCAATATTTATGTTTTTTTGAACTTTCAGGAAGATTTTGGTCTGTGGGTTTGGTTCAGGTAAAGGGCTGACATAGCACTGAAAAGGAACAAAATATCAAAACAATATTACTATATATATAACATATCCATACTAAAATACTTGCCTGGTAAAGATTGCTCAGTATTCCTGTGTGACTGGTCTCAATATATTATACAAAAGACATGCTCAGAGGTCATCAAATCCTCAACCTAGGTTCTCCACCAGACGTTCACTTTTCGAGACAAGTGACTATCTTAGCTCCGAGACTGGATAATTTAAACCTGGAAGCCTTTCAAAGGATATTAACAATTTAACCTAGGCTGATGGAGTTTGCTAGATTGAACATCTGATGACTGAAGTTTATCTAGCATTCATAACCAAAACTAACATCCGAGGTGGTAAAGGATTATACAGTAGCCTACCAACCTAGTACAAGCAAAAAACCTATCTCCTCAATTGTTTTCTAAGAAAATAAAATTATAGCAGAAGCAACAAAACTAAAGCCAATAGTAACCGAAATAAAACCCAGTAATAAAAAAGAGAGAAATAAAAGTCGTTAGGTAAAGCTGAGATGTTGTATTAAGTTTTTAAGCATGGGAAGCACAAGTCCAGATAAGGTTTTCTTTTTTTAAACTGAACTAAAAACAAGGAAATGTGATTTGTTTATTAAATGAAAATTAATGAAATTATAGGTACACCTTTAATTTAAGGACTTTCCAAATTGCCTTTGACAGAAAATATTCAACATCAAAGCTTTTTGAAAAGAAATTCAAAGTGCTTGAAATATTCTATATATAAAAAAAAATAAAAAAAAAAAAAAGAATGTACAATAGCTGCAGCCTTTTAGATTGTAAAAAGAGGTTTAACTACAACTGTCTGGCAGCTTTCCCTTTTTGAGTTGTGGTTGGCATCAAGTATCATACAAAGAAAGAAGACTGTCAAATATATTTTATCTTCCTTCATGTATTCAGTCTAAAAATTCTTCTTGCATGTGACTTTGAAAATTTTATTTATCAAAAAAAAATTACACATTAGCAATTTGAACATGAATAATTTAGAAAGGTACAACTACTCTCCCACCAAAAAACATAACTATGATAATTATTTAATGTTATATTTATACTTAAAATTTACCTCTACTAACTGTATAGTATTATTCATACACAATTTGTGATAGATACCTTTTTGTGAATTGCATTCATCATAAAAAATGCAAATAATAAAAATATAATCTAAACATATACTCTTAATTCATGAAAAATTTATCTTTACATATTTTTAACAGTTTGAGATTAAAACACAAACATGTTTATATTAAATTCAAGATGTGAGTAAAAGATATGGATATGAAAAAAAAAAAAAGAAGGATTTTGTTCTGACAGATCTTCGATAGTTTACCACAGCTCCAAAAGAGAACATCAGCAGCTATTCTTTTTAGATCTTTTAATGTTGACAGAATTGTTAATTTTCATGCCAACATCAAATTTCTACTAAACTTGTCATTATGAGTTTACAACCTGTTACAACCTGATGAAGGCAGCAGCTCCAGTAGAAGTAAGCAAAAAGTAATCTTGTCCCTAATTCCTGGCTTACCCTTATGCCAAATCCCATTAACTTCAGGATACACTCTATTGTGAACAACACTGAGAATGCTAAATTTAGGTTCTGAAGAAGCAGTTTGTATTCTGTTGGCGAGCCATAATACTGATGAAGAAAGTGAAAAGTATATAAATCTTATTTTCTTTCTATACAAATACCAGCAATAAAATGAATTATTCAATATTAAAAGCACAATAAATGGTAAGAAAGTTCAAGCAAAATAATAGTTAAATAGTTTTCTTCTTTCTGATAAGTACAGAGGCATAGCTGAAGGGACAATTTAAAAACACCCACCTCAATAGAGGGTGATCTCTCAAAAAACTTTATAAATAGTAGTTAATTTCTACTGACATTATAGAATAAATATTGAAAGGGACACATCAAGGAGTCAAGACCCGACCCTCAGGTTTCTATCTACACCTCTGCAAATCAATTAGTTAATTGATTTTATGAAAATGTATGATATCCAAAAGTAAAATGCTTGATCTTTCTTTGGGTTAAAATCTTCATTACTACTTAAACAACACAGCAGATAGGTTAAAAATAATTACACATATTTACTTTACTATTGAAACTGTAACTAAAACTTGATATCTTTCTTCAAATTAAATTTTTTTTAATGTATAAAACAAAACAAATACACAAACTCACAAAGAATTTTGAATGTGTATTTTCTGTGTCGATAAATTTTTGTTACTTAAAAATTTTCAGAACTTTCAGAAGAATTTTATCGACATAAATCATTTTTGTCATTGTAAAATAAGATATTGTTTATTTTTAAACTGTAATAATCCACAATTGATTAATAAAAGTACAAAGTAGATGGAAATTATTATGAAGTGATTTAAGCCATATGGATCTTGAGTCACAAGCAGGTATATTAAATATGGTTAAATTAACAAATCATTAAATTGTAACAGCTCAAAATTTAAAATAATCAAATGTGACCAGTGATATGGGCATCCACTTGGGAGTGTTTGGAAATAGATGACTCATCCCCTTTCCCAAAATCAACAGGTCATTTGCACCCACTGAATCAGTCTTACCAAGGTTGAAGGATCATCCAATGGGTTGTATTCAATTATATTGCAAAGGGTAGTAAGTGTAGAATGACTGTATAACAGAGTTACCAGTAGGATATATTCTGAATTCATTTGCCCTACTCACCAGAAAAAGTGCCAGTGGATGCCCATGACCAGTTTAATGTAACAGAAAACTTCACAAAATTGTATAGAAAGAAGGCAAGAATAATTAGAAACAAATTTTCAGTTGTTATTAATGATCAAAAATTGGAATTTGGGGATAAATTTCTATCAATTACTTTTTCCATCTACTTGTTTGCTTAAAGGAAAAATCTCTTAATAGTACAGTTTCAAGTTCGAGTAAATGTCAACACAGATACATTTATCAATTAGGCTTTAATAATGAGCAATCAGGTATTTTTTAAATCTACTTTGAGTATTCGATACAAATGAAATTCAATAGCAAGAAAAACATGAAGGATATAGCAATTATTATCTGTATATACAAGTAAATTTTTATATATTTGTAGTTTTGGTTCAGTACTGAGCTATTAATGTTAAATAATGGAAGTCACATGAAGAAGAACCAAAGAAAAGCAGATATACATTTAAGTAATAAGTAATAATAATATATTTAATCACAATAGACAAAGAGCATGCTGAAAGAGAATTCAAAGTTTACAATATACATAGTAAATGGAAAATATAAATATAGGTTCGATTTATGATATGAAAGAAAGATTTATTGTGATTTATTTAACTAAGACATATCTTACATAAGATATTTTAATGATACAATATTGATAAATCAGATTTTCTATCACTTCTATATTTAGATGTATTGATATTCTATATCATTGTTACTGTCTGAATCAGGACCGGTATGTACCCTTGAACCCACTGACAGGTCCCCAAAGAATGGGTTTCTATGAATACTACTTTATGAAACTGATATATAGTAGAGTAGGGGTCCCATATCATAAACAGAGAGGTGGGGCATGAGAACCTAACACAAGCCATGGTCTGAATCATCTGTATATGTATGAAGTTCTTGAATTAATAAATCTTATATTCAACTAATTTTAGAGCTTGATCATATAAGAAACCTTATATAAGTACACTATATGTGAAGGCTTTATTGGATATACAGCCATTGTTTAATTTGCAGCAGCATATGTGTATGTGTATATGTATATATATATATATATATATATATATATATATATATACACTAGAAAAGACATGACCTGTTGGGTCACCCATTGAGCTCGGGTTAGATTGTTGAAAAAAATCACAATAATGTAATTTATTTTTAATACATTTTAAACTATTTTTCGGTCAATTTTGCTCAATTCATTAATTTATTTCTTTTGTGTGTACAAATCTTATTTACATTTTTTTAGAAATCAAACAATTATCTTATGTTTACCTTCCTTCGCTAAATTTTAAGTAAAGTTTTGTAAAAAATATATATATATATATATATATATATATATATATATATATATATATATAGAGAGAGAGAGAGAGAGAGAGAGAGAGAGACTCAGCAGCAGTCAGCCAGTTAATTCTCATTGCTTGTTTGAAGAGAAACTTATTCTCTCACACTCTGGGAGCAATTAGAGCAAGTATACATGAATATGTATTCTAAATATATTGAGAGGGTGGGTGGAAAGAAACAGGAAGGAAGTAAAGACAGGGAATGGTGGATCTTTTACTTAATTGCAAATTACGACTAATTAGAACCAAATGAAATGGAATTTTTTTCAAACATTAATTAGATTTAGGATTAAATTATATTCTGAGATCTGTTTTGTAACATAAAACTATTTAGGAAAAAAGCCTTTAGGTGGTAAAAGTTGATTCGCTCAGCTTTAGTATAATAATAATAATAATAATAATATATATATATATATGTTTATATATATATTGGTTTGACAGCTATCACAATGCAAGCACAGAGAATGATGAGGTAACTAGGATGTTGATCCTTTACCCGTGACTTATTTTCTTAATATTTCAGGATGAAAAATCCCTTCGTGAAAGGACTTGTAAAACTTCAGAGCCTTATAGAGAAGTGCTCATTGCTGCTTGTGTCAATCCATTCTGTTGTATCTTTAATTTTGGGGGTAGTACACGCCAGCCCTGATTTTAACATGGTGTGTGTGTGTTGTGTGTGCATGTGTATATATTAGTATTACTTATAAATAAGTACACCCACGATTATTTTTGATATAAAGTTTCTTCTAAACCAAAAAGTACTAGGATTTTATCATTTCTAGTGGAACATGATACAAATAAAACAAATATTATTGGGTATTATTTATTACCAAACTCTAAAGCATTGAAACTGTAAAAAATGAATATTTTTCAGTTCAAAAATAAGTATATTTCTTATATATATATTAATGCCTTTTTTTTTGCTAACAGAGGTGTTATAATACTATTTTTTGTTGTAGAGTTTGGGAATAAATAGTACTTAATAAAATCAATTTTGATAGTATTATGGTCTACCAGAAATAATAAAATCCTGGTATCTTTGGTTTAGAAAAAAATAGGTTAAAAAATTGTTAGGGTGTGCTTATTTATGGGTGATTATATATATATATATATATATATATATATATATATATATATATATATATATATATAGTCCAATTGCTGCTTTAACCTTTCCATTACAGTGGCATTAGTAGATCATATAGATTGAAACTGTGGTAGATCCATAATTTTTTACTACAATTATATATATATATATGTAGTAAAAATTAGAGGGAGAAATATGGACAAAGGAACAAAACTCAAACACGTATATGTAGAAGATATATTTTGCTGTGCATTGAGCTCGGCTTCATATATATCTCCTACATATATGTGTCTGAGTTTTGTTCCTTTGTCCATATTTCTCCCTCTAATCTTTACTATCATTGTTAGAATATAACACCATAAGTGCTTTCAAACCACAAAATCTATACAGTGCTCAATACAAGAATACTAAGCAATATAACAATATATGAATTAAGAAAATAAGTTATCAACTCAAGACTCAGAGTGTCCTATTTTAAATTGTCAGGTGAGCTGGATTTATATATTGTTATATAATGGATATAGAGAATCTAAAGCATTTTGTCAGCTTTGATGGCTAAAAAGTTAGTATTATACCACTGCATATTTTTCTCTGTAATAGTTGCATTTGTCCTTTTCTTTTACTGCTGTAGGATTTTCTATTTGTAATATTTATTTGTGTATAAAATTAGATAATGACTTATAGAAATTACATGAAGAAGAAACAAATGAGAGCAGATATACTGATAGGTAAAAAAAGATATTTGATTATGATTAATATTAATATGATTAATATCTAATTATGATTAACAGGCAGAATGCTGAAAAATAATTCACATAAAAGTTTACAAAATACACAATGCATGAAAAATAGAAATATAAACTCATAAATATACAAGAGTGAGACTAATTAAGATATATTAGTAGTAAATTATTAGTTTGAGATGGATTTTAAAACCCTGAAAGTATGAGTAAGGAGGCTACACTCTGTTATCCAAAGACCAAGTGAGAAGTTGTTATTTACATGCCCTTATACAATCAGTGGACAGATATTGTAAGAAACAACATATTTTGTTAGACAAAAATTTTGTCTGCAGCTACAAATTTTGTTTCTTATAAAATCTAATTTTACTTCATATTTGATTATTAAAGAACCTATATACAAGGAACTTGGTGAGATAACTCTGTATCAGATCTACAAACTATGCAAATCTCATTGTCTTACACAAGGGTGGAAGATGTATAAGATTTCATTAAGTTGATACAGAAAATGAAATTAGTTAACTAAGTTCAAATTTTGGATGTAGAAGTTTGTGTTTATTTTGGATGAATTCCATTGAAAAGGGCATGAATATACCTCTCACAAGTGGTTGGGTCAAGAAATACATATTGTTGCTGGTGACATGTAACCCAATGTAAACTGTCATATGTTATTTGGAGAAGAGATGATTCCTGCCAAATAGCCTTCAGTATTTCAATAAATGCCATGAAGGATATATGCTGTACTAAATTATGAAATAACTTGATTTCTTGAATCAAAGTGTATATATATATATGTGTGTGTGTGTGTGTGTGTGTATCTATATACATTGTAATTTTTTATTTTATATAATTAAACTTTTCTAAATTGATATACAAAAATTAAACTGTACAAATTTTGCATTTATAAAACAGGCATTATTAATTAGCATAAGATAGGGATGAAATTTTGATTTCTACACTCTTGCATAAGGAGAAAAAAAAAAGTATGAGTTATGTCCCCTGATAGTTTGGTAAATTAAACTGAGAGGATTATTTCCCTTGCAAAAAATAAAAAAATAAAAGATTAGGAAAAATAGTGGAAAATACTAAAACGTTCAGTAATTTTACTTCAGTCAAATAATAAAATAATTTTATAAATCTAATCAAAAATAATTAATGTAAAATATTTATTAATGATTTATTCATTCCTACATGTCTTACAAGCAGTACGATTCTCTTTAAAATTAATTATCTTTTAATATTGCTGAAAATAAAGTTAAATGAATTAAAGTATTTGCTAAATACCCTCATACATACAATAGAATTGAAGTATCTTGACATATGATTCACATTTATATATCAGAGGTGTATATATTGTAACAGTAACTATTGCTGTGCTAAATCTACTACTCTGGTATAAGTAGGACTCAAAAGATTTCTTCAAGTACTTATCTTTATATAGAAGTAAATATTTTCAGCATCTATATGATATTTTATAAAAATTTCACAAATGTAAATAAGGTGGTATTTTTCATATATAATTAATTCAGTGTATATATTTTGGGATCCAAAAGAGTAACTCTCCTGTGTTAGGGGACACATGACCTAGGTGTTAGCTCCCTTAGACTAGGCAGTCAGGGTTTTAGCATAAACAGATGTCAGACACAGACAGCTACAAGCTCTTGATGAGTCAATGATAGCCTCTGAGGAAAAACTTGATGTCATTATGAATACACTTTTGTACAATTTGGTAAACTCTTATTTGTGTACTTCTTTGTATTTCCTTTAGAACCTCACTTTCTTTGTTTATGGGCTTGCACTAGTTACAGGAAATGTTGCTGGTGGAATATTAATCACTCTCCAACCATTATTTTTTTCAAACTCCCATTTACCTATTCACTGCCACATCATGATACAAATATATGGGAGTGTGCAGTGATATTTCAGAACCAATACAAAAATGCTTAACAACAGGGAATAGAAAAATTAATTTCTTCTTATAATCCATGTTGTAAAATATTTAAATTTAACCAAGCCATGTGAGTTTGCGTTTCTGTATTATGTAGTGGCATCCGTTATTTGATCAAATATGATTAAATGGAAAGTTACGACGACCCCTTTTATTTTAGCAGTTTGTGTATTCCACAATCAGTTGAGTGAGACTTGAATTTATTTCAAGTATTTCAGTTTTACCTAACTTACGACAATCCACAATTACAATACTGAGTTAGCTGCATATTTAGGATGAATTTATCATATTTAGTGTGTGTCTGTGCAGCAGTTACCAAGTACATCTAGAATATATGCCCAACACACACACAAAATGAATTCAAATATTAGGGTGATTGGCAAGTAATTACATTTTACCAGAGAGGATGTATAAACACAAGTTAAATTTATTCAAACATCCTCAAAAATATAATCTCCATTTTGAATGACTAAAACCCAAAGGGAAGACATTTTTTATTCTACATTTAAAGAAATCTGGGGTTTTCCGCTAAAAAGAAGTTTAAAAGAGTGTTTTCAACTTCTTTATTTCTGTATGTTCTGCCACTTATGAAATATTCTAGTGATGAATGAATGAAAAATGAAATTCTGTAGGTACTAAATCTGGTGAGTAATGAGGATGTGGAACCATCTTATCATTTTTGGGGTTTCTTGGACTAAATGATATTCTATCATCATAAAGTGATTAACATTACAATTTTCTATAACACTGATGGACATAAATTAGTAAAAGGAAAATAACATAACTAGATTCATTATAATGGGATAAAAAAAAGAACAATAACAAACAAGTCAAAGTATAAAAATGAGCATTTAAAATTGTGTCGTTTTTATTCCATGCATTTACTGGTCAGTTAAAATTTAAAAAAAAACAGGATGCAATTTTTTACTGCCTGAAAGAAAGCAAGAGTTAAATAATTTAAAAGACTCTTAAGAAACAAATAAAGTCGCAAAAAGTAATTACAAATTTGGATCTGTTTAACCACAGAACCGATCCATCTTTAAAAAATACATTTTCATAAAATACCAATTGACATCATGTGTTAAATCAAGGTGACTAAAATATATAATTTTTTTCTCTTCACACAAAATAAATAAATAAGTATGTAATTTTCTTCCCTTTCCTTTCTTTTTAAATAAAGATAAAAAAATAAAGAGACAAAAATGTTGTTTTATCTCATCCACTTTCATCTTTTGTGTAAAAACCCCAAAGATATATGTATTTCAAAATAAAATAATTAAATGATATTGTTAATTTTTGGATTAAATTAGTTTTGATAAATAATTTGGATAATGATATCCGACAATATGATTAAGAAATATGACTGAAAAGTGAAAACTGGGTTATTGAAATTAATTTATTCATATGATGACATGTTTCACCTATTCATCACATCACAGGCACATCCCTAAATATGTCATCATACAAATAAATTGTTAATTTCAACAACTCAGTTTTTATGAGATTATTTGTTAAATTGTTTTGTTTGATCTTTTGTTAAAAAAATCCATATTTAAAAAGAAAAGAAAATTATGTACTTATTTTGTATAAAATAAAAAATTTAAATATCAAGTTATAATAACACACCATGTGATGTCAGTCCATAGTGAAAATGAGTCCTTCAGAGAGGACTCAATGGATCCAAGTTGACCCACAAATTTTCCTAATGTCTTATATGTTTAAAATGATGATTAAAAAAGTTCACAGAATAAATTGAATTTACTGGGTTTTATTGCTCATAAAAGTGTTGCTTGATAAGAGTCTTCTTAAATGCATTTAAATTCATTCACTATTCAAATATGGAGGTTGTTCAAAAAGTTCTAAACCTCAGCCAGAAAGAAGAGCCATTTCTTATAAAACTAGAAAAAGCAATTCAAATTTCTGTCTTAATTTCTGTGCAGGTGAGGCTATATAAAAGGTGAGAGGTGTACGAAATGGCCAAAAAAGAGGCCTGAGTAGTTAAAGTATCTGAGTGGGACTTAGAATATTTTGAATGACCCTCATACATTAAGAACAGAAAGTATATAAAATAATCAAATAAATATTTAGCAGAAAAAGGAGGACATAAATAACATTGAATTAGTATTAAAATATGCAATATGGTTAAAAAACAATTCCTATTGAATGGAAAATTTACTTTTATATCTAATAAAATTCATGTGTTAAAATATACAAAATTAAATTTATGTCTAGTTAAAGTAAGATGAAATATAAAAAAGAAAAAATAAGAAATATATTTACCTTCATCATGAGAACTAATGTATTTAAAGCAATGAGAACCATGACAACGTATTCAAACTTAGGCGACACCACTACTTGCCATATTTTGTATTTTATCGAATTTTTATTTTTGGGCATATATCGACATGATGGCTTTGCTTCAATCGAAAATTCAATGCATTGTTTCTGTAAGTAAAATAAACATATATTAATGAATAGTATCACAGATTTACAACAGTTCTCAGTTGCATTATAGCAAGTTTTAATCATTATATAAAAAAACAAAAGAATTTTTATAAAAGCTTACTTTATTTTAGGTCAATTCAAGATATTAGTTTGACATAAAAAGTAATTATAAGGGGGAGTCAAAAGATTTGCAATATTTTGGTACATGCTAGTTTGCAGCATGTATATCATGTGAGTAAAGCAATTCAAACCATGGAAGGTACTTGCTGTGGTTGGTAGTATTGTGGTAGTTGGTGCACTGACATTCACATTGCTTCACTCCATGTGTGATTTGAAAATCACACAGATGAATGTGCAAAATAGTCTAATTCAGGAATTTATGCTTTATGAATTCAAAATTGGTCATAATGCTGTGGAAACAACCAAAACATTTATTGTGCAAAAGGTGAAGGTGCAATTGATCATATTACAGTAACAGATGGATCAAGAAATTTCTCTCGGGTTCCAAGAACCTCAAAAATCAGGCAAAGTCAGGTAAACCTAAATCAGTTGATTCCAAGGCTGTGCTTCAAGCCATAGAGGCAAATCTGGCAATAAGTAGCACAAGGAGAGTATCAGGCAAGTTCGGCATCTCACAGTCCAGGGTGGTTTATCACCTTCATGACTTTGGCAAAAGCATTTGGAGCTGTCAAACTGTTCCATACGTTACCAAATATTCAAAAACTTTTGACTCACCCTAGTACAAATTTAGGTCATAATTATTAGTTTAATTTAATTAATTGGCTATATTTGATCCAATTTGACAGCAGATCATGAATTAAAATTCTTAGTATGAAAAATAAACCATACTGAATGCAACTTGGTCAGGGATCATTCCTAGTTGTTGGTACCATGTAACCCATTACAAACTGTCACAAGAAGATAAGCACTTTGAAGAGAAGACAGGCACCTTGAAGCAAAATTCATTTCTCTTAGAGATGCTATGGAGAGTAATATGGTTGGTATCCTTCCGTCTATAAAGACAATGGAGTTCTGTCCCCCCCCCCAAAGTTTTTATCTGCATCTGTGTGAGTAACTGAGCAGACCAATTCTTGAATAGCAGTCTCTGATGCACTGACTGCACACAAACAATGATGCTCAACCTCCATATCAACCCGCCCAGGCTATGTAGTTCCACTGATAGTTCAAATGGAGAGGACACTCCAGTGTCATTGCTAGGTGCTGATACAACACGGGAAGTGGGAGTTTACTGGTTATAAGCTCATCTGATAGCAAAGGAAACAAGCATCAGGGGTCACTTTTTACGGTGGGAGAGGTCATCACACTTCACTGGACAACTACCATCTGCGCTAAGCTGGGCAGCCCTCAGCCAGTTAGGTGCTGTCTCGCCATGGCCTGTTTGCTCCACTGGGTGTATGGAGCTTAGAGAATCAATTTTGAAAAGTTTGGGCCAAAACGTCTGCACCAAGCATAACAAGAAGAAAGAACAAGAAGACTTCAGCACTTTGATTCGCAAGCTGGAATGTCAGGACCATGTGCCCTTGCATATCTGTTGATCTGCAACACATTGGTGATGCCCACAAGACAGCCATTATCAACAAAGAACTCTCCGGAGGGTAATAACTCAACATTTTATCCTGATGATTTATTAGGTCATGGGAAACATGTACAAAAATAGTATTGCTCATGAATAAGTACATCCCTAATGGTTTTTTTTTATAAAAACATAATTTTCATTTAAATCAAAGATATTAAGATTTTATTTTTAGTTGAAGATTAGAGAATCAAGAGATAATAGGGATTATTTATTACCAAACTCTATAGCACTGAAAATCTGTAACTAAAAATATGAATATGTAATAGTCCAAAAATAAGTAAACATCTCTTGGAATGTTTTTTTTTATCAAACCCATGAAATGATCTAATAAAAGTTATATAGAGTAGGTTGCTCCATTCAAAGAAGTATGCAAATGTATGTGTGTCCTGTGGGCTGGCAAAGGCATCAAAAGAGGCTGATTCTTTCTTTTTGTCACCAAAAGTTAAACTTTTGGCTGTTGATTTTATGAGATATTTTTATTTTATTTTTGTATTTTATTATGTTTTATGTTTTATTTAAACTTTACTAATTTATTAATCCCCACAATATATATATATATATATATATATATATATATATATTGTCATTGAATGAGTATATATATCTAAGTTAGAGTAGTGAAGAGATAAAGTCAATGGCACATGGGATTTTTAAAAAAGAAACTGATAATTACCAAGTGCAATTGACTTTGTCTTCACCTTTGATGACAAATGTGTTACAATTTTATTTTTTATAGATGATACTGTAACTCATAATAAAAACAATTTCAAACATGTTGGATATGTGAAAATTTATGATTACAACAACTAATATCAATATAGCTGACTTCTTCCTCCTATCACCATTACTCTTATGTATATAAAAATGAGTAACACTTTAGTCCTATGAGATGAAATTTTAATTATTTCTTTAAAAAATAAAGAATCATTAGAAAAATATTTGACAGATTTTCAGAATAAGCCCATACCCCCACCAACCACCACCACCACCACCACACCCAAAATCCCTCCCCAAAAGTCTTCAAATTTTTTAAGCAACAGAAATTCAGATTGTCAAAAAATTTTTTTAAAAATTTATTCTATTAAATTCTACAAGGTGTGTTTGTGTTCAATTTGTATTATATATTCATTTTAAAATAACCTCTGATTTTGATTCTGGCATCAGATATAAGCATCTACTTTGAAAAATAGGGCTGTCACAGTAGCCATGAAATAACAATGTGTATGCAGAGTAACATTTTAAGAGGGCAGTATTTGAAAAGGAGAAAACAAAATCCACTTGTGGAAGAAAAGGCATCTTAGTATTAGGATATGTACAGAATAAAAGAGAAAGAAAGGACGTCTTTAAATTTATATATTGCACCTTCTCAGGAGCCAAAAGGGGCAGTAAACAGATATACAATAGTTTTTGACTGCAAGGGCATATAACTCCTGTATTTTTAATGTTAGGTAAAATAATTCCTACAGCATAACATTTTAAAGTCACATGGTTGGGAGTAAATATGTCTCTTTTCACCTGTAAGAGTTCAACCATGGACTCAGAAATTAATCTTTGCAAGGAATGTTTCTGTGACAATATATATATGTGTGTGTGTTTGTGTTTGTGTTTGTGTGTGTGTGTGTGTGTGTGTTCTCATGATGTCACCACATTTTAAAAAAAAAAATGACATCACTCTGAAATGATGTATAATATTAACTATATATAAATATACATTATGATACATAAATAGTTTCTGAAAAAATCAATATCATTTCATAATCTAATAAGTTATTATCATAATAATGAGTTTTTATTCTGTTTTTATTATCATATTTTATTCTTAAAAAATATTGATATTTCTCTACATTTTCATGCACAGAGCACTGTAAAGATTTTATCAATTAATAATGTTTCTAGCATTAAATTATAATTATAATTGTATATATATTTTGTACAGGGTGTTTCAAAATTTTTTTATATCATTTGAGATGTACAAGGTGTTTTAGAATAATTGATATAATTTTGTAATCTAATTAAATATGTGTGTGCATTTTATGTGTGTGTGTGTGGGGGGGGGTGCAAACAAGTCTTATACTAGAGATAAATATAGTTACCTGATTTTTATCCAGATCTTGATCAACTAACTCGTTTTCTCCTTGTTCTTGAAATGTGATGATGATTAAGGCCACAAAGATGTTAACAAAGAAAAATGGAAAGACAATGAAGAACACAACATAGTAAATTGCCATTTCCATGCGGTAACCTGGTTTTGGTCCCATGTCATCACTAGTGGAATCCATGGAATTTTTCAAAACTCTGGAAATTAAAAATAAGAAAAGAAAAGAGATAATCATAAATATTTGATCATACTAACAACTTAATAAAAAAAATCATCAAAATTTAAATTTAGTTTTTGTTTGTTATACAAAACTTTAATCTATACTTTTATGCCAAATCTTATACATCTAAGTGAAAATCATAGGCAAATGAAGATTCCCACAGACCTAATTAAAAAATTAAGTTATTGACATTTGACTCATCCTAGTACACCAGCATTATTTCATCAAAATCCTTTGATTTTTGTTGTTGTTTTTTTTGTATAAGTCTAATTAAAAGCCATAGACAAATATATTTGATTGCATCTAAAACTTATCCACCTTTTTTCCTGGCAAAATGGTTCAAAAATATCTCCTGGATCTTATATATAAAGCTGGGATATCTGATTAGCTAATATTTACCAAGATAGTCTACTTGTACTTGTACCTAGCTTATTTCTATAACATACTTTCATATATTTCTATTGCAAACTTACTTTCACAACATACACACAATTTCCCTTTTATATATTTTTCCCATTTGGATTACACATAAATGAAAGTTAAGTTAAAATAAAATGAGCCCTGTTGACTGGGGCTTTAGAATACACCCACTACACCTCTGCAGAGGGGTAAAACTCACCAATGGCCATAAGTGGCGACCCATGATGCCTAAGGATGCAGCCCTGGTGGCTGAGCAGTCCATGACATGCAACACTCCACTTTGGCCCTTACTTAGGCTAGATAGGTGGTCGGAGAGGCCCCTCAGATAAATCGACTATTCATGTCAAAACCTAGTACCTATATGATTATCCCAATCCTATTGCCCTTATAGCAATCCCCAACCCATTTTATCAGTGAATCAGAAAAGTGGCTGATATGTCCTGGGTATGATGTTAAACTCTATCTGATGGTTAAGTTCCTATTCTGGAGCTCTGAGGAATGAGGAGTACCCCTTCATCAATATTACTCCCAAGTCCACTCTGACCCAGAGTAGTAGTACCTGTTAAGGTCCAATCCATGGGTTAAATAGAAAAAAAGGAGTTTAAAAAAATTGAGTGCCCATTAAGAATGAATAAAACAATACATCTTTGGCATAAATAACCCAATAAGGGTTAACATGCGATAAAATCCAACTAATCAACTAAAATAAAATTGGAATTCTTCCATGTCAGTACTATTGTATGGTTGCACCACTGTATGGTTGCAACACTTGAACTTTAACAAGATGCCTGAAGAAAAAGCTAGATGGGAACTACACAATGGTGCTGCATGCTGTTTTGAACAAATCCTGGAAGAAGCACCCCATAAAACAGCAGTTGTATGGCCACTAATCTCTCATCTCACAAACCAAGTAATACAGAAAATACTTGCTGTTGGAGAAATAAGGACATAAGCAATATTCTCCTGAGAGCTCCTACACATGGACACAGCAGTGTTGGCTGACCAGTAAAAACTTGACAAGAATCAAGAGAATCCATGCTGTCAACACACCTTAATGATGATAATGAATGTTACATTAAGTAGAAGGTGAATGGATGATGATGATGATGATCCTTAGATGTCTACATGAAATAAGTATAGGAGTAAAAGTCTATAAAAAACGAAAATACTTTAATACATCCTAATAATGATAAATTGAAAGGAGTCCCTATGGTGAAGTGGTTAACATACTGGACTGCAACATCATAATAGTCGAGTTCAAATGGCATTCACATGATTATGTTCACTTTTGGGCTAATACTCTTGGGAAATGAATCCACCTGCTATGTGTTAAATAGTACCTCTACTATTCTTCTATAAAGATGGTTTTAGCATTAAATAACCCACAAATGTTGATATGCCATTAAACAAAGAAACCAAAACCAAATAATAAAAAAATACTCAGTTTTGTTTTCGGTGTTTAATGAATTTTCCCCCAAAAGTAATTTTTTTATAGGATTTTTAATCATAATTTCATTAGCCTGAATTATCAAAATTTTTTATTGCAAGCAATTAAAATCAGAATTATGAAAACTGAGATATACTTACATTGGCCAACCTTCTCCCGTGGTGACAGTAAATAATGTTAACATAGCGAACATGACATTGTCATAATGGAAATCTTGCCGTAGCCATTCTCTGTTTTTAACTCGTGGTTTATCTGACTTATCTTCATAATCAAAATATTGACCCCTGTAAAGAAAAAATAATTATATTAGTGTATACAGCAAATATAATGAGAATAATTTGCATTACAAGAGGGTGTCTGTCATTGCCTTCTTCCCCAACGAAAAAAGGCAATGACAAACAGAGACATGAAATGTACATATATAGATTTTAACTACCAAATACAAATTTATTGTTTGTTAATTGATAAGATGTAGGCTAACTAGTCTTCATAACAATAATGAACACAAATCATGTTTACATAGAATTGTCTTTACATGCACAGATATTTTTTAATAAAAATTCCCAAATATTTATATTGATGCTCTGATAGTCAACTGAGCATCTTTCTTTAGGAGTTTTAAGTATGTTCCTCATTGCAACAAAGACTAACTAGGAAAAGGAAAATACGAATATGCTAGAATAGATAATATATATGAATAAGCTGTGATGGAAAGAAAGTAAGCAAGTTTTCCAGCTATACCAATTTTGTCAAATTGTTCAAAATTTTAAGTGACGATTTATTAGAATAATTTCTCTACTATTAAAGCATTTAACTGTTTACCCTTCAGAACAGAAAGAAAGGTAGAAGGAAAAGAGGAGAGAAAAAAGAAGGAAAAGAAAAGGAGAAAGAGAGGAAAAAGAGAATGAAACTAAAGACCTGTCAGTTGGTCATTGTTTTCATCACTTGTATTTTCTATATATATTAAGGTGGAAATGATAGTTGTATTTCTGTTGAGTATTTATGATATTCCCATATTTTATTAACCTAGACTTGAAAGAGTTTAATTAGAGGGCATATATCACCATGGATGGTCGTTTTTTCCAAGAATTAACCACCCTATTACTCAAAGAATTTTGCCTATTGGTTGTCTTGTAGTATCTTTTCAAAAGTCTTAGTTCATGTACCCTAGTAATATTTCTTGATTAATGGCTAGCATTTGTATATTATATACCTCAATCATATCTCTACAGGATAGAGTCCCTGAGGCGTAATGCTAACATGCTGGAAGGCGACATCATATTAAGTGAAGCTTGAATTCACTTACTACGATGTCACATTCCAGCTTTAGTTGTGCTATTACATTCACTTTCAGAAAGGTAAAAAACCCTTTCATCCCCAGCAATGGGTTAAATAGAACAACTACTGTTCTTCTACAGGATGGTGTTGCATTAAAAACCTACAAAGGTTGATATGCCATTAAACAAAGAAACCAATACAAATACCTCCACATACTTAACAATAATACATGAGCAACTTGATCCTCCTCAGTGTCTCTTCATATAGTATGTTCTTCAATCCAGTATCAATTTAATGGCTCTTTTGTACTCCTTCAATGAGCATTCTATCTTTAATGAGTATTTGGGATGAAACAATATTAGCCCCAAAAATAATAATTATTAATAATTCATTAATATAATTCCTAAATTATAATTTATAAATTTCAACCCTAGCTCACTAACAAGCAAGGTGCCTTGTTATAATGTTCTGTAGAATACAATAAATAATCATCTCCCTGAGAAAATTTGCATGTCCGATTAGGGGCCACATAGGTCTCACACAACAGTTCTAGAAATCCATCCTCAACTCTTTTTGCCTTTGTCTTTGGACAGTAGAGATATTGTTTCTAACTCTGCTAGAGTAAAGCCATATGGCTATATAAACTACATTTATCAAGTAAGTCTTTTTATCATTTTGTACAACTTTCCACATACTGCTTGTACATGGAACAATATGTACATAGTTTTAGCTGTAGATATACATTTATGTATTTCTTCATTTAAATACCACTGTATGCATATTGTATATATTAAATATTAAGTGTATACAAATGAGTTTATTTTGTCTTCTTTCCATCTATCATGGAGATACTAATGCTAATATTTGTCCTTGGAAAGTGGGAACTAGACTAAAAAATATTCCCTACTAATAAGCATTCAATAGTTCTTTTTAACTGTTTTTTTTTTAAATTTATGATTCAGGAATTGATATTATTTTGTGATTCAAATTAATGTTTGTAAAAATATAAAAAATCAACTTACTGACATTCTTCTCTATTGGATTTGGACATGTCTGTACAGTAGAAAAATTTTCCTTTAAATAGCTGTACAGCAATAACAGCAAAGATGAATTGAAATAATAAATACACAATGAGAATATTAGACACATTTTTTAACGAATTGACGACACAGTCGAACACAGCCTGAAAAAGAGAAGAAAAAAAAAGATTGTTAGAAAATTAAAAAAAAATATTAACTTGTACATTCATCTATGAAAAAATATTAAATTTATATCTATTTTATATCTACAAGGGGAACTAAAAAATAATGTAAGTACGGCTAAAATTTAACGTGTTTTTTAATCTCCCATGAATTAAAATTCAGCAAAACTTGGAAAAAATGAATGAAACTAATGAAGTGTAAATTTTACTATTATGAAGAGGAAGGATTTTTTAAAAAATCATTTTAAAAATTATTTGTTTTACAGTCTTTAAAGTAGAGAATTTTATAATTCAAAATATCAAATTTATACAGTAGCCATGCTGTGTAATTGCATACATTTGAAATTTAATTTATAAAATTCTCCCATTTTAAAGACAGTAAAACAAATAATTTTTATGTGTATTTAAAAAAAAAATCCTTCCTCTTCATAATAGGGCATTACATTTCATTCATTTTTTTCAGAGATTTGTTGAACTTTAATTTTGAGAAGTAAAATTAAATTTTGTCCATACCTACTACTATGTTATTGTACTTTTTTATATCTATTGAATTCATAATTACTTTTGGGTCATTGCTTTTATTATTCCCATATTTGATATTTATGATTCAAATAGATTTTTTTAAAGTTAGAAATAAACTTTTTCTGATTCTTTTAAATTACTTACTATGACTGAGATTTTATCAGCATGATAAGTAAAGAATGATTATCTTTACAAGTTAGGGTGTTTTTATTTACATATTTCATTAGTGATTTTTTAAATTAAATTCATGGAAGATTTTATACTTTGTGAGGTGTGTAAAATTAACAATTTACATATGTAGACAGACCTAGTAACACCACTGTATAATACAGATATTATAAACAAAAATGTATTAAACTAAAAAAGAGACAACAACAGAAAACAAAAACACATATAGGAAGAAAAGAGACCAACCTTAAGTTTTTGGTATTCTATTAATAGTTTTTAACGGACGCAGTACACGTAAAACACGTAAAGATTTAATTGTATTGAGATTCTTCCCGCAGTGTCACTGTAATAAAATGAAAAAATAAAAGTTATTTAGAATTGGATTTTTAAAAAAATTCAAAACTTTATAACATGTATGACTGTTGATAAAAATGATTTAGAATTAGGTTTTTTCAAAATTCAAATCTTTATGTTATGTATGGCTGTCAATAAAAATAACCAGTATAATATTCTAGTTAAAATTTTTTTTAGCACTTACCTGAACGCAAAGGCCACCAAAGCACAGATGACAACTGTTGCATCCAGAATATTCCATGCATCCCGGCAGTAATCCCGGGTGAAGAATTATCCCAAGATCAACAATCTGGAAAAACACAAATAGCACAATATTAAATAATATGCTTAGTAGTGCAATAACCAGTGGTGTGTAATCCTAGAAAAAAAGGTGTTATACTCCAAGTAAAATCTTGTTATGAATTATAAACTCTTCATCACAGTAAAAAAATAGAATGGCCTGTAGGTAGTTTGGGTGACTGACTGACTCGCGGGGTAATGGTGAGTAATCACATGACAAGGAATTAAGCCTATTTTAGCCAATTGGAAGGCACCACTGACTGAAACTGTAGACGCTTTCTTGATACTATCAGAAGCATAAAAAATACTGCCCTGCATTACACAAAGGGCAGCTCTCATGCAACTTTTGACAGACAGTAGCTACTTCACTCACCTCAACCACCAAGTAGGGATAACACTCAAAACATAGCCTTTGAAACCAAGCCATATTACCTCATATACACACAAAAGGACAGCCCAAAACAAGTTATCCATGAACTTACTGAGAAGTCAACATAATAGAATGGACATTCAACAACTTAACTTCATTGTAAGCCCTCTGAACTAAGATAAGGAGAGGGAACTCTCTTGTAAATGTCTGTATATAAATTCCACCTCATTTGTTGATTCTTTTTTTTCTTACCATTTCTTTCATCCTATTAAGCAGGCAGTATGATATCCTGGTTAGTCTATTCAACTCTTCCTCTTTCTTTCCTCCCCATTCACAAATAATTTTTAAAGGGCAAACAATGCTTATGCTATACATAAGTTTATACATTGTTTGTCCTTTAAAAATTATTAATTTCAAAATTATTAATTTCATAAACATCTTATTTAGTCCACATTATTTAATTCAACTGTATTTAGGATTCTACCCATTTCTCTCTTAGTGAATTATATCCAAGTATAGGAGGTAAGGTATCCTATTGTGGTGTAACAGTTAGTAAGCTAGTCTTGGCCAGATCCATTACTACTGAATAGCAAGTTTGATCCCATTGGATGCCCCAAACTTGTGACCTTGTGTCACATCCTACACATGGTAAATGGTAAATACCTACAGATGTAATAGGTATAAATCTAGACTTGGAAACTTGTATTTTTGCTTTCTCAAATATTCAGCATTTCATTTTGTAATAACATTGTTCCTTCAATAGTAATTATTATCACTGACAGTAATTATTTGCTTTACTTTTACAATTTGTAAATTGTGGACAGGCTTATATGCACAGTGTTTTCGTAAAAGGGGTAGGGTGTGAAGCTGATACTGCTGTTTTATATTTCAGCTCTCACTGCTTAATTTTTTAGGTAGAGTTTCAGAATAAACATCTCTTTTTATTATTAATTTTCTTTTTTAATTTATTTAATGAGCAGTGGAGATTCATGAAAAAAAATTTCCAAAATAAAATTGTACAAATATATATAAGAAGTGTACTTATTTGAACTGTTACATATTAATATTTTGCTTAGAGTTTCAATATTGTAGAGTTTGGTAATAAATAATACCTAATAATTTGTTTTAATTGTATAATGTACCACTAGAAATAAAAATCTAGATATCTTTGGTTTGGAAAATAATCAACTTTTTATAAAAAAATTTGTTAGGAGTGTACTTATAGGTGATACTGTATATACACCCTTGTGTCATCCATATAGAAAAGTTTTGTGGACCCACTTTTTTAATTCAATGGAATGCATGTAGAAAAAACTATTGGAAAAATGTCAAACACATATTAGAAGTTCATTCATCCCAGTTACTGTCGCACATTTTGATGATTCATATGGTGACTCATATGGTGACACATACTTGGTGATTACTTTGAAGATTATACTAGGATGAGTCAAAAGTTTGGCAATATTTTGGTACATGTTAATTTTGTGGCATGTATACCACTTGACTGAAGAAGTACCAGCTGTGGTTGGTAGTATTGTTGTACTTGGTATGCTAACATGTTTTGCATTGCTACACCCTGTGTGTGTGATTTAAAGCCACACAGATGAACTGCAATATAGTCTAATTTAGGAACTTATACTTTAACAGTTCAAAGTGGCCATAACGCTGCAGAAGCAACCAAAAACATTTGTTGTATGAAATGTGAAGATGCAGTTGATCGCAGTACAGTAAGCAAATAGTTCAAGAAATTTCACTCGGCTACAAGTACCTTGATGATAAGGCACGTAAGGTAGGCCTAAAAGCATAGATTCTGAGGTAATGCTCTATGCAATAGAGGCAAATCTGGTGAGTAGTTCTGAAGAGTATCAGGTGAGCTCAGAATCTCACAGTCTAGTGTGGTTTGTAACCTTCACAACATCAGCAAAAAGCATTAGAAACTGCCGAATTGTGCCTCACATCACCAAAATATTGCAAAAACTTTTGACTCACCCTAGTATTATTGCTCATTTCCCATAGATCAAAAGAATTTCCTGAGAGATATTTTAATCATTCAATTCCAAAGGGTCAATTAAAAAAATGTTCTTAAAACTGAAATGACAAAAACAGTTATTAACAAGCAATTAACATCATAGCAAAGAGATGCAAAAAAGGAATTGTTGATCTAGTGCCTACCTTCAGTAACATTTCGATCGTAAATACTCCAGTGAAAACGTAATCAAAATAATTCAGGATTTGGTTGTTTACGGACTCGTCATTAACAGGGTCTTCTGCCGCTAAAGCATACTACTGCACAAATAACAATCATGATGAATAGGTCAAAATAACGTAGATTTACCACAAAAATGGCAAAAAACGGCGAACACTGCAAAACAAAAAGAAAATATATTACTGAACATCAGTGAATTACAGTGAATATTTCAGCTAATAACTATTATCAAGTAGTAAACCTTATTAGTTCACCCTCATATATAAAGCTTATATAAAATATTTGTATAAGAAGAGATAGATAAAACCTATACAAGAATATATACAAGAGCTGGAAAATCTCAATGTAACAAGAAGGTAATGACTTTTTCTGCAACATTTTAATTGAATATGGGAATTAAAGAAACTTGAGAAATAATGTGCAACATGTTGAATTATAGTATGATAGGTCAGTCTATTTTGGCCAAGAACTTTTCAACACCTCTATAATATGTAGATAAAATAGATAGATAAGAGTCAATAAAACTTATACAAGAATTCTTGTAGAAGAATAATATTGTTACGAAAGTGAATTTTTCCTTTCCTCTTTTCTCACATTGCTGATAACTACTATCCTAGAGGAAGGATTGGAGATAATTTAGTGATACTGGTATTCTAAAGAAAGTGATTCTTCAACAGAAAACACCAGGAAAAAGAGCACATTTATAGGAAACAGTACAAAAGAAGAGTCATTGGCCACATTTCTGATTATTGTGTCATTGGTTTGAAATGACCTTCTAGTGCTCATTATTTGATATTTTTATTAAATAAAAAATTAAGAAGTAAAGAAAAATTTCTGATAGAGCATTTGTTAAAAAGATATATTCAAAAAGAAAACAAAGAATTTTTGAACTTACGGATTAGTTGGGCCAAAATAAACATGGAACTATAAGGCAACATAGGTTTTAGGACCACCAAATGCAGGTTCCTCTGAATTTCCATTCTGTGGCTGGATATTCAAGCTGGAACTACTACCTAGAATTCAGAAACAAAAAGAATGGTCATAAATTTACAGATAAACAAATAACTCACCTGAATTTATTAGCACAAGCTTTTTAAAAAAAATCATAATTGCATTATAGGTCTTTACATGATTTATTCTCTCAAAAAAATGTTTTTGAAAATTATGATTTAGTCTAGTAATTTATCTACAACAATTCATGTTAAAGTATAATTTATCTACATATATAATTTATTTTATCTTTAATAACTATATATACAGATGCAAATGATCGAAAATCATTGACCTACAGATACAATTTATCTACAATGTTATATAAAAATAGTGTCCTGGGTATGACACTAAACTGCATCCAGTGGTGAGGCACTAGTTCTGGACCTCTAAGAAGTGTGGAGAACACCTTCATTACTATTATTCCCAGGTCTACTCTAACCCTCAGTTATAGTACTTATTAAGGTCCCATCTATTGGTCAAATAGATCTGTTTGGCAACAACTACTAAATAAAATTTAAATATGAACATACAATGAACGCAGTTCCGAAGGCATAAAATAACTCTAGACAGGTTGACATGCCATTAAAATCAATCAATCTATTTTGATGCCATCTGTAACAGTCCTTAATTAACTTTTTATGTCCTTTTTTTTTTTTTTTTAATCCATAAATTAAAAAGCTATTATGGCTCTTAGAAACACTGACATTTTAAGTAACAAAGATATTAACTTTTTAAAATTTTCAGAGTTTAATGTCCTTGATTTAAACTACATGGTTTGATTTGCTTTATTTGTTTATTTCTATTGCCATATCATGGGCGAGATGAAGTGAGCAATGTCCTTTGTTGTCTTGAGAATTTTTTCATCCATTTAGATGAATTTGAATTGTAGATAAATTATTGCAGATGAATTGTTGCAGACAAATTCACCTAAAATTATGATTTAAGTCAGTTACACAAAATTGATCCATCATTATAATGTACTTGATTCAGAAATAATACACTTTTATTACATATAATACTAATTATAAAATAAAAATCCAGCATTAAGTTAAACTAGATTAAAATTTGAGTTTAAAAGGAATTATTTATTAAAAATGTATAATTTACTTGCATTTTTTATCTTAATATAAAGTATGAATATATATGTATATACAGATTAGTTCACAAATAAGTAAAATGTCAACTTTCTTCTAAACAAAAATTACCAGAATTTTATTACTTCTAGTAGAACATTATACAATCAAAACAGATATTATAAGGTATTATTTATTACCAAACTCTACAACAATGAAGCACAGTAACCATAAATATCAATGTTATTATTATCCTCATCAGGACATGCTGTAATCAGATTCCTTTGATTCTTTTGCCATCCGTCCCTTCTGACCATCACAGTCCTTTAGACAGCACCCAGTGTTCACACAGTGCTGATGATGTAAATTTTGTTGGTTGGTCAATAATGGTGTGTCCATGGGTAGGAGTCCATTGGAGAACATCATTTATGAGTTCACCCTTACTTCTCTATTAGTGCCCAGTATATCTTATTTGCCTCACTTGGATTGTTTGTGAGATCGGAGGTAAGTAGCCATACAACTACTATTTTGTAGGGTGCAGCTTCAAGGATTTGTTCAGAACAGCACATGGCTTCCTTGTGTAGTTCCCAGATAGTTTTTTTCTCCAAGTGTCTTGGTAAATTTCAAGTAGTGTAATCATACAGTAGTACTGACTCAGCTACAGTTTGGAAGAATTCCCATTTTAATGAGAAATCAATGTGTAGCAGTCCAAAAATAAGTGGACTCCTTACATATATTTATGCAATTTTATTTTTGGTTATAGAATTTCAATCCCATTTTAGAGTTTGGTAATGAATAATGCCTAATAATATTATTTTGATTGTATGAGGGAGGGCTCAAAGGTTTATATGATGACATGAATATCTGCATTTGCTGACTCTTTGATCAATGGAATCCAAATATTGTAACACTGATGGGAGAAGTGCATGGACTGCAATGTTGAAAAATAACCTCATTTGGTCACATTCCATGAGAGCATCTTGGTCAGGCTATGAACTTTTCAGCTGACCCTCATATGTTTTTATTATATATTATCAGAAATAATAAATACTGTATCTTTGGTTTTATGAATAAAATTTTCAGGTGTTCTTATTTATAAACAATACTGTACTTTCTAAAAAATATGTATTTTCTCAGCTAATAATTCAGAATTAAACTTAGCTAATGGTTTAAATTTAAATTTTAAATACTGGCAAAATAATTAATAGCCATTAAAGATAATGATTATAAAGAAATTAAAAATTAATTGAATTGGACTAAACTGAATTAAAAATTATAATTTAATGGCAAATTAGCTAAGAACAATTATAAAGATATTATAATTTGTTACAACAGTTCTAAAAATAATTATCACAATTAAAAAACTGGAATGAGCACATTGGTACTGTGAAGGATCATTTTAAAGTTATTCCAATGTTAATGGTTGTTTGAATATAGAATTTAAGAAAATATTACCAGAGAAGTATAACTTCATATGTTCAGTAACACAAAAGATACAAATAGACATTCTCAAGTACAAACGGAAAATGTTCAGTCAAAATGCTTATCATTAAATTTAAAAAAGTAAAATTTGTGCTTTGGTACCAGTGTTTTTAAAAAGTTTTCAGAATTCATACAATTAATAATAAAGATATTAAAAAATTGACATTGGAATTCAAATGTCATTTCAAATTAAGAGCAAGTAATAAAAAAAAGAAGCAAAATTGATTAAACTGTATGTAAAACTAGATTTATTCAATAGAGTAAAGTTAAAAATCAATAATTTTTGATGTAAAAGTGATGCTCTGAAAGTAACCCCCTGGTCATTTCCATTAAAACTCTGAAATATACAGGGAATAAAATAACCCCATTGGATAGAGCATGTTTTCTGCTAAAAATACTACTTTTCCACATAGTAACCACCATGGCAATATATTTTTACTAGCAATGAACAAGGGCCTTTAGGACTCTCTGAAGCTTGGACATTCATACTGCTGTAAAAAGGTGACTGGTCCTTCACTGGTTTAAATTTGATGATCGTGACATGTAAGTTCTTGTACATTGCTAGAAAAAATGGCAATAATTATGTGGGGAAAATAGTGTTTTGTAGCCTTAAAAATTGCTCTAGAAGTGTTATAATGTTCCCTGTATGTTGCGGTTTCTGTAGAAATAAATAGGGAGCATTAGTTTTGGAGCATTACTTGTACAATTTTCATTTCCTTAAAAAAGAATTTTAAAAATTACACAACAAGTAGTGTGATGCATTCCATTTCCAATACATGAATGATGTTAATATCAAGACCAATAAAAAGTTCTCTCAAATTAGTTTAAATCTATAAAATTTTATGCAAAGGCCAACATGAGAAATCATTTTGATTTAGAAAATATAACAATGTTGTTTTAACTTTACATGAAAATATTTTTATTTCTATCCAGAATTCTAACATATATGAACTACTACCTCTGACCCATAATAGTCGTTACATTTACATATACATTTCATATTGTAAATGTAATAATTATCATGGGACAAAGGAGCACCTTGTAGCAGTATAATAATTAGCAAGCATGTCTCAATAATTAATTACTACTGAGAAGTGAGTTTGATCCTTATTAGGTGACCCATAGTTGTACCAAATCTGAGCTATGTTTAGTCTCTGGGGCTCCTTGTTGTGGTGTAATGGTTAATAAGTTAAACTAGCAGACTAGTACTAGTGAGTTTAATTTTCGCTGGGAGCCCTATACTTCTGGCCTTGTATCCAAACTAAGTTAAGCTTAGTAAATAACTAGAGAGCATTTTGTGGTGTCATAGTAAACAAGTTAGGTGACCAGACCATTACTAATGATTTTGATTTTCTCTGTGTCCCCTATAATTACAGCTTTGGACTTAAGCTAAGCTTAGTAATTAACTAGAGTACCTTGCATGATGAAATGGTTAATAAATTATGCTAGCAGACCATTGATCATAAGTTTCAATTTCAATATTCAGAGTGAATTTGGTTATACAAGGCCAATTGTATATAATAAAAACTGCTACAGGTTCATTTTAGAATTGTGTCTTGTAGAAAGATTGTTATTCCAAGAATCTTAATATAAAATATTCATATCTCTCTCAGTCATCCTCTTGTTTATCACCTGCAAAAATACATAGCCATGTGGTGGTGGCTATGTAGAAAAAATAGTGTGCAATTGCACTCCTTGTATCTGTTGTAGTTTTGATGAAAATAAAAAGCAGGTATTACTTGTTTGTCACTGGCAAAAATACATAGCTAATGGTATTGTCTATGTGTTTTGAAAAAAGGGTAGGCATTATTTTTGGAACGCTTTCTCATAAATAACATTGACTCAGAACTTATAAAGAGACAAACAAGACTTTGTTTTAGAAAAAAAAACTCTAAATACATGAAATATTCTCCCTTTAATCCAAGGCTGCATCACACTTTCTATCATATTTTGGTATCATAAAATAGTTATTTGTTCAATATACAAAACCAATCTAATCTACAGGATTTCCAGTTAACAAAAAGAAAAAAAAAATGATTTGTGGGAAATAAATGTAACAAAAGAAAAAAAAAAAGAAGAAATATTGGATGCAGATAGGGAAGTTTGCAGTGGAGTATATTTGACAAGTGATAACATAAAAATGTGATTAAACAGAGCATTCTGTTAAAATTAACCTATATCTATAAGATATCAAAAAACATTTAATGGACAAGAAAGGCAGCAAACATGAAACAAACAAAGGAACTACAAGTTGTAGATTCCAATTAAGAATTTCTAACAATCATAGAAATTAAAATTTAATTCTTTGTGAGAAGGTGTTTATAAACATTCCATAAAAGTGTTATAACTAGAAAATGTGTACAAGCTAGTTAGTGTATTATTAAACTTGAGAAACAATAAAACAATTTTTTCAATGATGTGCTTATTTTTAAATTTTCAAAGAAAGTAAGTCATTTCTGACTTAGAATCCCACCTGAAAGAACAGAAAATGCATTACTTTAAAGAATGGCAAGGAATTATTCAACCACATGATTCATTCCAATGGCCAGCCATCTTGGAACACATCTAGCAGAGTAGTTTCCCTCACAATATAAAATGGTTATATATTCCTTACCTTCCACCAGGTTTAGATTAACACAAGTTCTTTTTACATGGGGAGCCACAAACCGAAGCTCATGGGATGGTCAGTGCAAAAAATCCAATTAGCATTCCCCTTTGAGGCCCCTCAGGCACTGGGCAAAAAACCCGGCCCATACCTCTTTTGGACAAGGACGTAGGTTTCTACCTGAATCATGCAATTTACTTTACCTCATTTACCAGTTCAGAAGCTAAGACGCCTACTGAAGCTGGTATGACTAGAGTGAGGAGACAGCAAGAGATTGAATGTCATTACAATTTTCCAATTCTGAGGTGGCAAATGTCTTATTTAGAATGCTTCCAATAATATTTTATCCGGGAGTAACTTGGTTAAATTGTGCACTTAGCATAAAAGTTATAGACATAAGTAGTAGGGCCAACTGTGCTCTTTAGCCTTGGTTAAGCAACCAGTCTAGGCAAAGGGAAACTGTAAATTAAAACCAATTGTATTCTGCTTTAAAAAATTGACCTTATGTTGTATCTTGCTTGTAGCAGAGGTGTTGGGTAAATACAAATTGGTTCAGTACCAGAGTCACTTTTAGATAGATTTCTTTTTGTAACCATTCAGCTGAAATATTCAGTTTTCTAAGCTTCCAAACAGCTTCCCTGGTCTGTCAGATTGATTCTAAGACTATCGGAGATAAGTGGCCATACAACTACTATTTTGTAGGGAGCTGCTTCCAGGGTTTTGTTCAAAACAGCACACAGCTTCCTAGTGTAGTTCCCAGATAGTTCTTTCACCAAGTGTTTTGTTTAAAGTCCAAGTGTAACCATACACTAGTACCGACATGGCTACAGCTTGGAAGAATTCAAGTTTTAATGGAAAATCAATATGTAACAGTTCAAAAATAAGTGCACTCTTTATATATATTCATGCAATTTTATTTTTGGTTGTAGAATTTCAATCCTTTAGAGTTTGATAACAAGCTCTATGAGGTTTAATAGTTATTTCACAGAATTTCCTTTGCCATTCTTTGGGACAACATATTGGCTACTCTTCCTGAGGTTGTAAATTGGAAATGACTCACTTTCTTTAAAAATTAAAAAAATATAAAATCAATTAAGAATAAAGGGAGGTAAGCATTGAGGAGTTGTTTGAAAGAATATTTGTTCAAAACAATTTTAGTTTACTATCTGTGGATTATCAAATATCCAGATGTTAAAGAAACAAAGTGCTTGAGATATATAAAGATATGTCACTTATACTAACAAAATATCAAAAACTAAAATTACAGTTTATGCTATCTATGTAAAAATGTAAGTAATAAAATTGAAGTTAATTCACATCCATTGTATTTTTTTGTTTTTTTTGTTCTGGTTTTTCAAATTCTGTGCACAAAAGATTTTAAATGGAAAAAATATTAATTAAATGGTACATGCACAGAAAATTTGCATACTAATCCAGAGAAATTTTCATAATTACTAATAAGTTAAATCACTTGATTAGTTTAAGGGATTATAATAAACCAAAAAAATAAGGTGATATATTAAAAAAAGCATGCTTTTTTAAATACTAGTTAAAAAAATTAAAAGATGGACAAGCAAAAAAAAATCTGTAAAAGAATCAGAGGAATTTCCCAAAATAGAAAAAAAAACTGTTTTCAGGAAAGACCACCACCAACAAGCATTCCTTATACCAATGTCCGTTTGTTACCCTGTGCATTGTTTCTTTTGCGTCTATGAAGGAAATCAATGAAATTATGTCATACAAATGGAATCTTTCAGCAGGATAGCAAAGTTTTAAAGCAAATATAAAAGAAAAGAAGAAAAAAAACATCAACAAAGACAATTTCATTAATGCCGTTATGCAGTTTCAATGATTGTAACATCATTTATGTTAGATGATTTTTATGTGTTAATAACTCTTATTCATTTTTATCTATTTTTTAGATGAAACATTGGTAATCATTATTATCATACATTTTGACAAGTATTTTCCTTCATCTTATTTTTAATTGTTTTTTATTGCAAATCATTCGAGTCATTATTTCTCATCTTCACAAATGAAGATTAAGGAAATAAATGACCATGGTTAGCCAACTGGTGTATGAGACAGGCTTTATTTAGGCCAACCATTTCTAGGCCTTTCTCCATGTGGAGCAAGCAGTGCTGTCCCTAGAGAAGTCTGCTTGGTCATTCAAGGTACTGCCAAATGATGTTATCATCTTTGGGTCAGCTGACCAATATCTTGAATGCCAGCAAATCCGATTGGGACCACAGCTTCCACTGAAATTAAAGATTACTTCTACAAAAGTGAGAAATCATGCACATTTAGTATCGTTTTCAGTGTGCACTGTTAACTTGTTGTCATGGAAATAATGACCTAAGTAAGTTACAAAAAGTAACTAAAATTAAGATGAAGGAAAATATTAGTCAAAATTAATAATAAAGTTAACTACTCATTTCATAATGAATAAACTACTTGAATTACCTTTATTTTTTTAATCAAAAAGCTTTATTATTAATTTAGCATTTTCTTAATCAACATTGATTTAATCAACCAAACAACATTAGTTGTTTTTTTTATTACAAATTTCTTGAGTCATCATTTCTACAACAGTAAGAAATAATACAGTGGATGTAATATTAAATGATAAGCTCCCATTGAGATTCAAATTCATATACTCTTTTGCCTTGTGGAAGCCTGTACTTGCACAATCCTGTATTTTACCAAAAAAAAAAAAAAAAAAAAGGATTGAAACAGGCTTCCTCATTTATTTTTCAAAATTGGCACTGACATCTATTCTACTATTTTTTAGACTTCATCACTTTATCATATAAGTTGCCAAGTAGTCTTCATTTAATTTTAAGTTAAAAAAAATGTAAAGCTTCAGTCTCACTATGTCTTTTTATCAAACCACATAGGAGTAATTTAGGTATCTAAAAACCACTGGCTCTCATATATATTTACCAACCCCTCCACATGAATAGGCTGTGAGACAAGGTCAATTTCTTAAGTGGAGTTTATCAGGTTTGAATTCAGAGTTTTCATTCTCGACTGGTTGCTTAATCAAGGCTAAAGAGCCCAGTCTGCTCTACTATTTACCCATAGCTGGAGGGAGGATACTTTTCCCAAGGGTATTAGTGCTATGGGAAATACAAAACATCAGGTGACCAAGTCTATTTCCTAGAATGATAACCATTACACCACAGATCTCCATTAATTGGCTCCAATGGGTCTCATAGTATAGATAATAAAGCAGCTCACTCAGTTTGTCTCATCAAGAGTGTATCTTGAATTGGTATCTTTAATACCTTCTGTTCCTGGCTGTCATAGAAATAATGACCCAAATGAGATGCAATAAAAAGTAACTAGAAAGATGAAGAAAAACACTAGTCTAAATTATTTACATTCTTTACAGGTCATTGACTATAGTCCTCATCTTGGTTGTTCATAATGTTTTGGCCACTATTTCTTCCAGCCTTCTTCAGATGTCTTTTGTTGTACTTGGTAACATTCAGGTAATTTCAAACCAAATCTTTTATTCTTTATTCACTCCACAGTGGAATGTTTTCATTCCTCTGCCCATGACATAGGGTATCTTGTAGAAGTTAATTTTCCTTCTTAGTCATTTCACCCATGTAATGTCACTTTTCTTTCAGTTGAACCAGGAATTAAACATATGACTTCCAAGTAAACTTTTGCTAGAAGCTGTTAAACAACTTTTTTTTCTTTTTTTGTTGGTTGGTAGGTTGTTTTGTTTTACAGTATATCAACTATTTTCAGGTTATCTAACGCCAAATCAAGTCATTTTGATAAACATAGGACTCAGGTTGCTTGCAGTACCTGCTGTTGCCTAAGTTTTTTTTAACTTTTCAATGGCATATAAACTTTATGGGTTATTTAATGCCAAAACCATCCTTGTAGAAGAACAGTAGTGGTACTATTTAACCTATAGCTTGTAAGGGGATGAGGGAGTTAATCAACTTTTATTCTGTAGACCATTGTGTCATGGGACAATTCAGAGACTATTTTTAAGAACTTTAAACCTAATATCATTTTGCCTGCTTCTTCAGCCAGAACATTTTTTCTATGACAAAAGACAACTGAATAAGAGTCCAGTGGCTGAAATATAATGAATATAACAACCAAGATGATGATAAAAGTCTAAAATGTGTAAACAATGTAAAATAACAACTCAGAAATTTCAGCTTTTCATCTTTTACTTTTGCCTATTACTAAACTGCTTTGCAGCTAAGATTTCTAATAGTACATTATTTTATCAAGTTTCATTGCGATCAATTATTAGTGTTTACCAAAAGTATTTTCATTTTTTATAGACTTTTATACCAAACCTTATTTTGCATACACATCTAAAACTATCTCTGACACAACTATATCATTATCAATATTATTATTATATATTAGTAAGTATCAAAAGTATTTTAATTTTTACAGACCCTCACTTCAAAGTTTATTTCATGTGCACATCTAAAGACTATTTATGACTCCACTATATTATCAAAATTATTATCCTTATATATATTAGTGTATCAAAAGTATTTTTTTTACATAACTGTCTATGGTAGAGGGTAGCATCTCCATGTATTCAGAAATTAAACAGACTCTCAAGAACAATGTAAGAAAATTAACTAACAAAATTCATTTTTCTTTTTTTAAATAAATTACATAGCTTATAGCTTTATCAGAATTCAGTTTCTGGTTTAGTAAGATCTTTATTATCATCATTGAAGTAATTCCATTTATTTCTATGTTTAAACCATAAAATATCCTAAAGCAGCAAAGCAGCAAAGCAGATACTGAAATCAATATGCTCAATTTCTTTTTTATATATATATATTAACTATAAAACTTTATGTTTTAATTTTTTAGATCAGGGTTCTTCAAACATTTCTAATATTAACCCAGTTTAATTTTATATAATAGCCTCATACTGCATTGACATATATTATAAATAAATGCATAGAATGAGTTAAAAGTCAAGTTTGTTTCAAATATGTAAATGTAAGAAACATCATATCACACAAGTCTGAAATTATGTCTTGTCTACAATCTTCTCTACACTTTTTTCTTATCAAATATGTTTGTGGTTTCCATCTCTGCCAAGTTATGATTTAATAGATTAACAAATAAATAAAAAATTATAGAAGATTATATTATAAATTCACCTTTCAATTCTTATTTTGTTACCAACATTCTTCTTACTATTTATTCAATTATCTATTGTAAAACTATGACCCAGTAATGGGTTGGGAGACATACTTTGAAGAACCCTGTTTTAGATTAAGCATTTTTAACTAGATTTTTTCTTATTATTGTTGCTTTTTATCACAATGTTTACATCATTACACTCTATGACCATTAAATGAAATAGCCTCCAACAAAACTTGAACTTGTATTCTATGTACTAAATACCAGTATGACATTAAAAACATCTATACCAATTGGTCATGAAGGTTTTACAGTACTTGCAGAATTAAATCAAAGACAAAGCATATGGTTGTAGAATGTAATGACCCAAGCATTGAGATAAGAAATAATAATAAATTAAAACTAATCAAAACTTGATAATAAACAAAATGCCAATTGAATACCATTATTTACTTATATAACAGGTTGTGTTGTGAAAAGTTAATTACATGTCTTAGAATATTATTCTTGTCTTGGTTGTTAAATTCACAACATTTGGGCCACTCAGCTCTCCGGCATTATTCAGGTGTCTTTTGTCATAGTCAATAACTTTCAGGGAATTTTGAACCAAACCCTACATTTGATCCATAGGGGTGGACTGTTCCCATTTTGTATCCATGCCTTGGGATATCTTGCATTAGTTAACTCACCTGAGTTATTTAATGTACATTTTCTTGGGGGGGGGAGATATGAAATATCCCAAGGTATGGACAGTGGACTGAGAACAGTTTACCCCAGAGGATTGAATAAAAAGTTTAGTTTTAAATTACCCGAAGAAGACCAAAGATTACAGTGGCCAAAACATTGTGAATAACTAAGATGAGGAAAATAGTCTGAGACATGTAAATAATATAAATAATAACAACTCCTTATCTCAAAAAATATTTTTAAAAATGATTATATATATATATATATATATATATATATATATATATATACATATATAATATATTCCTATGCCTGAAAGTTAAATCAAATATGAAAAAGAAAAGAAAAAAAAAAAAGATTAATCTGTAAATGTGTAGGAAATCATAGAAGCTGATACACACAAGTGCAATGGTTAAAAAAAAAAAAAATTTTACTTACTGGATTCGTGTAAGCTGACATTATCTAAAGGATCGCGATCCTTTTTCAAGTCTTTATCCGCACCAATTTTATTCCGTTCCTCTTTAATGTTGTTCTGGTTAAGATTAGAGTCCAAACGGGAAGTATTACTGAAAGAAATACTGTAAGTGAAAAAACTTTATCTTAACAACCGAATAAGCATTTGTGAAGAAAAATAAGGTTAACAAGATTGCAAACATGGGAATGTGTTGCAAACGGTCCCAGACATGACTGAAAGATGAAAATAAAGATATATATTAGTTGAAATCCGTGGATTTAAGAAAAAAAAAATCACATATCATAAGTAATTTAATAAGAGTAAAAACTTTAATTACTCTATGATATGCTTTAAAAAATAACATTATTAGTAAAATACTGACCAGGAGAATTTAAAAAATCATAAATAACAACTAGATACCAAGGTAATTAATTTTTAAAATAGAATTAAAGCATCAAACATAAACTGTATTCTTAAATACCTTATACTTACAGATACCTTATTCATATAAAAAATAAAATATAGAGTAGCCATCACCAATGAATTTTTAAAGATTAAATTGGTATTAATTTTGATTTAACATATCTTGAATATGATCTTAGTAATAAAAGGTAAGTTACTGAATTTTAATATATTTCAGAAAAAATCACTATAATTATTTTACTGAAAGGTTACACAAATACAAGAATTTATAACATTTTTGATGCATATTGTATTCTTTAGATAAAAATTAAAAGAATATACTTGAAACAGTTGTAGAATTTAGTGGTTCAAAAATGTCGATCTTATATTAGCACAAACAGGTACTAGGGACCTTCATGTGGTGTAATGGTTAAGAAGTTTGAGTAGCAGACCATTGTTAGAGAATTCAATTCTTTCTAGGTGCCCTATACTTCTGGCCTTGTGCCACAACAAGCTAAGCTTAGTAAATAACTTAGCACAAGCAGATACTCTTGGGTGACTGGGTAACCTTATGCAAAATTAATTTTAAGCTTCAAAGCCCCTAAATTCTTGAGGGATCTAAGAAATGAGTTTAGTCCATATTGCTAAAAAAAAAAAAAGAAAGAAAATTAATTAGAAATCTAGTGGTTATTTTTTGTTGTTGTTGTTGTTGTTGTTAAATTTGTGACCTGTTGTTGATAAACGTCATTGAAAAATATAAAAGTGTTGCTGGTTGCCAAAGGCCCCACCTCCCAACAGTTCAAGATTAAGGTTGCAAAAACTGTCCGCCACTGTTTCAGTGTTTAGGGCTTATGTTAATTCTGCAGTTATATATAAAAAAATTATACAAAAATGTAATACTTACATTCATCATCCAGTTAAGAATAAATTTCAGTCATTTGCTTGATTTTTATTCAATTTATTTTTACTCAACAATTACAGTTAAATCACAAAATTACATAAGTTGAACACCTTCTTAGTAGTTGTGGAAATGAATATGGCTGATAACATGTTTTAGGATTTAACTCATAATTTAATATATATATATATATATATATATATATATATATATATATATCACAGAAAAAATATTAAAACAAAAATTCACGTATAATGTTAAGTTCACTAAAAACATGTTTTAGGATTTAACTCTTCAGTAAAAAAAAAAAAAAGCAAATCATTGAAACTCACTCTTATTTAGATGGTAAATGTAAAAGCATGACATTTCTGAACATCTTTTTTGTATATCACTTAATTTTTTTTAGTATATACCATCTATTTTATATATAATTTATTTAAATATATTACTTAGTATTTTTTAGCAATATATTACTTCTTCTTTTTTTTTTGCATATATTACTTCATTTTTTTGTATACTTTACATCATTTTTTCTATATATTCATTTTATGTATATATTACTTAATATAACTTTTTGTGTATATTACTTAAATATATTTTTTGTATATATATAACTTTTTTGTATATATTATTCAATTTTTTACATATTCATTTTTTTGTTTTTTCTTTTGTATATTAATATTTTTGTACATCATCATCATCACACCATCTATATTATTATTATTTGTTATTGTTATTATTATTATTTTATTATTATCATTATTATTATTATTATTAACAGAAAATTTCAGGAGTTATTCTAGATAAGCTCTGTATATTCTTAAGGACTATTTGTCTGTTTAGCATTAAAGAAAAAGATTTAAAAAGGTAAATTTTTAATGATTACAAAAAAATTAAAAAATAGACACCCTTTTTTTTTTGTTAATAATATTGACATTCTAGGAAAACCCTTCCCTAATAAAGGCGATATGAACAGGTACATGTTTGTGACAATAGGATTTTTTACTTGTTAATCATTACAAATAGAAAAGTAGGGAGAATTACTTATTTGAATAAAAAGAAAAAAATGTATATAAAATAAAATACCAGAAGGAAAATTCTCTGGCACTCTGATTTCAAAAACTAAAAATCTTAACTTTTGTCATTTCTTCCTAAGTTTGAGAAACGCCATCTACCAACTATCACGCAATTTTATCAAATTTTTTTTTGTCATTATCAAAAAAAACCCAGACTATTTTAGGAATATAGGGATGCTCACGCATGTAAAAAAAAAAAAAGAAAAAAAAACAAACAAAAGAAGATAAAAATAATAAAACACATTTCTGTTAATAATAATAATAATAATAATGATAATAATAATAATAATAACAATAACAATAATAATAATAATAAGATGGTGGTGATGATGATGATGTACAAAAATATTAATATACAAAAAGAAAAAACAAAAAAAAAGAATATGTAAAAAATTGAATAATATATACAAAAAAAGTTATATATATGAAAATTTACTTTAAACTTGTTTTAATTCAAATAAAAATTAATGCAATAAATACTTACATTGATTCGCCATCAACGCCATGGTAAGTACTAGTTTATCAATAGTTAGTAATAATCTTGTTATTTAAACAGATATCTGTTGAGTAAACCTTTAAACACACAGATTATATAGGATTATGTCGGATTAAAACTTAACTTTCCTTTAAATATAACAAATTATATATATATATAATTTTTTTCTTCTTCTTTTTTGCATTGGAAACTAAGTTAATAAGTTGTGTAGCCATCAATTTAGATTTGGTCTGCTCAGGAACGCTCACAAGAAAATTATGACGTTTCAAATTGTTGTGTACTTTTTTGACTTGAAATCAAAGGAGCAGACGACAGCATTAAACCAAAATAAATTTTGTTTTTTTTATATAGAGACAATTGAATATAGAACAAGGTTGATTTTTGCATTATAACCAAAATTAATAAAGTTGTAGTTACTAATTGTTATTTATTTGCATTTCTGGAATGTTTACAAAAATTAAAACGTCACACCTTGTTGTGTAATTTTCAGCAGATTTAAAAATGAAATCAAAAGAGCAGACGACAAGGTTAAATAAAACTTTTTTTTTAGAGACAGAATTAAATATAGTACAGTTTTATTTTGGGTATTTTTAATATATATATTTAATATATATATATATATATATATATATATATATATATATATATATAATATATATATATATATATATATATATATATCACAGAAAATAAATATTAAAACATAAAATTACGTATAATGTTATTAAGTTCACTAAAAACATGTTTTAGGATTTAACTCTTCAGTAAAAAAAAAAAAAGCAAATCATTGAAACTCACTCTTATTTAGATGGTAAATGTAAAAGCATGACATTTCTGAACATCTTTTTTGTATATCACTTAATTTTTTTAGTATATACCATCTATTTATATATGATTTATTTAAATATATTACTTAGTATTTTTTAGCAATATATTACTTCTTCTTTTTTTTTTTTTTTTTTCATATATTACTTCATTTTTTTGTATACTTTACATCATTTTTTCTATATATTTCATTTTTATGTATATATTACTTAATATAACTTTTTGTGTATATTACTTAATATTATTTTTGTATATATATAACTTTTTTGTATATATTATTCAATTTTTACATATTCATTTTTTTTTTTTTTTTTGTATATTAATATTTTTGTACATCATCATCACCACCATCTTATTATTATTATTATTATTGTTATTGTTATTATTATTATTATTATTATTATCATTATTATTATTATTATTAACATAAATTTTCAGGAGTTATTCTAGATAAGCTCTGTATATTCTTTAGGGACTATTTGTCTGTTTAGCATTAAAGAAAAAGATTTAAAAAGGTAAATTTTTAATGATTACAAAAAAATTAAAAAATAGACACCCTTTTTTTTTTTGTTAATAATATTGACATTCTAGGAAAACCCTTCCCTAATAAAGGCAATATGAACAGGTACATGTTTGTGACAATACGATTTTTTACTTGTTAATCATTACAAATAGAAAAGTAGGGAGAATTACTTATTTGAATAAAAAGAAAAAATGTATGTAAAAAAAAAAATACAAGAAGGAAAATACTCTGGCACTCTGATTTCAAAAACTAAAAATCTTAACTTTTGTCATTTCTTCCTAAGTTTGAGAAACGCCATCTACTAACTATCACGCAATTTTGTCAATTTTTTTTTTTGTCATTATCAAAAAAAAACAAAAACAGACTATTTTAGGAATATAGGGATGCTCACGCATGTAAAAAAAAAAAAAAAAAAAAAAAAAAAGATAAAAATAATAAAACACCCCTCCCTACGAAAATTTACTTTAAACTTCTTTTAATTCAAATAAAAATTAATGCAATAAATACTTACATTGATTCGCCATCAACGCCATGGTAAGTACTAGTTTATCAATAGTTAGTAATAATCTTGTTATTTAAACAGATATCTGTTGAGTAAACCTTTAAACACACAGATTATATAGGATTATGTCGGATTAAAACTTAACTTTCCTTTAAATATAACAAATTTTATATATATATATAATTTTTTTCTTCTTCTTTTTTGCATTGGAAACTAAGTTAATAAGTTGTGTAGCCATCAATTTAGATTTGGTCTGCTCAGGAACGCTCACAAGAAAATTATGACGTTTCAAATTGTTGTGTACTTTTTGACTTGAAATCAAAGGAGCAGACGACAGCATTAAACCAAAATAAATTTCGTTTTTTTATATAGAGACAATTGAATATAGAACAAGGTTGATTTTTGCATTATAACCAAAATTAATAAAGTTGTAGTTACTAATTGTTATTTATTTTGCATTTCTGGAATGTTTACAAAAATTAAAACGTCACACCTTGTTGTGTAATTTTCAGCAGATTTAAAAATGAAATCAAAAGAGCAGACGACAAGGTTAAAATAAAACTTTTTTTTTAGAGACAGAATTAAATATAGTACAGTTTTATTTTGGTATTTTATAATATATATATATATATATATATATATATATATATATATATATATATATATATATATATATATATATATATAATATCACAGAAAATAAATATTAAAACATAAAATTCACGTATAATGTTAAGTTCACTAAAAACATGTTTTAGGATTTAACTCTTCAGTAAAAAAAAAAAAAAAGCAAATCATTGAAACTCACTCTTATTTAGATGGTAAATATAAAAGCATGACATTTCTGAACATCTTTTTTGTATATCACTTAATTTTTTTTGTATATACCATCTATTTTATATATAATTTATTTAAATATATTACTTAGTATTTTTTAGCAATATATTACTTCTTCTTTTTTTTTTTTTTTTGCATATATTACTTCATTTTTTTGTATACTTTACATCATTTTTTCTATATATTCATTTATGTTTATATTACTTAATATTACTTTTGTGTATATTACTTAATATTATTTTTTGTATATATATAACTTTTTTTGTATATATTATTCAATTTTTACATATTCTTTTTTTTTGTTTTTTCTTTTGTATATTAATATTTTTGTACATCATCATCATCACCACCATCTTATTATTATTATTATTGTTATTTTATTATTATTATTATCATTATCATTATTATTATTATTATTATTAACAGAAATTTTCAGGAGTTATTCTAGATAAGCTCTGTATATTCTTAAGGACTATTTGTCTGTTTAGCATTAAAGAAAAAGATTTAAAAAGGTAAATTTTTAATGATTACAAAAAATAAAAAAATAGACACCTTTTTTTTTTTTTGTTAATAATATTGACATTCTAGGAAAACCCTTCCCTAATAAAGGCGATATGAACAGGTACATGTTTGTGACAATACGATTTTTTACTTATTAATCATTACAAATAGAAAAAGTAGGGAGAATTACTTATTTGAATAAAAAGAAAAAATGTATGTAAAAAAAATACAAGAAGGAAAATTCTCTGGCACTCTGATTTCAAAAACTAAAAATCTTAACTTTTTTCATTTCTTCCTAAGTTTGAGAAACGCCATCTACCAACTATCACGCAATTTTATCAATTTTTGTTGTCATTATCAAAAAAAAAACCCAGACTATTTTAGGAATATAGGATGCTCACGCATGTAAAAAAAAAAAAGAAAAAAAAAAAACAAACAAAAGAAGATAAAAATAATAAACACATTCTGTTAATAATAATAATAATAATAATGATGATAATAATAATAATAATAACAATAACAATAATAATAATAATAATAATAAGATGGTGGTGATGATGATGATGTACAAAAATATTAATATACAAAAAGAAAAAACAAAAAAAAAAGAATATGTAAAAAATTGAATAATATATACAAAAAAAGTTATATATATGAAAATTTACTTTAAACTTGTTTTAATTCAAATAAAAATTAATGCAATAAATACTTACATTGATTCGCCATCAACGCCATGGTAAGTACTAGTTTATCAATAGTTAGTAATAATCTTGTTATTTAAACAGATATCTGTTGAGTAAACCTTTAAACACACAGTTTATATAGGATTATGTCGGATTAATACTTAACTTTCCTTTAAATATAACAAATTATATATATATATAATTTTTTTCTTCTTCTTTTTTGCATTGGAAACTAAGTTAATAAGTTGTGTAGCCATCAATTTAGATTTGGTCTGCTCAGGAACGCTCACAAGAAAATTATGACGTTTCAAATTGT
>CM042159.1:15854216-15864216 GCA_023376005.1 Doryteuthis pealeii | reverse complement strand
CGTCTTATTTTTTTCTTTGGCGTCCCGTAATAAATTTTGAAACTAAACTGTTTTTATTGAACTTATTAATACGACACGAGAATTGATATGGTAAGATGTTTTAACGTTTTCTGTTGTTTTTTTTTTTATATATAAATAATATTTTTCTGAATGTTCATAAAACTTTATTAAAAAATATTTTTTTCGCCGCTAAACTTAAACGTTACCATATTTTTCAAAATTAAAACAAAGTTAACGTATATTTTAATGTACAGCGTGGTCCGAAAGTCTTGTCACCCGATACATATTTTTTTACAGGAAAAATAATTGCATAATACAAGCCGAAATTCTCGAAAATAATTTAATCTTTAAAGATACTTTTTAGAGGTAAAATAATTATATAACTTATGATATTGTTAAAACAAAAAATAATGAAAGTTAAAACAATATGTAGGGGTGACACGACTTTCTGACCACCCTGTACAAGCATAGTCTACTAATTTTTCGATAATGACAAAAAAAAAAAAAAAAGATTTATCGATAAATATGGATTTTTAAAAATATCTTTTCTTCTATTCTTGATTCCATGATACTTTTAGAAAAATAAATAAATAAAGATTTAAGTGATGAACGGGAAATAAAGTTCCTATTTTAACCGTCTCCCTCGTCCTGTTGCTATTGTGTCTCTAACAATAAAATCAAGTATTTTAAATTTGATGATAATAATAATAATAATAATAATAATAATAATAATAATAATAATAATAATAATAATAATAATAGGAAGAATTGAGACCATCCAAACTACTACATTGCTGCAATTGGCTAGAATACTCAGAAGAGTCCTGAAAACCTGAGGAGACTTGTTGTCACTCAGACTCCAGTGAAAAACCATCAGCTAATACTGGAGTAAAAAAACTCTATAATAATAATGATAATGATAATGATAAATAATAATAATGATAATAATAACAATAGTAATATTATCATTATTATATTAAATTACTGAACTATTAACTATTCCTGTCAATCAAAACATTGCAGTGAAAGAAAATGAAAACATTGGTAAATACCCTCCTCTTAAAATAGAACTGAAAAAAATATTATCTCTCCCAGAAAGTAAAAGTGAAAGTGAAACCAGTAGTGATTGGAGCACTTGGTTTTATTCCAACAAAACTGAAAAGCTCACATGACTTTTTTCATGCTCAGAGTCACCGAGGCATGGAATAAACTGCCTGCATCTGTTGTAGGCTAGCTGCCGAAACATTGCATCTTTCAAAGCCTCCATGCTTCCTGTAATCTGCCAACACTATACCTGATACCCCCTTCCACACACATATGCACGCACGTGCACACATACATGTATATTATGACTGTACACTATTCATGTTCCTGACACTAATACATTATTCTGTGTACTTGACATGAGACTTTGATGAGTTGTGGTGCACCTGAGCACTGTACACAATAAATTTCATTATTATAGCTTCTTGAATAAGATCACATGCCCTGCAAAATTCAGCTCGGTTTGGTACAGAACAGATATTAAGAAAAGTTTTTTCTGTCTAAGATCCTTGTTGGGACTTGACAGATAATGATACTATCAAAATCTTACAATACAGAGACAGTGAAAAAAAAATGTTAATCTTATTATAATAGAGATTGTGTGTTTGTCTGTCTGTAACCAAAACTATATAACTACTCAAGTCACAATTCCCTTACTTATTTTTATTTAAACCTCAATTATTAATAAAATTGCTTCACATTATTGATACTGTTGATCATAGTTATTTTCCTCGTACCCCATTTGTACAGGTCAGGCACAAAGGCCCTATTAACGTGGGACCACCCACAAACCGAAGCTCATGGGTGGCGGGTGAAAAATTGCGTCGATCCTGTCGGCATTCCCCCTCAAGGGGGGCGCCTCAGGCACTGGGCAATAAACCCAGCCCTGCCCCTTTAAATCAAGGGGGCAGGTATTGCCTGGGGGGATAGCCCCCTGGGATTAACGCTATTAACTTGTAAAGATCCAGGGCCGAAGTCACTGGACCCTGGCATGGGCCAGATCTACATACTAATAACATGCATTTGTATTTATTTATATATATATATACAATAAGATAGTGCTTTACAGTATGAATGGGAAGGCTAATTTGCATATTGATATTAAAAATTTTGATTTTAATAAATATGTGGTTAGTATTATTGATTTCTAATTGTTTGGTTTTATCTTAATGAATATGAACAAAAGTCTCGGGGATAAATCTTTAAAAAATCGATTAACAAGAAGAAATAACTGTAATTTTATTCTTTATTTCCTATTTTAACTAAATAGTTAAATTAGGAAAATTTAGCAATGAAAGATGGGAGTGATGGAAGAGTTAGTTTTAAGGTTGTTTTATTAAACCCCCCACTGTTTCAAATCTTTTTATCAGCATTCTTATTTAGTTTCATTAACCTTTCTAATTTGATATAATATTTTATTACATTAAAACTGAAATATTTGCACCTGGAGGGTGCATATATTTACTGGTAATAATAATCTATATATTACTAAAAATTCTCAGTATGTTTGTATGCAACTGTAAACCAGCCAAAACAGGTCATTATAGCGATATCTTTATCAGAGCAATACACTTAAAAAGCTCTTAGAGAATAAAGCAATTCCAGTCCAATTTGCAACTGAATGATAATTTTGTGGGGTCTGCATTCACAATGAGCATCATTTTTTAATCATACATATTTTTCATGAACTAGAAATAACTATGAAATGTTGATTAAAATCCTTCCCTCCTTCCTAAATAGAAGCATCAATATCATCAGGGATCACTTTTACAATAGGAACCCAATGATTTACAAAAGGTTTAGTTAGCCAAGAAGAAGGAGCAATAATTCATATTAATTACTAAATAGATAAAAACTGATAAAATGATATTACAAGATATATTTTCTTATTTCAAAAAACGGTTAAAAATATATTCCTTTTGGCTTCTAAGAATAATACTGATTTAAAAAAAAAATACTTGTAAAATATGGAGGTATAATATGACTTTATGTTGTATATTTTATTTATATATATATATATATATTTATTATGAATTAAAATTTGTTGGCTACAGTTTATTCTTATAAAAATGAGTTTCAAATGAAACATTAAGATATATTTAAAGTAATCAGGTCAGAAAGAAAGTTTATACAGCTGATTTATTAATTAGATAATTTCTTTAAAGGTGATAACAAATAATATCAGGGTGTATCAAAGGTATTTTCATTTTTTGTACAGACCTCAAAAGCTTATTCAATGCACATTTCTAATTATGACTACTATATTCTTAACATTATTATTATGTATATTACATCATTATTAATATTATTTAGCTGTATCTTTTAATTTGAATGTTATAAAAGCAGATATAAGTATTATGATTCAGTCCAATTTTGAGGTATTATTTTAAGCTAGGCTTCAAAACTGTTAAAGATGCTCACTGAATCCAAGAAATAGAAGGAAATGAAACTATACAGTCCATAACTGATTTAAATATTCTAAGGGCTATGACTTGTCCCTTGATATAAAGATTCAGAATTGGATGATTATAATGCTTTAAAAATATAAGTTATACTTTCTGAAGGTTTTAGACCATCGAACGATACCATGGAGTATTATATAAGTTTAAATACAATAAAAGAGCTTATGAGAGTTTTTTTTTTAATTAACTCTCAGGTGATTAAAAACGAAAATTCTTTTGATACACCCCAATAGTTGCATTTTTGTGTATCTTAGATTATGGGGGATGTGGTAAAAAAAAAAAAAAGAAATTGAAATAAACTGCAAAAAGACTAGCTGTATAAAAATTAGGATTTTTATATAATCACATACCTTGATATACTGCAATGACAGTGGGATACATTACTAGAATAGAAACAGCATAATCAGGGCAGCATTCCATATGTTGAAATCTGTCTGCAGGTCCCAAGCATACAACACTAATACCAAACTTTAAAAATCTACAACAGCACTTGACATAAATTCAACACAAATGAAATGAGCTAAATCGAACTGAGTTGGCTAAACTGTTTCATTTAATAAGCAAACATAACAAACAGAACGTAGGTAAGCACACCTGTTGAAGAATTCTACCAATTTAAATATTGGTGAAGAGTAGCAAGGCTGAAATGCCAGTGTGACTCAATGAAAATGGTCAAAGATGAATTGTGAGAAGATATGATGCTTTTATATGCTTAGGTTTTTATGATTGTAAAATTGATATCCAGAGCTGCTTAGCTCAGTCAGTAGAGCATTCATCTAGGAATCGAAAGGTTCCGAGTTTGATACCAGTCCTCACCAACTCAGCACATGGGTAGCAGTTTGGGTTATCTGATATTAGATTTATCCAAGTTTTATGATTGTAAAATTGATATCCAGAGCCAGTTAGCTAAGTCAGTAGAGCATTTAGCTAGAATTCGCAAGGTTCCAGGTTTGATACCAAACCTTGTTAACTCAGCGCATGAGTTGCACAGCTTGGATCTGTGCAGTCAAGTGGTGAGCTAATGGTAGGTGTGGTGCTCAACCACAGATGCAAAACAATCTCCCTGGTCTAGTGCTAGTGAAAAGGGGATAGACTCCTTCACTGTCCAGCTGATACAAACAATAGGCCACTCCGTCGACTTTACTTTACTTAGCTCTGTAGGTAGAACATTTGCCTAGAAATTGGAAGGTTCCAGGTTTGATACTGGTCATCACCAACTCAGTGAATGAGTAGCACAGCTTGGGTAATCTGATCTGTGTGGTAAATTATCTGGAAGCTGGCAGTAGGTGTCATGTTCCACCACAGCAAAAACAATTCCTCTGGTCTAGCGGTAGTGAAAAGGGGATAGACTCCCTTGCTGTTTGGCTGATACCAAAAATAGGCCATCCGCAGACTTTAATTTACTTTATGTGCTTAGATTTATTCAAGTTTCGTGATTGTAAAATTGATATCTGGATATTTATTGTTCACCTTGTCTGAAACATGTTTTAAAATTCACATCTGAAAAATGAAGTATACAAGGTGAAAACAAAAACACTCCTCGATTTCAAGTAATCATAGCATCAAAACTTATAGGAATATGTTTATAAATATTTTAATTGTTGATCACTGATATTATTTATTTTTGTTTTAGCAGTCTATATGTGGCTTATGGTGAAGTCATGTTGAAAACACCAGTTCTCATAAGATCATCAAAGTTATGTAGTGATGAGCCTGTTCAATACTTAGGTGGGTAACCACTTAAGCAACAGTTGGTACTGTAAGAAACCGAATAACAAAATGGCTTGATTTGGCATTAAATTAACCAAAAAGGGTTGATATGTGTAAAACAAAACAACCAACCAAGTCCATGTGTAATTTGGTTATCCATTTGTTTTTTTGAATAGGTATATCTATTTGCCACACCTTTGTCTTTAGATCAAAACTTCCATCTACAGGGTAAGCACAAAAAATACTCCTTGATTTCTTGTCAAAAGTTATTGAAATATATTTATAAATATGGTGACATCACATTAACTCAAAATCTTTCTTTTTTCATCAGCAGAAAATCTGTGTACCTCTCCCAAGATAGGACTCAACCCCCAAGGAGCATTTTTGTGATTACCCTGTATACCTCTTTCTACAGGGTGATCACAAAAAATACTCCTCAATTTCAAGTCAAAACTCATTGAAATAAATTATAAATATGGTGACATCACATACATTGACTCCAAATATTTCTTTTCTCAGCAGAAAATCTGTGCACCTCTTCCAAGATAGCATTCAACTCACAAGGATCATTTTTGAGCTCACCCTGTAGATCTTTGCTAATTCAAAGTTTAAAATTGTGATCAAATTAATATAAATTACATTAACTTAAAAAAATATATAAATTACATTAACTGAAGACGGTTACATCAGACCTCTATGGATTTTTTTTACTGATATGTAAAAGTGAGTATACTAGGGACTAGTAAAGTACGAAGTTAAAAGATCGTCTTTTGCTGTTTATTCATACATTTCTATATATCCAGTTTTGATCTAGAATCATTAAAAGATATCTTTAAAAGATTATCTTTAGCTGTTTACTTATACAATATTTATTTAAATGTTTACTTATTCAATAGTTTTTTGTATCCCTTTTTAATTGCAAACTTTCCACTTTTTTATCTTAAAGAAAGTTTGGAAAAATTTGAACCAAGTCAAAATGCAGCTAACAACAACAGTTTTTTTTTGTTATTTTTCATGGGATTATGAAATTGAAATGCCCTTAAAATAAGTAATGAGTGCAGATCACAAAATTGTCTTCATGCTTAAAATCTCCTCAGCATCTGGAACATTAAACATGACAAAAAAGCAAAGTACAATAACTAAAATCAAATAAATAGACAAACATACTTCTAATAGAAACATGTTAATTGAGCAAAACAAATCAGAGGTAATTCTATATAAAATGTCATAATGGCTGTAATAAATGAATGAATTCCAAATTGAATGATAGCTTCATTCTTTGTTCATGTTCAGCAACATAAAAACAAAGCCAGCAAACTAATGAGATAGACACAAAATAAAAAGACACTAAAGAAAAAAAAAAAGGCTATAAAAATATCAAATTAGCATAAATATAAAATATGTTAATTTTATAATAAACAATCTTTTTTATTTGTGATATTAAAGCTATAAATTAAAGTTATGAATTGATATAAACCTTAAAAGAAAGAAAAAAAGTTAGTAGAATCTCTTAACTGCTATAATAAAATTCATTTATGTATTGATTTTTTTTCAGCAGTAAAACTCAAGGGAGATAACTATTAATTGCTTATAGTGTAGTTTCCCTTATTTGTTTGTTAACTTATTTAAAAATTCAGTAAGGGGTAACCCAATTTGTTATAGTTAGCAAACTCATCTCGAAAGCCAATTACTATTGGTTAGTGGGTTCAATCCTTACTAAGAGCTCCACACTTGCAGCTTTAAATCAAATCTAAGCTACACTTTGTTTTCTTTTTTAATTTTTTTTGTTTATTTTTTTTTGTTTGTTAGTTTTTTTTAGGTTGCTTTGCATAGTGTATATATTTACCAACCCCTCCACACAAGCAGGATGTGTCACAAGGTCAATTTCTTAAGCGGAGTTTAACAGGTTTGAATTCAGAGTTTTCCTTCTCCTAGACTGGTTACATATCCAAGGCTAAAGAGCACAGTCTGCCCTACTATTTACCTATAGCTGGAGGGAGAATATATGGATTCATACCTTTCTCCAGGGTATTAATGCTATGTGAAATGCAAACAGCCTTGTCTAGGATTTGAACTTGGGTTGACAAGTCCATATCCTACGACTCTAACCATTACACCACGCACCTCCATATGCACTATGCCTTACATAGTGTATGTTAGAAGACCACTACTGGTGAGTTTGATTCTTACTGGGCAGATTCTTATCAGGTGCTCTACACTTCTTGGCCTTGTGCCACAACTAAGCTAAGTTTAGTATCTTATGATGCCTCAAATAATGTAATTGTTTATAACAAGAAATTCCAAGAGACTTGTCTCTTCTCTTGTCACAAGCCACATCTTTCTAGTTGTTATTAAAATTGTACTTCCAAGGCAGAACTTGTTTTCCATCTCACAAACCATCCGAGTGAGACGAACAAGACATGCTGGACACTGCTGGAGAAACAAGGACAAACTCATAAGCGACATTCTCCTGTGGAAACCAACACATGGACATGCTAATGTGGGCCGCACAGCAAGGACCTACATTGACCAGCTCTGCACGGATACTTGATTCTGCACAGAGGATCTCCCAGGAACAATGAATGATAGAGAAGGTTGGCGAGAGATTGTCATGGATATCTGTGCTAAATGCGGTGATACAGAAAAATGTTCACCTGATACAACGAAAAAAGGTTGAGGGTCCTATGAATTCCGATCCAGACGTCCAGAATGCTGACCATTGTCAGAAAGAAGAAGATAGAATCGACAACGACTTGAAAAAGGGACTTGTCTCACTTTAATGAAGGAATTACTATTGGTTGGTGTAAAAGATAGAGAGTAATCAAATACCAACAAAACTCTTTAAATAATTACTTATATCTGTTAATCCTATTTAAACCTGAAAACCTATTTAATAGCAAAGGTAGTCACTACTAGAATAGGCTGCTGGGAGACAGGCCAATACCTGGGCTTGCCCTGGCCTGATATCATCATTCTGTATAAGTGTGTATGTATGGCTATCTACATATTTACCCTATCCCTTTCACCATGGACAGGATGTGGCACAAGGTCAATTTTTAAGCAGAGTACATTTGGTTTGAATTCAGATTTTTCTTTCTCTAAGACAGGTTTCCTAATCAAGACTAAAGCACCCAGTATGCTCAACTATTTGCCTCGGGGAGAAGAGAATTCCCAAGGGTATAAAGTTGAATGCATCAGCTTCATCCTGAATTTGAACTTGGGCCACTGATTTCATTTCCTATGATAATAACCATTACACAAAGCATACCTCTCTGGTTATCTATATATAGATGTGTATATGTGTGTATTTATGAGTTTGTAAAAGGTGTGTCATAAATGTATAGATGTGTATATGTGTGTATTTATGAGTTTGTAAAAGGTGTGTCATAAATGTATAGATGTGTATGTGTGTGTGTATTTATGAGTTTGTAAAAGGTGTGTAAATGTATAATGTGTATATGTGTGTATGTGTGTATATGTGTGTATTTATGAGTTTGTAAAAGGTGTGTCATAAATGTATAGATGTGTATATGTGTGTATTTATGAGTTTGTAAAAGGTGTGTCATAAATGTATAGATGTGTATATGTGTGTATTATGAGTTTGTAAAAGGTGTGTCATAAATGTGATGTGTGTATTTATGAGTTTGTAAAGGTGTGTCATAATGATGTGATTGTATATGTGTGTATTTATGAGTTTGTAAAAGGTGTGTCATAAATGTATAGATGTGTATATGTGTGTGTATTTATGAGTTTGTAAAAGGTGTGTCATATGTGTGTATATGTGTGTGTGTATTTATGAGTTTGTAAAAGTGTGTCATAAATGTATAGATGTGTATATGTGTGTGTTTATGAGAGGTGTGTGTATGTGTATATGTGTGTGTATTTATGAGTTTGTAAAAGTGTGTCATATGATGTGTGTATTTATGAGTTTGTAAAAGGTGTGTCATAAATGTATCAAGATTGAAGCTGTATTTACCGAGATAAAAATGAACAATGAATGGAACATTAATTTTTTTCAGAATACAAGGTGTGTCAAAAAGTGCCCAGTTTGAAGCTGTATTTACCAAGATAGAAATGAACAATGAATGGAATGTGAATCATTTCAGAATACGAGGTGTGTCAAAGAGTACAAAAAAATCTCAATACTTTTTTGACACACCTGTATATATATGTGTGTGTGTGTCTGTATGTACAGGTGTTTGAGAGAGAGGAGAGAGAGAGAGAGAGAGAGAGAGAGAGAGAGAGAGAGAGAGTGTGTGTGTGTATGAAAGAGAGAAAGAGTAAATGTGTGAAAGGCTTGTAAATCAGGAAAAGTTAAGAAACTCCTTGGTTATTTTCAACAAGAATATTTTCTTGATTTTCATATCTGTTAGTTTCTTTCTTTCTTTTTTTCAACCCTTTCCTGACCTTCATTCCTAATTCCACCTAAAAGAAATACTGACATTAAAAGAAAAAGCTTGAGAAACACTGGTTTATAAGATATTGTGCAGTTTTCCCATTCTTTTTTGCCCACTTTTCCATCTCTTTTAATAGCTTCGATTTTTTTCTCAGATTAGACAAACGTAGATCTCTCCTTTTGTCTAAATTTTCAATTCTTTGTCTATTTAGTTCGTACTTAAATTTAATGGTATTCTTCTCTCTGAAGTATAAATGGTAAAACTGCTGCAAGAAAATAGGAACAATATTACAATATTAGTTTCAGTACAGTCAAAGAATAATACAAACAAACAAACAAACAAAGCAATATAAAGACAAAAAAAGACATAGAAATTGCAAAAAAACAA
>CM042159.1:15794216-15849216 GCA_023376005.1 Doryteuthis pealeii | reverse complement strand
TGCTTGGATAGACAAAGTCTTGACTCTTGTAGCGGAGTGAGAGTAGTCTGTCCCAATGGATTACAAGGAACACCTGAAGAAGGCCGGAGGGTACATCGGCTGAAACATTGTGTACGTATATTTGACCATAAAGATGAGGACAACAATCCAAAAAATCAAAATAAAACAGAATTTATTTCATTTGAATTAAAAATAAAAATAAAGTACTACCTTTGTTCCATAATCGTTTGTACATTTAGTGAATAGAATCTGTAGGCAAATGTAACAACTACTATAGAACATGTGCTTTGAATGGTATAATGGTTACTGAGCTTGGCTAACAGACCATTGGTAGTGAGTTTGATTCTCACTGGGTGCCACATACTTCTGGTATTGTGACAAACGAAGCATATTATATAACTTCTCTTATGGAACAGAGGCAGTTTTATGAATCCCATGGTTTCTGGTAAGATATCTAAATATTATAAATGCAAAAACAAAAATTCAAAAAATGGTCAAATGTCATAATTAAAAAATAAGCATACAGAGAACTATATTTTCAGCCATTTTCACACTATAAATAATATAATAATACAAATAAAGAATAATATATAATGATATGATAATATAAATAAATAATAATATTTGCAGTATCTTTACGCTAGCTGAATGATGAAGAGAAAATGAAATGTGAAAACTGATTTGGTGGAGTGTCTATATATATATTATGACATTTCACCCTGTATGAGCTTCATCCGATAAGGATTTGGACATTTCTGTTTAATTTTAGAAAACTATTGAGAAACATAACAAAAGAGTAGGTATTTACCCAACTTGTTTGCCATGAGCAGGATGTGACACAAGGTCACAAGTATAGGGCATCCAGCAAAATCAAACTTGTTATTCAGTAGTAATGGATCTACAAGACTAGCTTGCTAACCATTACACCACAATGGGATCATTGCTGGTACAAGACGATTTGGTGGCCTAGGCAAGACTTTAAACACCTGCCCCCCTTCAAAGTTTATTATATTGTTTCTGACTCTTGAAACACCATTGATAACACAATTTTCCCATTGTGGCTTTATGATTTCATACATGCAAATAACTAATTATTGTTATTACATTAAGTCAATACATCTGTGGCTTCATTGTTAATTTTATCCAAGTTTGCTCTGAATTTGTGGTGTTCCCAGATATTTGCACCCCAGATGATTGCCTAGTTTGCCTAAAAGGTAATGCTGGTCCTGAATGGGATGCCTTAATTTAAATTTCTAGATTAGTCAAATAGATCACTAATTAGGACTGAGCCTATTCTAGTAGTGATCAAGGGCTCTTTAGCCCAGTGAAATAGATCACTAATTAGGACTGAGCCTATTCTAGTAGTGATCAAGGGCTCTTTAGCCCAGTGAAATAGATCACTAATTAGAACTGAGCCTATTCTAGTAGTGACCAAGGGCTCTTTAGCCCAGTGAAATAGATCACTAATTAGGACTGAGCCTATTCTAGTAGTGACCACCCCAAGCAGAATTTAACAGGTTTGAATTCAGTTTTCCTTCTCCTAGACTGATTGTCTAATCAAGATTAAAGAGTTCAGTCTGCCCTACTATTTACCCATAGCTGGAAGGAGGGTAGTTGGATTTATACCTTTCCAAAGGGTATTAGTACTATGTGAACTAGCTTCGTTGAGGATTTGAACTTGGGTTGATGACTCTAACCATTACACCATGGGCCTCTAACATAAAAAAACAGTATTCTACTTAATACAAAACAATATTCTTCTTAATTTGACATAGGTTTAAACAATTAGAATACTTAAAACTGAAATGGTTCCTTGTTGAATTACAAAAACCTATCACCAATACCAACTAATTTTAATGATCCATTTAATCATAATTTATTATTAACAATATTCTAATTCACACCCAATAGTACCATTTTCAAATCTGATTTAACTCTTTGCCTACAAAATCTAGATTAACTCTTTGCCTACCAAATTTCCCCCACAGCTGTACAAAATTTTCTTGGTATTTTTTATCTGTATGATAGGATATTTAAAAATTCACTGTCTATTCACCTCAGAAACTCATTCTATTCAAATAATGTCCTGTTAGTAGTGATTTTTCTGTGTAAACAACTGACATGTGTGAGAGCTGCTGCCAGCGTCTTACAGTGGTGGGAGAGCAGCAGTGAGCGGTTTATAGTAGGCAAAGAACAACACATTTTCAAATATTCTTTAATTTCACCACTTTTTAAACTTTCATAATGATTCTAATCACATCACCATGTCAACCTCATAGATGGTTGTAAAGTTTTCCAAAAATTTAAAAATTTTTCCTAATCATTTTCTGGTGAAGTTCGTAAAGAGTGAAATGTCATAATAGATATATAGACACGCTACCAAATTGGTTTTTGCATCTTATTTTCTCTTCCATTCTGACGTATATTGTAGCCATATTCACTAGCTGAATGTATAAATTTACAAAAAAAAAAAAAAGAAAAAGAAAAAAAGAAGCTTTTAAAAATGACGAGACTTCTGCAAACTGAAAAACCTGAGTATTATGGCATAGAACAAGACCACAAAATCTTCACATCAAAATTTTGCTATTTGACATTGATTCACAACAGATAGGAATTTACAATTTAAGCTAAGAATGAAACAAAACAAGCTAAGGGTATTCAAGCTTCTAATATTTGAATTTATTTATCACACTGTGTAACAGCATTTTTACTTTTTCTTGTTCCAGGACAGAAAGTTTTATTCCACAATTGCTTATGCCTAAAGTAAATGGGAAAGGCCTATTTTTTGCTTTAAACTTTGCTTTTGTGACCTGGCTAATAAAATTTTAAAATTTACCCATTTTCCAGAATATACCAGGTAGATTCAGTGCTGAGTAGCTGATAGAGAATTATTTGATAACTTACTCATGTAAATTTGCCTGTCTTTGCTTAGAAAATAAGTTAATTTTTAAATTTCTTTATCCAGACTACAAAAGCAAAGTTAGAAAGAAATAATAACCATTTTCTATACTGTTGAAACATAAACAATTTAAGAAATAATACATTCTATCCAAAAAGAAAATTTGTGTTACATAATGTTATTAATCTGTCCAAACTAGTTAGTGATATATGTAAATCTGTCTATTTATTTAGCGAAGAGTTGATTTCATTCCAAGTAGAGCCAGCCCGAGGTATAAAGCAGCTGCTTAGGGTCCCATATCCACTAGAGAGCCCCCAACCCTGAGTGCTTGATTATTAGTTTTTCTTTTCTGTTTGATTCATTACATTGACTAGTATACCTGTGCTGTAAAAAAATTACAGCATATACAATAAACTATTTCTTTTATTTTCTCATGGTAGGTTTGCAAACGATCAAGCACTGACAATATTCAATATTGTTTTGCGGAAGTGGGGGTGCCCAAGTTAAGTTTCCACTTAGGCTCATGTAAAAGCTTGGGCTGGCCCTGATTCTAAAAAAGTGTTTGGACAATTGAGCTCATTCTTTTTATTGCTTCTTGTTCAGCCGATTCATTCTACAGCCTTCCTAATCCCAAAGAAGGCTGTAAATTAGATAGAGAACAAATATTTGGGCCAATAACAACAGCAACAGAAAGAATTACATCAATAGTGTGAAAAACTCTTGGCAGAAAAAGATATTCTAATTATTTGCAAACCTTTTTTTTCTCTCTTTTTCTTTTTACCAATTGAAGTTTTTTCTAAGAGCTCCGAAATAGTTGCATATCCTGTGTAATGTTTAACAGGTAGCTCATTCTAATCTAAGCAGGTCTACAAACTGTGAATTCCAGTATCAAGGTATACAAATGCTTTGAGATCTGATTTAAATGTTTTTGCTAAAAGTACTTCTCTATTGTTTCTTTTTATATTCATGAAGTTAGTATTGCTATATATTTCCTAGTTCATACAGTGGTACCTTGACTCATGAGTTTAATTCGTTCTGCTCATAAGTCAATTTCCTCATATATCAAATCAATTTTTTCCATTGAAATAAACTGATATGCCATTAATCCATTTCACCCCCCCCCAAAAAAAACACCCTAATTTTTTAGTTGGTTGTTTGTTTTTGTTTTATGGCATATCAACCCTTTTCGGGTCATTTAAAGCCAAATCAAGGCATTTTGATATGTAGTTACTTACAGTACCTGCTATTGCTTAAATGGTCACCCATCTAAATACTGAACAGGTTCATCGCTGCTTAACCAGTGATCTAGTGGGAACCGGTGCTTTCAACATGACTTGACCGTAAGCCCTAATTTCTTAGTTACGTTTTTTTAGATAAGAGAAATAGCACTGTATTGTATAAAAACATTATAGAATAGAATGTAATAAATTATGTGCTGTAATATGTTTTAATGTTTATTTTTTTATGAGTAATATTTTTCTTTGGTGTAATAAATCTGAAAACTTGAATGTTTTTAGTGAACTTATTAACATAAGTGTATCTGAAGCTCACTCATACTTCAAATTTTAGCTATCAATACAAAGTAAAAAAATCCATTGAGCTTGTAACTTTGAAAACTCATAAGTTGAGGCACTCATAAGTCAAGGTACCACTGTATTATAATTTATTTTTTATCAGATGACAATTTTTATCATCTATTTTCTTTGTTCCTATTTCGGCCATGTCCTCCCCTCTGGTCAGTGTCAACAGCTGACCATTGCTGACCATTGCTGACCATTGCAGCAAAGTTTCATACACACAAAGAAACATTTTTTTTTTTCAGATTAGTTACTTCATTTCTGTTCAACAAGAAGAATAATTCTGCTTATTTATATGGAACTTCAAAAATCAATTCCACATTGAATATGCCTGAAGACGTCTGGAGGGTACATGGTCGAAACATTGTGAACTAAGAACAACATAACAGCCTCTCTTTGAATTAAATGATGGGATAACTTTCAATAAAGTTGATGAATTTTGAAGATGTTTTGTTGTTGAATTTTTTTTTAATTTTCAATTTTTTTTGTCCTTTAGTTTTAAGAGTTAAGAGTTAAGAAGGTTAATATTCACAAATGTTTTACAAATTTATCATATATATATATATATATATATATATATATATATATATATATATATATATATATATTCCAAAATGTGACATCCTTGTTAAACATAGTTTAGACCATTCTTGAAATAGGTAGAAATTTTTTCTATTAAATTTCAGGTAATTTAGAAAAAAAACAAAAAACAAAAAAAACATTTCTTTTATAACTGGAATTCACATCATCATCATGCTTGGCTTTCTACAAGAAATACCTAAGAAAACAAACTTTTTTATATGCCGAAAATGCCTGCGGACAAGAGGAAACGGGTTCCACTGATGAAACTAAATGCCAGAGTCAACTACAAAGCTATTTTTTTTTTCATATATTCATGCTCCCATTACAGACTGTTAGCTGTTTATTATGAGTGCATCATCATCATCCGCCTCAGTCATCAATATCCAACATAAGACCACTGAAAATCATTTCCAAGTTTACTTTCTTTTTCGGAAAAAAAGACATTTTACTATTTAATGAATTAAAAAAAAACAAAAACAAAAAAGAAAACAAAAAAAATGAAAAAAAAAAAAAAATGACAACATATAAAAATATAATCATACTAGTTGAAGTACCTATCTATGGAAGGTAAGAGGTGAAGATTTGGATCACGACTAGGTATTCTACAATTTTTATAGTTAATTAAAAATATATGAATCCTAATTCTTACTATAAAAGTGAAATCTACATAACATGAAAAAAACACTTTGCAAATTATATTGTTACATTTAAAAGTTTATATTGTTTTATATTAACAAGTTAATATTATTTCTTTATATCAAAGAAGTTGATATATTAACAAATTAATATTTAAATTAGTATTATACTATATTAACAAATTGATATAATTTCTTTCTATATTTAAGAAATCTTAAATCAACAAATATTGTTTCTCTATATACTTAACAGGTTGTTGTAGTATTGTACTATATTAAGAAATTGATATTGTTTCTCTATATACTTAACAGGTTGTTGTATAGTATTGTACTATATTAAGAAATTAATATTGTTTCTCTATATACTTAACAGGTTGTTGTATAGTATTGTACTATATTAAGAAATTGATATTGTTTCTCTATATACTTAACAGGTTGTTGTATAGTATTTTTCTATATTAAGAAATTAATATTGTTTGTTTTTTATGTTTAAGAAGTTGATATTGCAGTTTATTTGTCTATGGAAGATAATTTTTCTTAATAGATATGTTTTTTTTTCATTATTATTTCTATTCAGTTTCTGTTAAACTTTTGATCTAATTGTAATATCCACCTTGGCAGCAAATTAAAAGTTTATTTTTTCTGTTGTGTCATACATTTTTCCTAACATTTTATTCACTTTTACACTCTCTCTCTATGAAGAATGTTTCTGATTCATAATAATAACCATATTGTTACCTGTGCCTAAATTTACATAGATTGTATTTGTGTATTTGGTTTGCTATACATTATTTCATAATCATATTTCTTAATTATTCTTTAGATATTATTTGTGTATGAATAGTTAACATTTACACCATTTCTGCTAAATATTGGCTACTGTTTATTTGTCTTAGAAACATACTTATTTATCAGTTTAAGGAATATTTTAGTCCAATCAATTAACTATTGATTTAAAATAAAAAATAATCTGAGGTTTTCATTTGTATTATAGCAACAAGCTAAAAGAAAATTCATATTCTATTTATATTTCTAAATATATGTATAAAAATGATTTTCTTGTTGGTTGATAAATAAGGTCTCCAATTCTATAAAACAAGTTTTAGACCAGATAGAATAATTTATAGGTCTATAAAATGGAAGTAAATTTATTTCTCTTCAAAATTACAGGTTGATTTTTTCTAAACATTTTTCCAAAAGTTTTATTTACATTCTGTTTATGAAGAAAGTTTCTGGTCTATTTTTGATCAATAGGCACACAGAACAAAATCTTTGAGCTGATACACAACTCTTGAACATACTGACACTATACAGTCTTCCATTGTCATTTAACAACCAAGACTTCCTCTATAGAGAGGGACTAACAAACTGTGTATTGTTAATGTTTATATGTCCAGCATGTCTTGTTCATCTTATTTGGGTAGTTTGTGCAATAGGACGTAAGTGGCTGCACAGATAAATTCAATTTTTACTTTCAGCCAACTACTCAGTCTTTATAATGAAACCACTACTAAAATGAAATAAATTAATTTATTTTTCAAAATTACAAATTTACTTTTCAACAAGTCAACATTTAGGACTGCACATTTTATCCATAAAAAAATCTGTCTCTAAAAAACGTTTTATAATCCAATTGCAATATTAACTTTGGGATCAGATTAGTTGGTTGGTTGGTTGTTTTGCTTTGGTATATCAACCCTTTTCAGGTCAATTAATACTGAATCAAATCTTTTTGATAAACACAGGACTCAGGCTGCTTACAGTGCTCACTGTTGCTTAAGTGGTCACCCAATTGTTGCTTAACTTAGGAGACCTGGTGTTTTCAGCATGACTTGACCATAATGGATCGGATTAGAAAAGTCAATTTTTTTTCAATGCCTCATACACTAGAACTGACACTAGGCGTGTTTGGACAGGACTTTGCACATAACTAAATACAGGTTCAAACACGTTCCTATCTTCATTGTTAACAGTAGGAGACCTTACTTATCAATCAATGCTTGCAAGTTTAAAACCATTGTTAAGTTTAAAACTTACTGAAGTACTTTCACTCATCTTTATACAAGAAAATTTGTGTAACCTAAGCTTGGAATAGAATTAATAATTAAGGTGTAAATGAAGCTCTACTTCTGCTTTACTATGTAAGTACAAATCCTGTTTGTTTGAAATCGAACTTAGTGACTGTCAAATGGATTGAGGCAATGTAAAACAACATATCTGAAAGATAGATATTGATTTCAAACATTGAAACAAACTACAATGGTAGATAGGGATTTTCAGTGTGCTATTGTTCTGATAACAACTGGGATACAGTTACAGGTATACAATGCATTTAGCGTTAGAAATTATTTAAAATCACAACCAAGTAGACTTAAGCATCTGAAGTTATGGAAAAGCTTTCCAAAGACTTTTTGAAAAAAAAAAAATTCTTTAAATTTGTGGGGTTGTTGCATCTTGGGTAAGGCTCTAGATTAGTGATAATATGATTTCAATTCTTTTTTGTAATAAAACTGATTTTGGGTTTGTTTTCTTTGTTTAATGGCCTATCAACCTTTGTATGTTATTTAATGCCAAAGCCATCCTTATATGTATTTATGAACCCTCCACATGAGCAGGATGTGACACAAGGTCAACCTCTTAAGCAGAGTTTAACAGGTTTGAATTCAGAATTTTCCTTCTCCTGGACTGGTTGCCTAATCAAGGTTAAAGAGCACAGTCTGCCCTACTATTTACCCATAGCTGGAGGGAGGATAGTTTGATGCATGCTTTTCCCAAGGGTATTAGTGCTATGTGAACAGACTTTCCCAAGGTTTGAGCTCTGATTACCAAGTTCATTTCTTATGGCGATAACCATTACACCACATACTTTCAAAAAATAATTGTTTAAATTTGCAGAGTTGTTGCATCTTGGACAAGGCTCTGAGTTTGTGATCATATGATTCAAAGTTTTTTCCCATAAAACTCTTTTTTGGCTTGGTTTCTTTGTTTGTCCACTTGTATTGGGATTTTTTTTAAAGTTCTCCTATCAAGCAAAACGTATGAGAGCTCAAAAGTTCAGATATAAATTTGAATTGTTGGACTACCCACACACATTATCTTTTATTCTTTTTTTTTTATAGTAAACTTTTACTTGTGTAAAACAAGCCACACTGTGCTGATGATGGATGAGCTGATAACAGAAGAATGGTGCACCAGCTGGGAGGAGAATAGTTGGATTCATACCTTTCTCAAGAGTCCATTTTTAACAGTTGTCATCCCAAGAGCCCAGTCTGTCCTATTATTTACCCATAGCTGGGGAAGAATATTTGTATTCATACCTTTCCCAAGTGTCCATTTTTAACAGTTGCCATCCCAAAGTTAAATAGCCTAGTCTGCCCTACTATTTACTCATAGCTGGGAGGAGAATATTTGGATTCATACCTTTCCCATGCATCCATTTTCTGTGATGATAACCATAACATGACGAGTGCCACCTTTGGAACCATCATGACATCCAAGTCTCCCCAGTTAAAAATTAAAAAAAAAAAAAAATAAATTGATAAAAGGATTAATTTGCATTCACTAAATATTTTTGACCTCTTGTAAATCTAATTCATATTTTCTTTGAAGATAAAAAACAAAACTTATGATGAAGGACAGGTTTTTAAATGTTGGACAGAAATACAATAAAGGTATTTCTACATAAACGAAAAAGAATTTGGAAAGCTTTTAGATAATTTCTGATGCTTCAGTATATTTGATTGTAATTCTAAATAGTTTTTCCGACACTAAACACAACTTATACCCATTTATATACATACAGCAAGTTTTTCCTTTTCAGCAGCTTCCTCCTGCTTGTCAGAAATAAAAGTAAAATACTTTCTTTAGTGCACAGGAACATATCTGGTATACTTTTTATAATATAAACATGACTATTTTCTCAGTTCTATCAACACTAAACTACCACTTTCTAGAAATACTACATTTCTACAACAGCAGGCAGGGCTAAGTTATTGAATCAGTAATATATAAAAAAAATTAAAAAAACAACAACAAAAAAAAAAAAACACATACACCCACACGCATACAGTATAACCCATAAATAAGCGCAACTCTCACAGGATTTTATCATTTCTAGAGGAAATACAGTCAAAACAGATATTATTAAGCATTATTTATTATTACGAAACTCTAGACCATTGAAACACAGTAACCAAAAATGTGAATATATAGCAGTCCAAAAATAAGTACACCCTTTATATATAAGTAAGTAAAGCAAAGTGATCTGAGTGGCCTATCTAAGACCAGTATTGAAAGTCAGCCGTAGCCTATTGTTGGTATCTGACGGACAGTGATAGAATCTATGCCCTTTTCACTAGCGCTAGACCAGGGAGATTGTTTTTGCATCTGAGGTGAAGCACCACTCCAACCACCAGCTCTCCACTTTACTGCACAGATCCAATCTGTGTTACTCATGCGCTGAGTTTGCTAGGGCCGGTATTGAACCTGGAACCTTGTGGTTACTTAGGCAGATGCTCTACCAACTGAACTAAAACAGCCTCTAATTTTTTAAAATTTTTGGTTATGGAGGCGTTTCAATTTTGGCTACTGAGTTTCAATGCTGTAGAGTTTGGCAATAAATAATACCTAATATTATCTGTTTGGATTGTACAGGGCATTTCAAAGAAATGTTACCATTTCTATGGAAGTTTCTCTATGAGAGTTATGATTTTAAAGTCTCGATCTGTTCACTATCCTTGTCAACACATAGGAATCTTCCTTAGGTGTCCCCTTAATATCAGTTCTATTTATTTTAATAAAGATACTTTAGTTTCTCTATGAGAGTTATGATTTTAAAGTCTCGATCTATTCCCCATCCTTGTCAACACATAGGAATCTTTCTTAGGTTGTCCCTTAATATCAGTTCTGTTTTTCTTATAAAGATACTCCCATAGAAACATTAACATTTGTTTTTCAAAATCACCCTGTATAATGTTCTACTAGAAATGATAAAATCCTGGTATCTTTAACTTAGAAAAAAAAAAAAACTTTTTGTTTAAAAACAAATAATATTGGTAGGGTTTTTGTACTTATTTATGGACAATACCGTATATACTGACATACACACAATTTCAACTGAACAACTGGGAACAGAAATATATCAAATACCCAGAACAAGTAAAAAAAAAAAAAAAAAGAAAAAAAAAAAGTAAAAAGAAATCAAAATTTAAAAAAAAAAGAAACAAAAAAATAAAATAAAAAACAAACCAAAAAAATTTTTTTGTCTTCAGGAAGTACTTTTTTTTCTTTTTTCTAACATGACACGGATATTTAAGTAAAACCCCATGCACCATGGTTTACATGTGGTATTCAACCACATTAACAACTAAACATAGAAAAAATATCTATATTTTAACATAAGCAAAACGTCTGCAATCATCTCTGTGCACCGCTGAAATGTTTTTATCAAATAAGCAAAGGCTTCAACTAAGCTGGAGATGTCATCGTTCTGCTTAAAATGCAAAAAGCAACATTTTTTTTTAATATCGTAAAAATCAATACAGCCATTGTGATATGAAGTATATATATATATAATGCAAGCTTTACTATAATAACAACTTTATCAATCCATATAAAAGAGCCACGATAACATATATATATACGTATATATAATATATATGTAGATTTTTATAGGCAACAGTCTTTTTCTGAAGTGTGTTTTGTTAAAAACTATAATGTTCTTATCAGTATTTTTTATTGATTTTTTTTCTCTGATTGTCGAATAAGATTTCTTCACTTTAGTTTAATTTTGTATAAAAATTGAACCAAAGTTGTTTTTTTTTTTCTGACCACTTTCCACCATCTTTGGTATTATCAAGAGGGTATGGTTGATTTTTATATAAAACTTTTATCAAAGAAATGATACTAAAGTTTAAAAAATCTTTTAAGATTACAGGAAGAAAAAAATCAAAACCTAAAAAAAATGTTGTCTCTGGTTTTTGAAGAAACATATTTATATGTATATATATATATATATATATATATATATATATATATATATATAACATACTTAAGATATATATATATATATATATATATATATATATATATATATATAAACATACTTAAGATATATATATATATATATATATATATATATATATATATATATATATATATTTTGGGGGGACACAATATATATGTGTACATATATATATATATATATATATATATATATATATATATGTACACACACACATATATATAATATATATATATATATATATATATATATTGTTTTTTTTTCCTTTTTTAAGAAAGAGAATGACTCAACAGAGAGAAAAAAAAGGAAAAAATGAGTGAGTCACAGTATTGACTATGTGAGGACAAAGAAACTGAATCAGTTGTAATGACAATATGTACATTAAGCTGGTTTAATATGAGACATAAACTACCTAGATTAGAATAGTATAATATTGCTTTTCATTTTATGCAGAGAGCTCTATATTTGACTGTCTTTAGCAGTGAATTATACATGTGTCTGTGTCTGTGTATATGTATTCACACACACACACACACACACACATATATATATATACGTTTTTTTAAAAGCAAATGTTATAAAATATTCCAACTGCAGTTTCTTGCCGTAGCAATTCTTCAGGGAAAAAAAAACAAAACCAAAAAAAAAACAACAAAAAAAACAAAAAACGTATATTTAGCTCTTTTTATTGAGCACTTTTTAAATCGATTTTTATTAACCCAGAAGTAAATTTATTTGCTTTGTGGATTAGCAAAGATCTGTATATATATATATATATATATATATATATATATATATATATATGTGTATTTATTTATTTTTGTTCAGGACATTACCTTACTTTACTGTTTGTAATGTTTGAAATTTCAAACACTATAAAAATAAACAGTCGAGTAATGTAATGTCATGAACAAAAAAATTCTCACAAATAATTTTGAATATATATATATATATATATATATATATATATATATATATGTATGCATGTATGTATATATGAATGTATATATATATATGTATGTATGTATATATGAATGTGTGTATATATATATATATATATATATATATATATATATATACATAGATATAGATATATATATACATATATATATATATATATATATATATATATATATATATATATATATATATATATATATCCAGCATGTCTCTTTAAAAACCACAGAGAAGTTTCTTTTAAGCAGTTTTTAATGATTTTTTGTCATCTTACAATAAGTTTGGTTCAGTTTTATCAATATAATTTTCTAAGATTTTCTCCCATAATTGGTTATTTTCAAGGGTAGCATCGAGATGTTGTTTATTCCTGTAAAAAGTAGTTGTTTTTTGTAAATATCTGAGATGTTTTCTAATTTCAAAGGAAATAGCCTTGAAAATGACCAATTATGGAGGAAAGTGACCGGGAAGAAAATTTCAGAGAATTTCTGCAAAAAAACTGAACAAAAAACTTTCAAAATTTTGTATGATGAGAAAACAACCAACAAAAACTTCTAAAAAGAACTTTGTGAAGCGGCTGGAACTCTCCTTTGCTCATAGGACTGAAAGCTAGAGATTGACGACCCTTGTTTTGTTGTGAAAACTCCCTCTCATTTAGGCTAGACAACAAGGAGTAAATCTCGTAGAGTTAATCTCTCGCCACTCAGTCAGCAGAGATTGAAGAAAACCCCTCAGTGAGGGAGCATAGGTTGCTACACCACCTGAGCACCCCCTCAGTGAGGGAGATAATTAATTGTAAGTGCTGCTTTCCGGTACTTATTGTATTGTTGTGCCAAATTGTGTTGCATGTTAATAAACTTGGTTAAAACTACATGTGCTTTTCCCTTGTTATTTTGGTTTGTGTAACTAGTTTGTACACAGATTTTCCTACACTTGTCTCTAGTCTTTTAATGAAACATGCTTAAGAGAATGACTGCTGCCTAAATATATCTTATATATTGTATACATGTACGAGTTGAGATATTTCCATTCAACAATTAAAATCACCCAGTAAAATGTATATATATATCATAATTCTAGGATTGTTTCACCTAAAGGAGTACAAATCTACGTAGCAAAAGGACATGTGACATCACAACTGCAAAACCTGCTAATTTTGAGAGACAGGATAATTTTTTTGAAGGAAGAACTCTGAACAGCACAGGACATTCGTTAGGAAGCTGATATGCAAGAATCCTGTTTCTCCTTCCAAATGAATCAAGGTACCAAAATGAAAGTCAGAGGGGGTGGGGGAATAAAAAGAACAAATAAATTTAAAAAAAAGTAGATAAATAAATAAAGAAAAATAAGAAGAAAAATAAATAAATTAAAAAAAAAATAAGAAGAAAAAAATAACCATGAGGTCTGGAAAAGTGTTTTTTTTTTTTTGGTTGGAATTTAGTTTTGTATAATCAGATAATGGTTCGCTCATCTCCAAATTGGGAAGATTCACAGTTTCAATAACACACATCCTATCACAATGCTGCCACTATGGAAAAAATATGCAACTAACAGGAAGGGGGGAGGTGCAACAGATACATACTGCGAGTTTTTTCTTTTCGGCTGCCTCTTGCTGCTTGTCAGAAACAGATGGAAAAAATGTACGAGTTTAGAATTTGACTGCTGAAAGGGTTCCAATGTTCAAATATAATCTGTTTTTAAACATTCGCAATAATTTGGAATAGAAAAATGAAATAATTCTGCAACAGCATTTCCAGTAATTGAAGCCACAAGAATTAAAATTGACTTTATCTCGGCATTTGTTGCTAAGAGGTTATAGCAGAAAATCACTAATTGATTTTAATGGCTTGTCAACCAATCTAGGGTTATTTTATGCCTAGCAGTTATGGAATTCCATTAATTGTATGTTGCTATTTATATTTTTTGTGTAGTTGTTTCTTGAGAGTTTTTTGTTTGTTTGTTTGTTTTTGCACACAGTTCAATTGAATACGATAAGTTTTCTATTTATACCATAGATGAGATACTAACAGGTTCTATCACTCTGTGTCAGAGTAGACCTGGGAGTAATGGCAATGAACGGGTATTTCACACATCCAAGAAATAATCTCACCATCTGTCTTATGTTTTATGTCTTACCTCTTTTTGGAGGGGAGTCTTACCTCTCTGCAGGGGATATTAGTCAGTCTATTCTAAGCCCTATTGACAAGAGTGGACCTGGGAGTAATGGCAATGAGAGGGTACTTCACACTCCCCAGATATCCAGAACTGGACCCTCACCATCAAATGTAGTTTACCGTTTCAACCAATACACCCCTTTTTGGTGGGGTCTTACCCCTCTGCATGTCAGTGTATTTTAAGTAGCAAACAAAGTGGGACAAATGCATTAATTACAATTATATTTTTGTTTTAATAGATATTTAGTTTATTGGTAAATATTGAGTATGCATTTTCTCACCATCTCTGAGTTGTTTATGCTAGTTTTGAACTGTTTGTTCTCATTTTAAGGCATTACATAAAAAACGGTTAGGTAACGGCTTTTAGAATCAATGATGTATGGCAGGCATGACTGTATGGATAAAATATCAGTCAGAATAAAACTACACCAACTACAATTGGTATCACCATCAACTTCATGTTCCACAGCTTTTGTAGTTCTCTGGCAAGGTCCAAGTATATTTTTATCTTTTCGCTTTTTTTTTCATTTTGACTCTGTGGTCTGCTGGAATGGCAAAATCCTCTAAACGACAAGTTCTTTTCTTTTTGTTAATCAACACTCGGTCTGGTCTTCTGGCTGGGGTTAGGTGATCTGTTTGTATCTCCAAATTCCAGTTGATGTTGGTGGTATGGCAGTATAGGTTGAACTTTGCCATCAATAACTTTTACTTTCTTTTCGTCTTGTTAAAGACAGCAGCTGAGCAGCAATCTGGCAAAATAGTATCTGACATAAAAGTGCATATGAAGCTGAGGCGTGTCATTTAATTTCTCCAAGCAGAAAAAAAATTGCCTTCATTGACATTCATTGATAATTGCTGAATGTTTGTGAACACCAAGCAGTGGATATGAGCCCAATTAATGCTTTTCATCAATGGCAACAGCAAGGTGAGTGATTAATCACATTTTTATGATGATGGTTTAATGTGACTTGTTGTCACTAAAATGTGTAAAAATGCATCTGCTGAATAATGGAATAATGTTATTGCAAACTGAAGTTCTGTAAGCAGCAAAATGAGGAGACTTAAATCCTGAGACACACTGCCCAATAATTTCTACTTTAGCAACATTTTGGAAAAGTCATTGAATTATGATAAGACTAATAAAGCAACTCCTCCCTTTACCTAAATAACAGCAGCTAGAGTAATAATGATTCCTTCTTGGTTAAAAGAAAAAAAAAGTCATCAGTCCCAGAATAATTGTTTAGCAGGGGAAATAGAATGGAAAATTATATTCATTGAATATTCGGTTCTTTTAATCATGAAACAGTTTTTTTTTATCTAATGTTGGCTCCTTGGATATGAAAATGGATGAAATGAGACCTATTAGAGAGTTTTCTTCTTGCCTGGTCTAAATAAATCCATTATTTCAAGCCTTTGAATGTCCACTTCTTTTTAGTATTGATCTCTGATTCCCAAGCTATTGCTATTATGAGCAGTAATGAAATCAACAGTATGGGAAGGGTTGAGTACAGTCAGGTGGTGGGTAATGCATTTCAGCAGTGGTGACAGCAATGTAAGTATCGGCTCAGTAAAATACGTTTGTTTCTATGTATGGAGTTAAGTGAGAGAGAGCCTTTCTGTGATTGGACATAGCAGTCATGTGACATGCCCAGAAGTTTTCGGTGCCCATATTCAATAGACACATTCGGACCAGTTCTACGAACAGTCGACCAGAAATCACCCCTGAGAATTATAGACTTTACAGAAGATACCAGTTATCCTCAATTTCCCTTTCCATCAGACTTGTAAGTCTCTCAAATTTGATTCTATATATAGGAAGGACGTTTATATTGTTATTCATTGTTTCTTTGTTAAATAAACCATTAGAATTGAACTTTTAATTCATTTATTTGTTGTTCTTAGTCTTAGAATAAATGCTATGCTAACACGGTACCTGCAACCCACAAAACGAAGATCGCCTTGATTAGTTTGTCTGCATGAATCAAGCTGATGAAAGGTGAAAGAAATTTTCCTGACTATGACGCTGTCATCGCTGATATGAAAAAGTGAGTCACCTTTACAGGTGCAGATTTTTTTTTATGAGTGCAGTACGCAGGCTTTTATTCATTGTCAGTGAAAATGCGCAGCCAGTGGTGGAAATTATATGAAAAAATAGTTTTGAAGAGCTGCTTGTACTTGTGGAAAGCATTATAGAAATTATATTGGTTTGGTGTGCTTTTTAAGCATGTGTTTCTATATGTGTAAATGAGTTTAAAAGTTTACGATAAGTTTAAAAAACGTAAGTTTTAAAAAAGAAATGAACTTATCTGTGTTAAAGAATTCCTGCAATTGGAACCGTTTCCTTAGAAAAAAATCAGCTTTTATTATGGAAATGCCAAAACAAAAGAAATTCCATTATCAAATTTTTTTTTCAAAAATGAATTTTTTTTTTCAAAAATGAATTTTTTTTTTCAAAAATGAATTTTTTTTTCGTCAAACATAAATTCATCAACAAAGGAACATTGAATAATATTTACACTCTGTATTGTGCAAATATCAATCTTAGTCAAACAGAATAAAGTAAAAAAAAAAAAAAAAAAAAAAAAAAAAATAATAATAATAATTAAAAAAAAGAGTGAGTGAGAGAGAGAGAGAGAGAGAGAACTACAAGGATTCAACAACGAATCCCCCTTATCGTCATAGCTATTGTACATAGCCTCATCATTCACAGCTCGTGTAAACAGCTACTTCTTACCAGCACTATTCTTTTGGATGCCTTATGCCAACCAGTAGGTATCCATCCAAAAGCTGGGTGGGCGATCCAATTTTCATGTCAATGGCTGTTCCACTGATATGAAAATTGGATGGTTCTAAAACTAACCTCTTGTCGTACCTCCTCTTGTTCTTCCTCAGCAGCAGTTAGCTCTTGAGCATTGGCCAAATTATCAACAGCGATGGCCAAAAACACATTCAGCAGTGTGTCTGAAAACAAGTTAAGGAAAAAAAGAAACGAAAACCCTTGCGAGTTTGGCAAATTGGAAATCAAACACGTTGTTTCTAGGAAAAAATAAAGATATATACAAAAGACATAAACATATATATGTGTAAGTAAAGTAAAGTAAAGCGGTATCAAACTAGGAACATTGTGGTTTCTAGCTGAACGCTCTACCGACTGAGCTATATTATAGTTTGAAGTATTAGCCAATGTCAAACGTTTTGTTTTTCTTATATTACACCATCATCCGGGTATTGCCAATGTGTAATGTTGTATCTTCCGTATTATATTCAATTTAAATATGGAAAGAAAAATGAGAAAAATCTTTTCATTGGCATTAGTAGTGTTCTATTTCAAAACTATGTGAGCTAATTCGTATTCAAAACCATTTTAAGGAAAGAAAAAATGGTAACTTATTTTCTAAAAATGTATAAATATATGTTAAGATATATAAGAAAAATGGAAATAAATCTGACAGTATGTAAGTATAAAAGTATGATAAAACAAATATTCAGAGAATGTATTTATTTATGAATGATAGTATGCCAACATTTAAGCGTTTTTCTTTTTAATCTATGTTAAACCATCTTCAGGGCGATGTTATAAAGCGATATCATAATGCTTCATCCAAACGTTATTTTGGTACAACCAATTTTCCCTGTGAAATTTACCCCCCCCCTATATTCAACACAATAAAACTTGCATAAAGGTTAATATTATCTTAAAAAGTTTTTGTCCATTCGAAAGAAGAAACATTAAACAAACTTCTGAGGATTTTAAAAAAATTCAGCTTACGGAAATAATGAAAATTATGAACAAAGAGTAATGTTTACATTTTTTGCACCATTAAATCAATTGAAATTTAACGTTGCCAAAAACAAGTTATGACTACGGGCTTTTAAAAAAAATTCTATGAAAAATCAATTAATGGTCTGCTTTTCACGAAAATTTCCAAAAATATTTACCTTTTGATGTAAATACGTCTGAAATAGTTTTTTCCTAAAATATATTAGGGGAAATATTTTTTTACGAGTTGATACCAGAGCTTTTTAGTAAAAGAACCATGAATACAGAATTCTGCTAAAAAATATCAATTAAGAAATTTACCCTGTTGTAAAAGAAAAACGGACTGTTTTACTTATTTTTCAAGATAACTGTGAATATTTTTTCCCCAATCGGATAATTTGATCTTTGAATTAACTGTCTTTCTTTGTAACAACTCTTTATGTTCGTTTTATCTTTTTTGCGAGATTTAAAAAAAAATTCAAAAATATTTACGTTTCTTCCTTCAATATGGCCCAAACTGATCACGTAACCTATTTTGGTGGTACCTGTTGAATAAAAGTTTATCTTAACTTTTGGATGAAGTATCATAATATTGCTTCATAATATCGCCCTGAAGATCGTTGAATATAAAAACAATGAAATGCTTAAGTGTTGGCATACTATTCATTCATAAATGAATGCATCCTCTAAATGTGTTTTTCCATTCATATTTTTATATTTACATACTAAAATACAGGGGTGAGTAAAAAAGTAATGCCATTCTCTTTATTTCACGTGAAGTTTTTTTTCCATAAAATTAAGGTCTACATTGAAACCCTAACGAGGTTCAGAGCAAGAATCCGACGAGTAAGGCCTAACTTGCTAATCGACAATTTTCTCCTTCTGTATGACAATGCTCGACTACATACAAGCTTCAGGACAAGTGAGAAAATCACCTCATTCGGGTGGACAATTTTACCGCATACTCCATACTCACCAGATTTAGCGTCTTCAGAATATCATCTCTTTGGCCCCATGAAAGAGGGTTTGAGAGGCCAACATTATTCCAGTGACGTGAAAGTGAAATCTGTAGTGAAGAAGTGTTCAAAGAACAGTCAACAGGATTTTATGGGGCAGGTATACATACTCTCATTCGAAGGTGGAACATTGGCATTGAGAGAAATGGTGACTATGTGGCGGAGTATGGATGTGATCCACAATGGACCAGCTTGATTTTAATGTATGATACATGTTCCTGTGTTGGTAATTATACCTGTCCTAAACATAATGGCATTACTTTTTGACTAACCCTCGTATATAGAAAATAAAAAAATATATGTACAGAGTGTTTTTAGAAAATTTGTTTAAATGAAACAACTTTAATGTTTTATGTCTTTTTTCTTTTCTAATTAAAGAAAGTAAAAAAGGATAGGTTTTCAGTGGCAATAAAAATTGTGTCCTCTTTAGGACAACATAAAGTAAGAATTTTGGAATTTTCAGAAAAAGGATACAGTTTCCAAAGAGCACCAATATAATAAAGTATGAACAGTATAACATCCCTCCACCGGCGATGCCCCCACGGGCGCGTATCCCACTGTACATGACTTCGTTCCAATCTTCTCCGGTTAGGATCTTTTAAAGAAAAAAAAAAAAAGAATTAATTGTAAGAAATATAATCTTTTCTGAAACAGAGGAAAAAAAGCAAACAAAAAACCTTACAACATTTAGTCTTATATATCGTTGGATTATTTTCTTGGTATAAGCCATAAACGGCTTCCTGTCTGAAATATTTAACAATTTGATGTTGCATTTTCAAATTACTTATAATTACTATAAAAATCGTGATTTATATGGAGCATTTAATTCGAAGTTTGCCTGTAGGAAAGATCTATTTCATGAGTATCTGTTAATGTAACTATATTCAGGAGCATGGGCAGAAGTAATAACACTAATCTGTTTCAATGGAATGGAACGGAAAGATGGATGGAAGTAGAGAGAGAGAGAGAGAGAGAGAGAGAGAGAGAGAGAGAGACAGACAGACAGACAGACAGACAGACAGACAGTGTGTGTGTGTGTGTGTGTGTGTGGGTGTGGAAGGATGAATGGAAGTAGAGAGAGACAGACAGACAGACAGTGTGTGTGTGCGTGTGTGTGTGTAAAGATGGGTGGAAGTAGAGAGAGGGAGAGACAGACAGACAGACAGACAGTGTGTGTGTGTATGTTAAATCAAGATTATTATACTTTTTACATATTGAACTTTTTGGGCTGTGGCTCTTTAAGTATACATATCAAACGTTGTAATAGTTCAAATATCATACTATCATCTCGTTAGTTATTATTGTTATGAAAGAGTCTGCACACACCAGCGTTAGCTGATGGTCTTTCACGGGAGTCTGCACACCAGCGTTAGCGATGTTTTTCACTGGAGTTTGAGTGACAAGTCTCCTCAGGTCTCCAGGACTCTCCTGGTATTCCAGCTGATTTCATTATTATTATTATTATTATTATTATTATTATTATTATTATATTATTATTATTAAGTTGAAAATTAGATTGGAAATGACTTTATTCTCTAATTTAGGGAATTTAACATCTAATTTAATTACCGGAACTCATACGCTTTAAAACACACTTTTTGTTGGTTATAGAATAAACCAACAGCACCTTTGCAGAAAGGTAAGACCCCACCCAAATAGGGCCATCTGTTGACTGTGGCTGGCGTAATAGCTCAGGATGGGATCCTGGTGGCTGAGCAGTCTGTGATCCAGGTACTAAGTGGTCATGTAACCTGCAACACTCTTACTTGGGGTAGGCGGGCACTTGGAGAGGTCTGATCCGATCAACCGGCAGGTCATATCAAGCATCTATATGATTTAGTACTGCCCTTCTTCAAATTGCTCTTATGGCAAACAAAACCCTTTTTATCTTAAAGTACTAGAAGGCGATGACAGAGAGTCAACACCAGTTTATCAATACACATGAAGTTAATGAAAACTATTACTACCAATGTATTAATATCTGTTGACAAAAATCTTGCCATGATGTCATATTTTTTAGATCATTATTGTGAAAAATATAAATGGAAAGGTAGATAAACTAACACAAACAAATAGTTCAATTAATATTTCGTCTTTACTTATGAAAAGACTTCATCAGAATGGATTTAATAATTTACAACATTTTGGAACGATAATGATGAGGAAAAGATAAAAAAAACGAGGTAGGGGAGAAAAGAAAAAAGAGAAAGAAAAAGGAAGACAAAGACATATTGAAAGAAGAAGGGGAAAGGGAAGAGAAAGAAAGAAAGAGAGAGAGAAAAAAAAGAATGTCCGGGTACCAAAGTAGAAGATTTGATGGGTCAAACTAACGGAAGAGGAAAACAATATATACAAATTGATTCTTCATAGCAGATAAAAAGTGGGTGAGGAAAAGAACAGAGAGAAAGTGGGTCAGGCACAAGGCTTATTAATGTGGGATCACCTACGAACCGAAACTCATGGGAGGTGGGTGCAAAAAATATGTTCATCCCGTCGGCATACCCCCTCAAGGGGTGCGCCTCAGGCACTAGGCAATAAACCCAGCGCTGCCCCTTTAAATTGAGGGGGCAGGTGTTACCTAGAGGGATACCCCCCTGGGATCAACGTTGTTAACTTCTGCGGTCCAGGGCCGAAGCCACTGGACACCCGGCCAAAAGGTCAAGAGAAATATGGATGTATAGTAGGGAAATAAAAGGTTAAAATTTTTTGGAAACTATTATTCCTATCCATTGTCAATCTCAATATTATTCCCACATATTATAATTTTTACCTACCTGGGAAAAAAACGAGTATGGAAAAAACCAGAGCGATGTTTGATAATGTTGTTGGAATGTGAAATAATGTGAAACAATTAAAATAAATGAATATACTCACTTGAAAAACGGTTAATAAAGCGATAGGAAAAGTATCGAAATGACTAGGAGGTCTTCCTTCTTCAAAATTCATCCTGAAATGAAAAAATATATAAATGTGATCAGACTCAAATAAAGATGTAGAATATTTTTAGGTGATAATACTTCAGTAGCATGTGGCATAATAGTTATCATCTTGTTAAATGGATTCAGCAATCTGAGTTTAAATCCTGGACAAGGCTGTTTGCATTTCACTTTTGCACAAATGCTCTTTGGGAAAGGCATAAACTTATAATCATGTTCTACTTAATGTATTGAGCACTTTTTACATATGCAACTTAGAAAACTTCCCTGGTGTTTTTTTCTTTTGGCCACGACATATGATGCTGATGATTATTTTCAGAAAGTATGAATGTGCCAGTCTTTTCTTTTTTTTTTTTTTTTTTTTTTTGGCCCAGATGTCAGTTTGAAAAATTTTAAATTATTATCATTGTAGAAAATGGACATGGCAGAAGAGTTCAAATCCTGTACAAAACTGTTTTTATTTCATAAAGTACTAATACCCTTGGGAAAGGTAGGCATACGACTATTCTACTTCCCACTATGGGTACATAGTAGGGCAGACTAGGCTCTTTAACCGTGGTTAAGCAACCAGTCTAACGAAAAGGAAATCTGAAATCAAACATGTTAAACTCCACTTAAGAATTTGGCCATATGTCACATCCTATTTGTGTGGAGGGGTTGGTAAATACATATAAGTTAATGTGCTGGGCCGTGGCATCGTAGAGAGTTCAACTCCAGTCACACTATTACATCCACTTTGGAACTAATACCCTTGTGAAATGGTATGAACCTGTTCCTGGTTTAATAGTGCCACTGATGTTCTTCTACAAGGATGGCTTACACACAAGGGTTGATATGCCAAAAAAAATAAAGAAATAAAACTGGCAGACCTTTGCTAGTGAGATAAACTGCTATCTTTACTATGTTCTACAACCAAGTTAAAGTGCTTATGGTCAAGTCATATTGAAAGCACCGGTTCCTGTTAGATCACCAAAGTTAAGCAGCGATGAGCCTATTAATAATTAGATGGGTGACCATTTAAGCCACAGCATGTCCTGTAAGCAACCTGATATCAAAATGACTTTATTCGGTATTAAATAACCCAAAAAGGGTTGATATGCCATAAAACAAAATAAACAACCAACCCAACCAACCAAGTTAATGTGTTTGATTCTGACTGGGTGCCTCATATTTCTTGCCTTTTGCCAATCTAAGCAAAGCTTAGGAAATTACAACCTGGGTACTAATACGAAATAATTTCTATTCGAGGAATTTTTCAGAGCAATGGTTTTAACTTGGTTGTATCTATCTCCTTTTCTAAATAAGCAAGGCACAATTCAATTCCTGTACCTGTCCACTTCAAAAAAACAATGGCCAACATACACCTTCCTGTGAAGGTGAGTATGATATTGATTCTACCTCGCTAACGCAGCAAATGAGTAACATAGGGATCTGTGTGGTAAAGTGAGGAGCAGATGGTAGGTATGGTGCTCCATCTCTGACGCCAAAAAACATCTCCTTGGTCTAGCGCTAGTGAAAAGGGAATAGACTCCCTTGCTGTCTGGCTGATAACGACTTTAGGCCACCCCGACAACTTTACTTTACTTACAAAAATGCATTGGAAATAATTTTTACAATAGAAATGCATGTCAATGACTTTTACTATAAAAATAAATTGGAAATGATATTTCTTTATAAAAATACATTTTTACTATAAAATTGCATTGGGAATAATTATTTAATAAAAATACATTGGCCAATGATTTTACTATAAAAATGCATTGAAAATGCTCAAGTTTAACTCTACAAGAACGCATTCTTTAGGACGTTCACCCTAACTGTTTTATATCTATATTTCATATTACATGTGCTCAGACAATAAAGTCTGTATTGTTGTTATATATACCTCTTTGTTGGATTTCTTTGTATATGTTCGCCTACGTTAGGGACTTCAATGAAGACTCCTAACATATTATAAGAAGCAGTTTTAGACGTGGAAGTTAAAACTACATTTAATTATTATTAATATATCATAAAATGTCTAAGATGAATTGCCTTCATCTGCACTATGCTCTGCTACCAAAGTTAAAGATTGAGAAAGAAAACACCAGTGAGGATTTAACTCACTATTTAGTAACAATGGATTTGTGAGACGTATGCCACACTATAACAGGGTGGGAATCACCATGATGGAAATCATGTTGGTAATAAATAAATGACTAATACTTTTGGAAAATAAGCAAAAATGTGAAGAAGCACAAAAATTACATTGGATACTTACATTCCACCAAATAATTGCATTCCCAGTAAGGCAAAGATGAGGATAAATAAGAAAAGAAGAAACAGCAGACTGACGATGGAACGCATACTGCTTAGTAGAGAAACTACTAAGTTGCGCAGGGATGACCAATATCTACAAGAAAAAAAAAGACATGAAAATTTTAAATGCGTTTGGTTGTGTTATTTTATGTTAAAATCAGTTTAACTCTTTACCTACTTTAAGCTGCTCACAGCGGCTCTCCCAAGCAAAGGACAAAAACTGACAGTTCATTATAAGTGAGCAGAAGGACTCAGATTACAATAATGATAGGACTATATTTGAATAGAATGAGTTTTGAGGTGAATACATAGGGAACTTTGAAATATCCCATCATACAGGTAAAAAAATATCAATAACATTTTGTACAACCATGGGGGAAATTTGGTAAACAAGGTGTTAAGAATTGCAGCTATATACTGTACAAAACAGGTTAACACTTTATATACTCATTTGTGTGAATTTTATATATTGGAGTTGATATGTATTATTTTGATTTTTCAGACTGTTGTCCTCATCTTTATCTAAATGATATATAAAAAACATAAATATCTAAATTATATATAAAAAACAGATAAACCATTCAAAATGATTTCCCAGATGGATAAGGTACACCTGAAGAAGGCCAGAGGGTACAATGACCAAAATATTGTGTTTTTATTAATCCAATAAAGATGAGGACAACAGGTCGAAAAATAAAAATAATACTTTGTACTTAGTTGCTATATCAATGTCTTCAGAGTCAATGTATTAATCAAGTCCGCAATCATTTTAAACAGGTAAACAAGAGTATACTTAGTTGCAATATGAATTGCAACACTTGTTCACCAAAGAGAAAAGTTGAATAAAAAACTAAGCACTAAATCCTTGTTTGTCATTTGTAATCACACACACACACACACACACACACACACACACACACACACATACACACACAGGTATATACATATATATAAATTAGAGTAACGTGGACGGGAAGCACAGTTTGAAAATTGCATAGACGAGAAACTGTCTGTAACCAACTTAGATACACATGCTCTATCAACGATATTGAGCACTGTTTACTTACAAATATACCACATTATATTATCAATATATATATATATATATATATATATATGTGTGTGTGTGTGTGTGTGTGTGTGTTTTGGCAGCATTTTTTCTTTTAAATATCTACTGCTATCATTCGTTTGAACCCACTACTAATTCCTACTACCTCCCACTACCAATTCTTATTACCTCTCACTACCAATTCCTACGTTACTGCTCATTGTTTTAAAAACGAGACACCTGAAACATCCCATCAGTTTCATACCTGAAGATGGCAGATGGACATGCCGAAAGCGCTCGTAATGAAACCTTTGGTGGATTGCTACACCAGTCCCACCCTGACATTAAAAAGATAGCCAGAAAATTAGAAAGGATCGAACAAAAACTCGTCCGACAAGAATCGTCAGTACAGTTTAACGAAACATATATAATATATATATATATATATGTGTGTGTGTGTGTGTGTGTGTGTGTGTGTGTATGTAAGTACCATATCTAAAGCCATATAGGATATATTGGCATAAAAGAGAAATTTGAGTTATACAAGGAATATTCAGGAAAAAGTATTTAGCTTACTTTAACTATTTGATATTTTGCTTATAACACAGATTGACTTTTTAATCATTTTTTTGTATTATGTATATCTAAAATGTTCTAAAAAAATATTAGTTCTTAACAGCACATATCGTCAGACCTTGAATTTTTCAGCAGCCCAAGTCCACAATATTTTCAGCCAAACAAAAAACACTTATACAAAAAGGTCCTAATTATGACTAATAGGATGTTTAATCTTTGTTTATACCCATTTTACATCGCTCAGAAGTGATCGGTTCATTGGAACAGCTTCCATAGAGGATCTGCGTTGCCAGTGGTTAATTCGTTTTGCGTACAGGTAGATAAGCGAACAGGAAACATGAAATGATCCAATGCCAATTATTGCATGTCGATTGGCAGGATATTTAACCCTTTGCTGACCAACCTCCATTCCTCTTTTAGCAAATCTGAGTTGATTCCAGAGGAAGCCAAAACTAATTCTCTAATGTATTTATACTTTTCTTTAAATGATCAACAATCTATATCAACAATTTACTTCCTGATATATATATATATATATATATATATATATATATATATATATATACGCTCCTACATTTGGGGCGCTGATGGTTGTCGTCAGTGATGTAATCTGCATGGGTCATTGGGAAGTTTCGGGTCTTCCAACATCAAACTTCCCTCCCCATGCTGACCCTATCAGAGGTGATCAAACTCTGATACCCACACCAACATTAGACGCTAAAAGACGTTTGACTTTTTATTCTTTTTGGACGATTGTAAAATTCTAATCCCACGCACCTGATTGGCTGGCGCTAACAACCAATCAAATGCACGGCACATTCTATTTAAACGGAGTACGTGGATAGTAACACTTTTCTTAGAACGGATTACAAGGTTTAGAGGAACAGGTAAGTTAACCCTTCATTAATAATAAGAGAGGACTAATTCTTTAATTCTTTTCTATATTGTTTGACTTTTCCCTCTCTTCGGTTTTCTTTGCCTGTCACTCTACTTTTCCTCTCCTCGTATCCATAACATTACGCTGCGTAGCTGACGATGATCTTTGATGTTGTTAATAGTCGCTTATCCACTGATCCTTTTGCTGTTATTTCAAGAATTTCACATATGTCCATATCAAAATCGTGACAAGCCTTTCTGTCAACAGCTGCTGGCCATTTAATCTTTTTTTTGTATTAGAAGTGTCAGGTGAATTTTGAGACTCAGCTTGGAGGGTATGGGCGCTGTGGTGGGCTTCCTGGCCCTGCACCTCCTGCGTCTCATTGGGAGAAATTCCTGTGCACTGTGTCTGGTTCGTTTCCGTATTGTCCATCCTAATGGGATCTCTTTCTCCCCCCCCCTCTCGGAATACCCTGGGGGTGTTTAATCAGGTATTTGTCTATAGCGTTATTATGAAATCCACACGTCGGGTTGCTGAAACATATATGTGTTTATGTGTGTGTGTATATATATATATATATATATATATATATATATAAACACACACACACACACACACACACATATATATATATATATATATATATATATATATATATATGTATGTATAATAACTTCCTACAACAACTGCTGTTTACACTAGCATTGCATCCAACAAAGCCTTCATCAGATGATGACTCTGGGTTCAGACATGGTCACATTATGGTCACATTATGGGATTACCATATCCACGCTGGTGCGGTTAGAGCTTTATCCTGGATCTCTTTATTTCAATCAACCATAAATCTTACCTAGTGAATTTAAACATTCGAAGCACACACACACACACACACACACACACACACACACACACATATATATATATATATATATATATATATATATATATATATATATATATGAGAAGTAAACAAACAAAGAATGTGTTTCGACAACTTTTGGGAGAATATGTGCCTAATTGAAGTCGTACCTAATTTTTGAAAATTAATTAATTTATAATTAATGAATTAGGCGGGCATACCTATTCAAATATAAGGCTAAACAAATCGAGAAAATCAATCTCTGTATGTACATTTCGGCCTATTAGGCCTCATCAGCAGAGCTATAGACAGGAAGACTGCTTTGTGTGTGATTCGAACCCTGACTGTCAAGCTGACAGGCGGGGCCTCTAACCATTACACCAGCCAGCCCTCCCAGATTTTTCGTTTGCTTAGAAGTAGGTTATATTCCACTTATGGTGACTTTTACTACACGACAGTATGAGAAGTAATATATATATATATATATATATATATATATATATATAAAAGGGGTTGAAATTTCAATCAACCATGAATCTTACCTAGTGACTTTAAACATTCGAAGCAACCGTAGTGCACGGAGTGTGCTGATACCAAATGATGAACCATCTTTGATTGCCGACCAAATGACTTCAATAATACTAACAAGAATCACCTGAAAAGGGAAAAAAGATACAAAACAACATTAAATGGAATTTCCGTAAATGTAGATAATCAATATAAAATAACAAATGAACAAAATGCATTCAATCAAGAAAAACAACATCATAATAATAATACACTTAGAAAAATTTGTTTGTTTTTGTTCAAAATGTTTCAATCCAGTAATAAATGTGAATGTCAGTGTGTCACATTTTTCAACTTTACTCCTAGAGGCCGCAGCCCAATATATCATACCATTTTAGAATCAGGCTGACTATAAAAGCAAATTAAAAACATTCCAGGCCAAATTCCAAAATCCTACAATCCTGAAATTTTGGATTCCCAAGTTTTAATTACTGTGATTGTTTTCAGCAATTTTATACGTAATTTAAAAAAATTGTTGTTTGAAAAATATTGTTCAAGTTTAATAAAATTTGATATGTACTGAAGTGTCATTTTTTAGCTGAAGGACCAATCAAGAGCCCTTTGTAGGAGTTAGCTCAAATGCTGCTCGATAGGGTGGATTTTAAAATAGTAAAAATGATTAGTCTTATTGCATTATTCAGACTATTGTCCTCATCTTCATTGTTATTGTACAACGTTTCGGCCAATGTGCCTCCTGGCCTTCTTCAGGTATTTCTTGTCGGACTCGGGAACCTTCTCGGATTTGGGAACCATCTCGAACTCGGAAACCTTCTTGTCGTAATCGGGAATTCCTGAGCCTGAAGAAGGCCGTGGGCATATAGGCCGAAACGTTGTACAGATAACAATGAAGATGAAGACAATAGTCCGAAAAATGCAGATAATACTTATCATCAAGCCTCATCTAAAAAATTCAGAGAAATAGTATAAAATGTGTTTATCATTATCATTCATAATCTTTCTGACTTAGCGTGTTTGTGTAGTGTAATTATTGTGGTCTACGGGGAATTTGGTGATTGAAAATAAAACGGCATTCAGATTTCTGGAGAAAGAGAAGAAAAAGAAATAAGAACAAAAGTTCAAGTTTAGAAGGATAAACACTCAACAGAATGCCAGTAATTAACCGAGAAATGACCCTGGAAATAATTTAAAAAACCCCCAGAATTTCCGGGTTTTGACTGGAAACGGATGTGATGCCGGGACGAGAAACGGAAGAGGAAAAAAATATTTATTTTTTCGGCTGGGCTCTGGTGGGAAGAGACGTAGCTCCTGGTTCCCCGTATGATAATATGTTAAGAATATTCAAAAACATTTGTTGTTAGTGGACGTGAAAAATTACTTTTTTGTTGTTGTAGATCCAATGATAGAAACGTAAATATTTTGTAATAAAAAAAGTCAGCAAAGTTATTTGAATTTTGTTTTTTTCTATTTATTTTCAGTTGGTGCAACATGTGTTTCTGGTTTGTTAAAATCCTTTTGAAGGTAACACAATTATGGTTTGTGATGAGACCATGGCGTTCTTTATAAATTCTTATGTATATAGTCATTTTTAGGGTAGAGAGAAAGAGGGGTGGAAATAAATCATACTGATTAATTCCAGTTGATTCCAGCTCCAGTTTAGTAGTATGTGTTTATTTCTGTGAATTTCTTTGATCTGCTCCTTTTCCTCTCTTCATATCTAGTATATATGTGTATGTACTAAACACACACACATACACACACACATATATATATATATATATATATGTATAAGTAAGTAAAGTAAAGTCGTCGGGGTGGCCTAAAGTTGGTATCAGCCAATCAGCAAGGGAGTCTATCCCCTTTTCACTAGCGCTAGATGAAGGAGATTGTTTTTGCATCTGAGGTGGAGCGCCACACCTACCATCAGCTCTTTACTTTACCACACAGATCCCTGTGCTACTCATATACTGAGTTAGCGAGGGCCGGTATCGAACTAGGAACCTTGTGGTTTCTTGCCGAACACTCTACCGACTGAGCTAACCCGGCCCTATTATATATATGAAAATATATATATATCTATATATGGAAATATCAAGGTGTCAGTGTTTATCCAACCAGATAATTATCCCCTCACAAATTACTTATAAACAATAAAAAGTGGAATATTATCAATTAAATCATTGTGTGTTTTAATTATACTTTATTATTTTCTATTTTATTAAAGATGAATATTATTTCTTAATTTTCTTTCTTCTGTGTTTTTCTTATGAAAATCAATAAAATCTGTTTGTAATTAACCTATATCCATTGCTGATAAGAAAACCGAACAAATTTCTCTTGTCTGCTTCTCAGTTTTTACAAAAACAAAAAAGAATAAAATCAGATCTATGAGCAGAGTAGGTTTTTGTCCATCCTGTTAACCACAGGCAGGATGTGACACCAAGTTGTAAGTAGGTATTTATCCAACCTGTTTGCCATGGGTAGGATGTGACCTAAGGTGTGTGAGATTAGCTTGCTTACCAGTGTACTACAAATGTATATAGTTATGCTATTTATGATATTAGGATTATATTTATATATTTATGGAAGGTGCATTTTTACCCAACCTGTTTGCCATGGGTGGGATGTGACATAAGGTCCAAGTATGGGGCATCCAGCAAGGATTGAACTCACAATTCATTAGTAATGGATCTAGCTTGCTTACCATTACCCCACAATGAGATGCCCAGGTATTTACCCGACCCAATGGCCTCAGGTAGGATAACACAGAAAGTCACAGGCCATCCAGCAGGGATTGAACTCGCTATTCAGTAGTAATGAATCTAGCGAGATAGCTTATCACCCAATACAGGATCATGGGATGCCCAACATGCTTGCTATGGGTAGGATATGACACAAGATTGCAAGTATGGGCATCCAGCGAGGATCAAACTCACTATTCAGTAGTAATAGATCTGTGAGACTAAGTTGCAAACCATTACATTATAATGGGATGCCCAGTCTATGAGCGGAATATGGGAAGCAAATATGCCTATATTTCATCTGTGTAAAGAATGCTATTGTGGGTGGCATTTATTATGAGTGACCAACATGAAATTTGGTGATAGCTAATTGTAATGGAAATAGCCTATCTTCCTAATCTGAGCAACAGAGGAGGTGGCTAGCATGAACTGCATGCTTCTCATGATTTGTGTTACATCTCTGCCATAAAAGCTGGTTGTCATCTATTCTGGGTCATCTGGAGTGATGCCGTCCTACAAGGAGAAACGAGAGAGAGAGAGAGAGAGAGAGAGAGAGAGAGAGAGAGAGAGAGAGAGAGAGAGAGACTTGTGAATCGATTCACAGACAGGAGGTTTTTAGAAGAAGAAAGAAGAGAAGCCATGATCTGTGCAGTTGTCCGGAGCAATGAGTCTTATAAAAAGGTAAATAAAGAGAAGAATCATACTTACAACACAATCGAATATATTAAATGATGACTGGAAATACAGACGAACACCCAAGCCATACATTTTGATGAGCATCTCTGACATGAAAAGCGCCAAAAAAGCAAACTCCATAACATCTGTGAAAATGGAAAAAAAAATGGGGGGAAAATTTAGAAATATGATATTTTTAAATCTATTAATAATGAAGATTCAGTCTCTATTTGTTTGTAACCAAAACTATATTACTGCTCACGTCCCATTACCCAAAATCATCAATACATAGAATAAAGAACAACCTTGTTTGAATTAATTTAAATTTAACCATGAGAAACTTGATTTATTAGAAAGAAAACATATTTTTTATGTCTATTATTAAAAAATATAAGATTTCAATGATCTTTTTACATTTTTTTTTGAAAGAGCATGGCAAAAAATGCTATATACATATTTTTGGACAAGTCAAGATAAGATTTTTTCGATAATTTTTTTCAAACTAAAATTAAAATATTCATTCAATATTAATTAAAATTTGTAGAATTATGTATGAGTGTTTTCTTAAAAAACAATATTGTCTGTCATAAAACAAAACAAGATCCCACTCCCTTAGGCAATATCTTTCAAAAATGAATTTTTACACCACCCAGTGGGTGTTTTTTTTTTCTTTGCTAGTTATATATAAATTATATCAAACAGTTGTTAAAAAATCCATTAGAAATTTACAAGTACCACATTGTTTAATTTACAGACAAGTCACATTGAAAGCATTGGTCCCTGTTAGGTCACCAAGTAACTTTGGTAACCTAACAGAGATTGGTGCTATCAGTGATACATGACCATAATTAGGAAGTGGTGCAGTAATGAGCCAGTTCAATACTTAATTGGGTGACCACTTAAGCAACAGTAGGTACTGTAAGCAACCAGAGTCCATTGTTTATCAAAAATGACTTGATTTGTCATTAAATGACCTGAAAGAGGGTTGATATGCTGTTAAACAAAATGGCCAACCACACTGATCAAGGGAGGTAATTCGTTTGAATGATTGATTTTACAGCATTTGCTGAAGGCACTTTTTTTTTTTTTTTCAAACAATTATATAATTTCAAGTAACCAATAATAGTTGGCATGGACTGGTATTGAACCCAGAAACTTGTAATTCCTGGGTGAATGGTCTACCAACTGAGCTAAACCGGGACAACGATTAAGAATGATATCTATTGAAAAGATGAAAAGATACTTACACAGAAATTCCGTGTGCCATTCTGCCTGGCCATAATGTTCTGAGGCTACACATAATGTATTCAGAAACACGAGGATAATGACAAACCAGTAAAATCCTTGAGTCTTCACACATTTTCGAATTGTGAACCTGATTACAAAAAAACAAAAAAAAACAGAACAAAAGACAATTAACTTAACTAATAAATCACATTACCAGAATATTCAGTTTATGCAAAAAAATATACATTACGTAAAAAGAATTAATCTATTTTCAAAACATTATTAAAAAATATATATTTACTTGTTGCATGTGTATCTATTTAAAATATATCTGTATTTGTTGCATATGTATCTCTACATATATATATTCATTTCTTGCTATATTATATTTCTAATATATATTTGTTACATGTGTGTATATATATATATATATATATATATATATATATATATATATTTATTTGTTGCATATGTATGTAAGCAAAGTTGACAGAGTGGCCAATTGTTAGTATCAGCTGGACAACAAGGGAGTCTATCCCATTTTTACTAGCTCTAGAACAAGGAAATATATGTATGTATGTATGTATGTATGTATGTATCTATCTATATATATATATATATATATATATATATATATATATAATATATATATTTAATATTTATCTCTATATATATTAATTTATTTGTTACACGTCTATCTATATTGAAAGCCTTTACTTACCGCAGATGTTTCTCGGCTCTCCAGAATCCAGCACATCTACCATGGGCTTTTCTATTCTTGAGACCTCTTCCAAATGAACCGCCTGAGAAAAGGAAAAAAAAAGGAAAAAAAAAAAGGAAAAAAAAGAAAGAAGGGAAATGCTGGATTAATACAGGGTTTCACAAAGTGGTTTTCTCAGAACTCCAGTGTTCTACACATGAACATTTTTAGGTTACAAGAGGTAAGATATCTTTTGATAAAATTGAATAAACATTTTTCTTAATAAAACAAAACAAAACAAAAAAGATAATAATTGTTTTAAAAATTATATTCTTGCAACTTTTAATGAATCAACTTTATCTCTGCAAGGAGAAGAAGTGAAAAAAATATTAACTTAAAAAAATTTAACCCAAAGATAAAAGCTTCTCATATAAATTTGCTTTTGATTATATATATATATATATATATATTATATATATATATATATATATATATATATATATATATATATATTGTGATTTAAATATATATATATATATGTGTGTGTATATATATATGTGTATATATATATATATATATATATATATATATATACCAATTGAGCTAAACAGGTAAAATTATCATTTCAAATTCAAATAAATCATGAATTATAAATATTTTGTTTGAGAAATAATAGCTGATTTTATGAAAAATCAGATTTTTATTTGTTTATTTTTCATACAACTTAATAAATTTTAAAACAGGATTCAATTAAAAAAATTGATTAAGATTAAAATCAAAAATATTTAATGAATTATAAATATGTTATTTCAGAATTCGATGGAAAATCAGATGTCATTTTTCATACAACCTGATAAATTGTAAACAAAATTCAATTAGAAATCAACAAAAAATACACTGAAAATATCAACACATGTCCACAAATTGAAATTAATTTTACTTTTTTACATATACATTTCACAGAAAATACAACAAGAAACAAAAAGCGTTTTTATAAGTAAGCAGTAGTACATTGAAAAAACTGCGTCTTACAGCAAACGAGAATAACAAAAACTAAAACTACAAAACAAAAACAAATTGTTCAATTTGTCATTTTTTTTTCTTTTTATGGAGTACAACAAATTTTTTCATGTTGAATGATGAAGTATTTATTCATTTTAGAATAATTATTTTGCTGTTCCTGTAGATTCAAATCAAATGTATAAAAGTCGAATTTCATCCTCGGTGATTTCAGTAGATATGAAATTGTAATCATATAATCTCAGAGAAAATGAAAGGTATTTCAGTTAGTGAGAGGAATATAAATTAAGCTCATGTGGGCGAGCTCTTATGACAAAAGAGTCCAGAAATGACAATTTCAGACTGACTCTGTATAAATTTATGCTTTTTCTAAATCATTCAATCAATATTTATTTGATAAAATTATTTGATTAATATGAATTAGTTGAATACTGTATTTTTGATAAATTTATCTAATGAATATGTATTTGATAAAATTATCTAATTGATATTTGATAAAATTATCAAATTAATATTCATTTGATAAAATTATCTAATTAATATGTATTTGAAAAAATAATTTGATATTTAATAAAATTATTTAATTAATATTCATTTGATAGAATTATTTAATCAATATGTATTTGAAAAAATGATCTATTTTATAAAATTATTTAATTAATGTTCATTTGATATCATTATCTAATTAATATGCATTTGATAAAACAATCTAAGTAATATTCAATGAATTAATTAATGTGCAATTAATTAGCATGTATTTGATATTATCTTTTAATTAATATGTATTTAATGAAATCAACTAATTAACATTTGATAGATTTATTTAATTAATAGGCATTTGATACAATTATCTAATTAATATGTATTTGATAAAATTATCTAATAATATTTGATAAAATTATTTAATTAATATTTATTTTATAGAATTACTTGAATAATTAGTATTTTGTAGAAATATCTGCTTAATAAATATTTTGTTGAATATTTTGAATAATGTAAACTTGATACAAATATCTGAATAATGTTCAAGTGATAGAATTAAATTTAGATAACATTTAGCCTGGAATATCGATCTTATGTTGTATAGGAAAATATCACTTAGATCCAAATACTGGGCTTACAGTGTATAGTAAAATATCAGTCAGCCCAAAATATTGGATTTATGATGTATAGCCAAACAGTTCTCACTTGAAATATCAGGCTCACATGCTACAGGAAAATAGTGCTCAGCCTGAAATGTCAGGCTTACAAATTTATTAAACATTAAAGCGTATGACAAAAGGAACAAAATCATGCAATACCCAAAACAAATATTGTTCAAAAGCAAAGGGGGTTCACCACTAGAAGGAGACAGGAAGGAGGAGGCTAAAGATGGGAGGAAGAGGAAGCGGAACAAGGGCACATCTAAAGGATATAAACCCAGGCTTTCTGAGTGTCAACTAACCGACATTGATACCTGATAATAAGTCACCGTCGTTATCTTCATCTCCAATGGTCAGCTCTTTATTTTCCTTCATCTTTTTAACCTTTTGAGCAGCTAATCTGCGGGCTAAAAGATATATAATAAAATAGTTGAGAAGCATTTCAAATATTGTGAAAATGTGAAATAGTAAAAATGAAAGAACAATGTAAAGGACAGTTAATGTATGAAAGTCAAAAGAAAGATACACAGTTTATTAGAAAGACAAAAAACAAAAACAAAAAAAAAGCCAACCCCCCCCCCAAACAAACAGGAAAGGAAGTTGGATGATACAATGAGTGGTTAAAACCAGTGGCATGTATAATAGGGTGGTTGATTTTTCACTTTTAAAAAAAATCTCAAATTCTCTCAAACTGTGAAAGTTGTGTGTTGGCATAATAAATACTGGTACCAAAAACTATATCTCTTACTGGCACCATTGTTTGAGGAAATAGCATAAAAAATCATCTGCTAAAATGCACCAAAAAATCCTCATTTTCGTAACATTTAGCATAGAAATTGGTTAGAAAATTTGGCAATTTCAATATTTAAAACAGAAAAGGTTGTCATTTTAAACAAAATGAATAAAATATTATGACTAAAATCCCCCCATCACCACCGACACCTCCGATATTTTGACCTAATAATTAAGCTGTAACAGTAATAACATTTTAAAAGATTAAAATCTATTTCCTCAAATGAACACAAAGTTTTGAAGAAAAATATTTTGTGTGATAATTCTATATGTTAAATTGCAACTTCTGCCACATAGAAACGTTATAGTTCCAAAATTGACCTACCCTAGTATATAATGCTAAAATAGCAAGGTATGCAGCGCTGATGCTAGTGTCTCATGGGTGCCCTCTGAATGTATGATACTACATGTCAATTTTCCACACTAATACATGTCAATTTTCCAAAAGTAGTTTTCATATAAATTATATGAAACCTGCCTCCGCATGGCATCCAGAATCAGCACAGAACTGATTGATGTTGGTTTTTGCTGTTAATTATCTTGTTACATAATTCATGGATAGTCAATGAATTATGTATGTACTGTAGTTAGAATATTTTTGAATCAAGAGTTTGTTAGATTAAAAAATTACTGGTGTTCAATGTAAAATTACCCCGGCAGTTATTGGCAGGTACTGAACCTGACTTCACCTTTCCGGCAGCACACGATTAGATGCATGAAAAGTTTGAGTCTAGTTGAGTCTAGTTTGAGTCTAGTTGCGAGCAGTGAGAAAGAGGAACCAACCCAAGAAAGCAACCCACAGTAAGAACCCTCATCATCATATCTTCTACTCTGTCTGTCTTTCTCTCTTTCACAATCATATACCCGAAATGTGGGTATACAACAATCTTGGTTATTTCCTATAAGTCTAACATAAACAAAGGAGAACCACTCTTGACTGATAAATCATTTATTTATTTATTGATCTACTTGGAAAAAAGAAGACGGGATTAGGGTTAGGGTTAGGGTTAGGGTTTAGGGTTAGGGTTAGGGTTAGGGTTAGGGTTAGGGCTAGGGTTAGGGTTTAGGGTTAGTTTAATGGGAAAATAAATAAATAATTTATCAGTCAAGAGTGGTTCCCCTTTGTTTATGTTAGACTTATAGAAATAACCACAATTTTTATTTTACGTGCAAGAATTTTATTTATGTATCCCATTATTTTTTTAAGGCATACCACTGGTTAAAACTATTAGCAAAAAAGACTTACAAGGTATTGAGAGATTTTTTTTTCTCTCTTTACCTTAGAAGGAATTTGGTAAAGTGGAGACAGAATTCTTGGTGCTCTTTGCAGAATTGCGTTCTGGCCTATTGCCTTAAAAAACGCTAGCCGGTGATAGCTCAAAAAACAACCCTCCCTAAATAAAATAAAAATGCCAAATAAAATATTTTGATTTTTTATTTGTAATTGATTGTCAAAAAAAAAAAATCAAAATGCTGAAAAAAATTTTTTTTTTAGTGGATTGAAGGCGTTTTTATCGACAAATTATTTTTTCAGTGGTTTGAAGGCGTTAAAAGTAAGCAATATTTTCATCGACAAGTAAATGTAAATATTTAGCCACCCTAAAATATTTTAAAGATGGGGAGGGTTAAAATATTTACATTTACTTGTTGAAAAAGAGTGGAGTGGGTAAAATATTGTGTTAACTTTTCAGGAAAAATGCCTTAAGTGCTGGTTGTTTTAATTTTTTCAGTAGGCACTGCTTCAGCTAGGGACTTCATTCGTAGGAAGGGTTTTTTTTTCCAGCTATCACCGCCTAGCGTATTTAAGGCAGGAGGCCAGGACACGATTCTGTGAATAGCACCTTCTTATGATGAAGAAACAAAAGATTATTCCAAGGTGTATCAAAAATGTTCTCACTTTTTTACAGAGATTTAATCCAGTTTACTTTTTGTATATATATATATATATATATATATATATTAACTTATAACTTCTTGTGAGTTTTTCACCAGTGTTAACTGTTGGTCTTTCACTGGAGTCTGAGAGACAGCAAGTTTCCTCAGTTCTCCAGGACTCTTAAGAGTAATCTAGTCGATCTTAACAATGTTGTTGTCTGGCTGGCCTCAATTCTTTCTCTGATTATTAATTCACTCCTTGCAAGTTTTTCCATCAGCGATAGTTGGTGGTCAATCATTGGAGTCTAGTGACAGCAAGTTTCATTTTTATTTTTATTATTATTATTATTATTATTATTATTTTTTACTCCTTTTGAGTTTTCACATCAGCGTTAGCTGATGGTATTTCACTGGAGTCTGAGTGACAACAAGTCTCCTCAGGTCTCCAGGACTCTTCTGGGTATTCTAGATGATTGCAGCAATGCAGTTGTCTGGATAGTCTCAATTCTTCTTCTGATTTCCAGTTCCTCCAGTCATTTTTACAAGCTTTTTGGGACCTTTCCAAGTGTACCAACTACAATTGGTATCACTTTCACTCTCATATTCCACAGGTTTTTCAATTCTCTGGCAAGGTCCAGGTATTTATCCATCTTTTCATTTTCCTTCAACTTCACCCTGTGATCTGCTGTTTGATGTATTAAAATATTGATCCAGGTATTATTATTATTATTATTATTATTATTATTATTATTATTATTATTATTAATTTACTACTTGCAAGTTTTTCACTGAAGTCTGAGTGATCTCCTAAGATCTCCAGGTCTCTTCTAAGTATTCATTCTGATTTGATTATTAGCATGGTCTGGATGGTCTCAATTCTTTCTCTGACATCAAGAGCATCACATAAGCTCCCAAAAAACATCATAGTATTCCCAATATTACAATCTCTCAGTTGATCAAAAAATGAAAATACTTTTGATACATTGAAAAAAACCCAAAAAAGTATCTGTCCATAACTAAAAACTAGAGTCTTACAGACACAGAGAAATACAAGCACATGTACACACACACACACACACACACACACACACACACACACACACATATATATATATATATATATATGCATACAAGCATACATATATATACAGGTGCACAGTCATACATGCAGACACCCACACATGAATATAGGCAGATATACACACACATATATGTATGCACATATACATCTATACAAATGCACATATGCAACAGATAAGAATACTATGTCAGATATACAAGGGTATGCATACACATATATACTCATAAAAGTGTGCATAAACAGGCACAGCGATATACACTTAGGTACATACAGATAAAAATATGCACCTGTGCATATACATTCTCAAACAAATATGGAAGCATGGATTTTTTTATATTCTAATTTAATGCTAAAGCTGTATGTAATTTTGTTTTATCTTACTTTATGAATGTATCATATCTTAAAATCATCCTCTGAATGCCTTCTTGATTTATATATATATATATATATATATATATATATATATATATATATATATAAACCCTTCTTTTATTGTTATTATTGTCATCTTATAAAAGGTTTTATGTGGGTATGTTCGAAGAGGAGAGATTTCACAGGTCTTATAAAAAAGAAAGAAAAGAAAAGAAATATTTTCTCTATTCTAGTTTGTTTTCGTAATTATGTAGTAGGCTATCTGATGATCAAGGCTCATTGATTGAGTTCTGGTCAAAATAAATTCATAATAGCCAAATGATGGTTTAAGTTTTTCTTTCTTAATAAAAGTATATATATATATATATATATATATATATATATATATATATATATATATATATTTTGTTTGGTGGTTGGTTTCACAATGCAAGTGTAAAGAAAAATTTAGGTAACTATGATGTTCTTTGTTTATCTTTGATAAGAATAAATCTAAGGTAAACGAACAACATCATAGTTACCACATTTTTCTTTACACTTGCATTGCGATAGTTTTCAAAACAAACCACCAAACCAATATAAACACAATGCTTCAAACAAATTATAAAACTCTTTTATATATATATATATATATATATATATATATATATATATATATATAGTGAAGTTTGGAATGAAATCTGACTGATTGATAAATAAAAATATAGTTTATGAATATCAGATTTACATGCTTCCTTAGAGATGTGGCCTCTTTGGAATATAAATTAAAATATTATTTTTAAAAAAAGGGAGAGAAGTGTAATAATTTATAGTGTTTAGCTGAAATTTTCTTTAACTTCCAGAAACATCAAGAAAAGAATAGATGAACATTACAGAGACCTGGAAATAAAAAACACATTCATTGCTATGATATATACAGCTGTAACATTTTCCTCATGAAAAATGCATTTCTGATTAAAAAAAACAACAAAAAACAACACAATTTATCCAATGATGATGATGATGATGAGAAAGTGCTCTGACCCAAGAGTCACCTGCGTTTGTACAGTATATTCCCATTCCTCACCAAATGAAAATTTATAGAACAGATAATACTAAAAGGCATGAACAACAGCAATAAATAGATAGATAAAATTGACAGATACAGGTAAAATTAAAATAAAAAAAATTAATTATGTATTAAGATGCTTGACACAAATTATAATTAAGATTCAATTTGCATTTGTGTTCTGATGACAGGCGTTTCAGAAAATACCTGAATTTGATTTTCCAAGATTAGAGTCTGATGTTATATATATATATATATACATATATATATAAGTTTGGGTAGCATAGATATAAAGTATTGGTTTGGCAAATGTGAAAAACTGACAATTACCAAGCACTATTGACTTTATGTCTACACTAACCTAACTTTGACGCATATTCTCTAATATTGATATTGAGCACTCTTTATTAATAAATCTATCAAACTATATCATCAATGATTGTATATATATATATATATATGTGTGTGTGTGTGTGTGTGTGTGCATGTATGTTCTGGGTTTTTTAGTATACATATATATATATATATATATATATATATATATATATATATATATATATATATATATAAGTAGTTTTTCTAGTATTAGAGAATTGATAATAAAGTGTACAATTACAGGTGTAAGAGCTGCATTTATTTATTCATTATAGTGTACAATACATTTAAGGTGCGATTGCTACCATTGGTTTCAAAGCAGCATGTTAGCCACTTATCAACAAGACAATGCATTGAAATAAATGGTAACAATCGCAACTTAAATGTATTGTATACTACAATGATATATATATATATATATATATATATATATTACGGGCTCTCATCGATTTCGACACATGAGGGTTTATACAATGAACAACCCACACAGTGATTTGTTTATAGTGGTGAAGGCTTGTGTTGGACCAGTCGATAGGAAAGAATTGGTGCACGAATGCCACAAACCCAATCAACGACTGACCTCAGGAATTTTGAATTCAGAGTTTTCCCTCTCCTACACTGGTTACCTACCCAAGGTTAAAGAGCCCAGTCTGCCCTACTATTTTACCCATAGCTGGAGGGAGAATATATGGATTCATACCTTTCCCAAGGTATTAGCGCTATGTGAAATGCAAACAGCCTTGTCTGGGATTTGAACTCGAGTTGACAAGTCCATTTCCCACGACTCAAACCATTATGTCACGCGCTTCCATACGTGCTAATATATATATATATATGAGATAGTACCCCCAAGATCTGGTATTTCAATGGACTGAGTGAACTGGTGGTAGTTGCACATTTCACTGCTACAACTACCACACAATTTTAAGGCACTCTACCATGTGTCATCATTGATTTGACTACTCTCCTTTATTTGTTTTTGTTTGTTTTTTTTCTTCTGGTATTTGCGAGCATGTTCGGTAATTTTTGTGAGGGCCAGTAAAAAAAAAGAACAGATCCTAGATGTGAAGTTTTGTTTTATTTTGTTTTGTTTTGAGAAAGATTGCTGCTGCTGCTGCTGCTGCTGCTTAAACTGTAGTAAGTGTACAAGTGATGTTTGTACTTAAAACATATTGAAAGGTCACAATCTGATCGACCTTAAGCAAACTGAAATGACAAAAATCTTGAGAAAGCTTGCCACGCAATCAATGAATGGATCATTGAGGAGACATCTTTGTCAACTGTTATTGTTTTTGGTAATGATGCCTGTAAATGCTAACTGAAGATTTAAAAATAAAACTTATCCCACACCCATCAAGGCAAGCTGATATAGAGTCGCACTATATCTGATGAATGTAAAGCTTAAAAATTCTAATTAAATTTGAAGAAATTGTCTATGTTAAAATCTGATGAAAACATGTCAAAGTTGATCTGTTTTCACTATGTATTAGCACCTATCAAAAATAACACTTAAAGCTGTAAAATAATGTTGCAACTGATGTTTATAGAAATTCTATATAAAGTTGCACTATATCTGATAAGTGTTAAGCTTGAAATCTTTGGGAAATTTTTAAAAATATTTTAAAAAATCTAAAAACTTGTTTAAAAACACTTAAAGCTAGTAAAATGACATTGTAAGCAAAAAGTAAAGTTGTTGGGGCAACCTAATGTCAGTATCAGCCAGACAGCAAGGGAGTCTATCCACTTTTCACTAGCGCTAGACCAAGGAGATTATTTTAGCATCTGAGGTGAAGTACCACACCTACCATCAGCTCCTCATTTTACCACATAGATCCCTGTGCTACTCATATGCTGAGTTGGCGAGGGCCGGTATCAAACCAGTAACCTTCTGTTTCCTAGCCGAACGCTCTACCGACTGAGCTATTGTAAGTGGTATTTATAGTAAGCATATATAGAATCCCACCATATCTGATATATATATATATATATATATATATATATATATATATATATATATATATATATATACTTTCAATAGGAAAGAAAAACTGAACAAACTGTCATTTGGCTATTATGAATTTATTTCGACTGGCCACTCAATAAATAAGCACAGTTTCATCAGACAGTCTTTAGATAAAAAAAGTTTTATGTAAAGGTTGTCTGAAGAAATTGGGCTCATTTATTGTGTGGCTGGTCAAGATAAATTTATAATACCCAAATGACGGTTTGTTAAGTTTTTCTTTCTTATTGAAAGTGTAAATATTGCTTTGTATATAATTAATTTATCAATTATCTTACATTGAACACACTTAGAGATTTGTAATAATCATTGTATCAATCTATAGGTGTGCATCAGCATGGGAATGCATTAGTGGATGTACAGAGGATATAGATGATCCCAAATAGAATCATCCCCAACTTACTAGTCAATTGGATACTTCTACATTTATACACATATGTATATATCAGATTAACCACTGAGCAAAAATAAGCTCTGCTGCTAAAGGAAGATTCAACACAAGGTCTCTTCTCTTTCATTACTTTCATCATTTTAATGACATTTCAGATGCTCTACTGTTCCGTGTTTCAATATTTTGATTAATCTTTAACTCTTCAGGTCTCAACAGTGGCTGATTAGAGAAGGTCTACCTTGGGGGTACCCAAACATCAGTTGAGATTGATTGGTAGATTGCAATGTTAGTTGTGGATAGATTGCACACTATTCAAAAACCGCCCTGTCGGCTGGGGCGTTAGAATGCACAGACTGCACCTCTGCAGAGGGGTAAGACTCCCCCAATGGGGCCACCTGTTGGCCGTGGGTGGCGACCTGTGATGCTTAAGGATAGAGCCCAGGTGGATGAGCAGTTCATGACATGCAATACTCCACTTTGGCCCTATCTTGGCTAGACGGGCGGTCGGAGAGGCCCCCTCCAATTAATCGGCTGGTCACGTCAAGCCCTAGCACCTATATGATTTTCCCAACCCTATTGCCCTTATGGCAACCCCCAACCCCCTTTTTATCATATGGGTGCTAGAAGGCGGTGGCTGCGGGTCTACACGTCCTGGGAATGACGTTAAACTCTATCTGATGGTGAGGTTCCAGTTTTGGAGGTTTGGGGAATGTGGAGCACCCCTTCATCACCATTGCTCCCTGGTCCACTCTGACCCAGAGTGGTAGTACCTGTTAGGGTCCCATCTATGGGTTAAATAGAAAAATGTATTTATAAAAAAATTGTATTATCCATTAAGAATTGATTTATTTCAAAACTTTATCGGCATTAAATGACCCACTGAGGTTGATATGCCATAAAAAAAATAAACCAAACCAAACTATTCAAAAACATTGTTTTTAGATCTTAGTCTATCATCTACCCTCCTTATCAATCCTATCATATATCTTCCTCATATATATATATATATATGAAAGTATATTAAAAATGGAATCAGTATAAGGTATAGGTAAAGAAAAACAATAGTATATACTGTGTTAACAAGCGCCTGTTTCAACTATAAAATGAAAACAATTGTAAAAGGCACTAATCCTGTTTTGAGCACATTTTTCAACAAAATTCATTTTTAAAATGATCTCAATTGAATTACATTTTATAAACCCCATAAAGTTGAAATAGGCGCTTGTTAGCACAATATATACTATTGTTTTTTCTTTACCTATACTTTATATATATATATATGTGAGTCAGTGTTTTGTCATATGAAGATTATCAAGTCCAAGTACCGTTCCACCATGACTGATGATCATATGAAAGCCTGCTTGAGACTGGCTACTAGCAGTTACTATCTGGACTATGCAGCACTGGCTGACTCCATTCAGTGCAAATCATCAGAGTAGTTTGTAATCATAAAAGTATTCGATTGTATTGTGTTGTAAGAGTTCACAAAGTGATGCAAGGTATGTGAACATACATTGTGTATATAAAGTATACTCAATACATATATAAATGAATATATTTAGCATTTTTAATACAGGTAGATCATTTTGATTTGTTACTTTTAAATAGATTGCAACTCCAAAAAGTGTGGGCACACTTGATCTACTTGCACTTGTGTATTTTAAGTGATGCCTTTCTGAGTTTTTGATTTATAATTCCAACTTTGATTTTATGAATAAAGAAAAAGAAATCAAGTATGATAAACAACTAAAAAAAACAAACATGAAACAAAAAAAATTCATATCTTACCTCACACAACATTTTATTTTAATATTATTATATTGATATGATACATATTATAATAATATAATATAATGTAATATAATATAATGTAATATAATATAATGTAATATAATATAATATGATATAATATAATATATATATGTATATATATATATATATACATATATATATATATTATATAATACATATTTATTGATATTTCAATAACTTGTCAAGGAAGACAACTCACTCACTAACCTTTGATTACACTTGGAAAGACATGCATGCTTAACAATATCATAGAACATTAAACTCAACCAGGTGAAAAGTATAGATATCTATAGATTAATATACTTTTTACTACATTCATACCTACCTACCTATCTATTAATCATTTGTATGTCACATTTTCAGAAAAGATTGGTTTTATTTGTAAGGAGACAAAAATAATTGTCTTCCCTTGGATTGTGGAAGTGGCTTCCCAGGTCATGTATCTGTTAGTCACATGATAATTCAGCCCCCTAAAAAATTCTCTTTTGTCCCCTTTTTTCAAAGAGATAAGTTTCAATAAGATAAGTTCCAGACTCTTTTCCAAACCCTTGGTAACCGTTCCATGGGCCCCTATTATAATTGGCATGACCTTTACTTCCATGTTATTATTATTATCATCATCATTCTTATTATCATTATCTTGGACTTGTAAATATTCTAGCCAATCTTAGCAATGCTGGATGGTTTTGCTTTTTCCTCTAATATCAAGTTTATTGACTTTCTTTTGCAGTTATATATATATATATATATATATATATATATATATATATATATATATATATATATATAACTACTATATTACCTTAGCAATTAGAATAGAAATAACATTATTGATAAAAATTAATTGAAGCTGGTGTGATACCTATTTTTCTATATAATCAACATTTTGGTTGATGCATTTTTTTAGGTGCTCTGACAGTTTTTGTATGCTTACAACCATGTTGTTGGGGAAGCATTGAACCATGTCATCATTGTAAACTCCCCACAAAAATGTGAACGTTTTTGTCACCCATGCATGACCTGCCATACACTTCCATTCATTGGTGATGAATTTCAATCAGTTTAATGCCGTTTGCATTCAAAAACCAAATAACTGCACAACTTCACACTTGGGTGTTGCAAACTTTACACTTGGGGGGTAGCTCCATCAGAAACAACTGCCAAGCCAAGACTGAGTGTGGCAGGGAGGTGTGTATAGGGGAAGGCACAGGTACAGGTGCATGCACAACAAATACAACAGTGTTGCCAATAGCTGCATGAACACTTTCTCTGCATCCTCAGTGCTTTGGAGACCTTGCTTTCGGGATTAACCTTGTACATTCTAACTGAAAATGTGACACACGCAAATGGTAGCTAGGTAGTTAGGTGAGTACATAGTTACAAACATTTCTACTAATCTATGGATTTCTTTTGAATTTCCATAGGTTCAGCTAGTATGAAAAAAAAAAAAAATATATATATATATATATATATATATATATATATATATATATATATATATATATATATATATATATATATATATATATATATATATAACAAATTACCTGTTTTCTTATCATGGTATTTAGGAATAAACATTTGACAACTAAGACATACAACAAAAAGATGATTACTCGAAATTTAATGGATATCTTTGTCTCCAGAAGAAACAGCTATATTATTCTGTTGAAGGTTCACTCATGCTTACAGGAGTATTGATACAGTTAGGGTTTGATATTAACACTTTCCATGCTTTTTAATATACGACTATATATGTAGAGGTTCTAATCGAGCTAGATTTGTCCATGCTCCTGGAATATAACATGCAGCTAATGATAAGGAACAATTAGTTGAATACTGCTACTTAATGAAGCAGTTTCTACTCCCACAACCCTATATATATATATATATATATATATATATATATATATATATATATATATATATATATATATATATATATATATATATATATATATATATATATATATATATATATATATATATATATATATATATATATATATATATATATATTAGTTTTACTGATTTTGACTTGAAAGGCTTACCATTGAAGCCAAGTGCTCCTGGAAATGAAAAATCTCAAGTAATTACATCTAATAAAGTAAAAAATGTTTCACTAGTTCAGGACCAGAAAAATAAAAAAAATTAGACTTGAAAAAAAAATTATTTTCCTGACCTCCCACCAGGCCAGATTGACACAATGTCTTTTTTACATGGGAATTTTTTATGGCGTATCCAGTTTGGACCGAACTCACAATTCAGTAACAATGGATCTGTGAGACTAGCTTGCTAACCATTATGCCATTTTGGGATGCCTAAAAAGTTTAGACTTAATAAAATTTCATTGTTAATAATTTTGTATTATTTAGATTTTTCTGACTGCTGTCCTCATCTTTATTGTTATATACATATCATTTCAGCCAATGTGTCCTCCAGCCTTCTTCTGGTGTTCTTGTCAGAATCAGGAGCCTTCATGGAACTTTGAACCAAACCCTTTATGTAATCCATTGGGATAGAATGTTCTGTTAACCATGACTGGGTATAAGTGTTAATCTATGTTCAGTGTTCTATGTTATTTCACCTGTACTTAGGATTGAACCTGTAACCTCCAGATGATTATCACTTAGAACTGTATTAACTCAACATCTTATATCCGTTGTGCCATGTGTTCTGAGTTCGACAAGAAACACCTGAAGAAAGCTAGAGGGCACATCAGCTGAAATGTTGTGTATATAACAATAAAGATGTGGACAACACACTGAAAAATCTAAATTATACAAATTATCAAGCCTCATTTAAAAAATTCAAACAAATTAATTTTATGTTGTATCTTCTTTCATCTTTTAATTTTAGTAGCCATTTTTAATTTTAATTTCATTGCAATTCGCTTGGGTTGCTATTTCTATGATAGTAAGAAACAGCAGAGTTTGAGAACAATAATAAAAGATAAGCCCTTGGTAAGACTTGAACTCATGCACTCTTCTTTTGCCTCAGTAAAATCTGGTTATTTCTGCTAGCTGCTTTACCATCTAAACTACAAGAGCCATTGGTTTGCAGGAGCTCAAATCATACCTATAGCTCATCCATTTCTTTGTCTTTCAGTCTGCTGACATAATGTTATCATTATCTTTTTTGCATACTTATTTACAGCATATTTTATTTATTTTTATTTTTTAGATGAAGCATTATGAATTAGAATGATGATCTGAGTACCCACCCCCAATCCATGGGTTAAATAGTATCACTATTGTTCTTTTACTTATTGATAGACATGAAGTTAAACAAATCATATACAGTAGTACCTTGACTTATGAGTTTAATTCATTCTGCTCATAACTTAATTTCCTCGTATATCAAATCAATTTTCCCCATTGAAATAAATTGAAATGTCATTAATCCATTCCAGACCCCTCCCCTAAAAATCCACCCTAATTTTTTATGTTTTTTTTAAATAAGAAAAATAGCAGTGTATTTTATTAAAAAAAAACATAATAAAATAGAATGTATTGAATTATTTGCTGTCATATTTTTTTAAGGTTTATTTTTTTTTATAAATGATATTTTTCTTTGGATTAATAAATTTGGAAACTAAAATGTTTTTAGTGAACACATTAACATAAGCAGATCTGAAGCTCACTCATATCTCAAATTTTAGGTATCAACATAAAGCAAAAAATTGACCAAGTAACAGCTTGTTTAGACACTTGTAAGTCAAGGTACTACTGTATATATTAGATAAAACAACATTTTGAATTGAATAAACCACAATGGTTTATATGCCATTAAACACCAACAAACTAATCAATTAACCAACTGATCAATTAACCAATCGATCAACTAACCAGTCAAGTGGTTTTCAATAAAGAAAAGCAACTAAAATTAAAAGATGAATTCAAATACTGGTTAAAATTAATAAAATGATGACTGACAATTCTTCATGTAAAAAAAAGAAAAAAGAAAAAGAAATAAATGAATAAAGTAATTCAATTCATTAACTGGTAACTTTATTATTATTATTAATTTTGATTAGTATTTTCCTTCACCCTTATCAATATTAGTTGGTTCTTATTGCACCTAACTGGAGCCATTATTTCTATGACAGCAATGAACAGTATTTATAAGAAATATCAATATATTTGTTATTAACGATTGTGTGTGAAAAACAATAATATCAAATGTAGAGCGGACATTGTTTTCAATGCAGTCTGTTGCTGTTAGAGAAATAACAAACTGAGTGAGGTTGATATAAAAAGCAACAAAAATTTAAAAAAGTACTTTATCAAAAATTCATAGCAACTCAAATTTAAAAAAATAGCTAAATTTAAAATTAAGAAATAGTATTTTATTAACATTTTTGAAATAAAAAATAGTATTCTCTTAAAAATAAAAACAGCAAAAATTTAAAAAATATTCTATTAAAAATAAAAAGTAACTAAAATTTGAGAAAAATAGTATTTCATCAAATATAAAAAGCAATTAATATTAAGACATACTATTCTATTAAAAATAAAAACAGCTAAGATAAAAAAATAGTATTTTATTAAAATTAGATTTGCTGCTCTAATTTAAAAATAAGTATTCTATTAAGAATAAAGGAGTAACTAATTAAAAAAATAGTATTTCATTAAAAATAAAAAGTAACTAGGATTAACAAAAATAATATTTTGTTAGAAATAAAAACTAAGATTAAAAGATAGTATTATATTGAAAACAAAAAGTAACTGGAATTTGAAAATAAACCCAGTATTTTATCAAAAATAAAAAGTAACTAAAATTTAGAAAAATAGTATTTTATTAAATATAAAAAGTAACAAAAAAAATAGTATTTTATCAAAAATAAAAACACCTAAGATAAAAAAATAGTGTTTTATAAAAAATCAAAAATTTAGTATTTATCAAAAATAAAAAGGAAAAAAAAATAGTATTTTATTAAAATTATTGGAAATAAAAAAAATAGTATTCTATTAAAAATAAAAACAGCTAGAATTCAAAAAAATATTTATTAAAAATAAAAAGTAACTAAAAGTTAAGAAAAATAGTATTTCATTAAATATAAAAAGCGATTAGAATTTGAAAAAAATACTATTCTATCAAAAATAAAAAGCAGCTAAAATATATAAAAATATAGTATTTTATTAAAAATAAAAAGTAACTAAAATTAAAATGAAGAAAAATATTAGTCAAAATGAATAATAGTAATGAATGAAAATGCTTGATCTAAAAAAAACAAAAAATCAATGAAAACATTTTGAAGATAACAGTTTTATAATAACGTCCAATTTAATGATGCACTGTTACAATGGTCCTGAACTAGATAACTGTAAATACATCTTTTCAAAAATCAAACAAAAACACATCTTTTAAAAAAACATTATAAAACAGACAGAAAATAAAGAAGATATATTAATGACAAAAAATGGAAAGAAATGTAAAACAAAAGTATAAAAATTCTTTCTTTCCCCACCTCACAAAAAAATTCTATAGAATAAAAACATTTCTAAAAGAAGTGGCATTTCCTTTACATGAGGCTGTAAATAACAGTTCTTTTTCATGGAACTGTAAATAACAGTTCTGCTGTATGACCTTATGAGATCACAAAAAAATTTAAATTTAACTATATTCAATTGATACTTGTTTAAAATCTGACAAAAATAGATCATTATACAGGGTGTTTAAAAAATTTGATATCATTTGATATGTATCGGGTGTTTTAAGAGAAAATCAGTATAATTTCGTAGTCTAATAACTTAACCAATTTTTGTTGCAAGGATTTCAAATTTTAACAACATATGTAGAAAAAGGTCAACATTATATGTTTAATGCTTTGAATTGTAACCTTTATTCCATCTATGAGAGCAGACTGTTCTAATTCATCTGTTCACACTTTGGGATATGTCATATCAGTTAATAGTTGTTTTTACCCTTGTAATATCAGTTTTCTTTCTGATGAACCCTGACTTAAGAACTAAATTGCATTACAGTAAAATAGTTCTGATATATCCGGGTTAAGGGATATATTCTGAAGTTGGTATTTGGTATATTATCGCAGTAGTAATTGGTATGTCGAATTGCAATCCGTCTGCCGAGCAGTCGTGGTGTCGTCTAGCGAGTAAGTTTAGCTGGTAGGCTTAGGTATAGGTATAGGTCCAACACAGTGTTGACTATTTATACATGACACTGTCCAATCAGATTATAGTGAGGGGGTACGAAGGTATTTACATATTCATAATATCCAGTTTACTGACTTTCTTTTGCAGTTATATATATATATATATATATATATATATATATATATATATAAGGGTAGTTTTCATATATATAAAAGGGTAATTTTCAGCCCAGCAACATTCAAAGTGGAGAAGTTCCAGCATGTAGTTTATGTGGAAGAGTATATCTCTCCAGGGCTGGCCTGGTGAGTTATCTGAGAAAACACAAGGATAGAGTGTCAAATGCTAGTGGTACCTAACTATGATGATAAAAAACAAAAAAGGAAAAAAAAAAAAAAACAGGAAATGGTCTTACTCGAACACAAGTTGACAGCCATATATATATATATATATATATATATATATATATATATATATATGAAACTACTATATTATCTTAGCAATTGGAATGGAAATCACATTATTGATAAAAATTAATTGAAGCTGGTGTGATACAGATGATACAATCAAATATTTCTTCTTTCTTTACTTGTTTTTTTTCCATAGATATCTGGTTTATTTTGTCATATGTGTCTAGTCATTTATGTAAGTAGATAATATATTTTTGAATGATGCTCAATTGAATTTCGATAAAAATAAATCTCTTGGAAGAATAAGAAACAAAAGGTGAGATTTGAAAAAAAAAAAAAAAAAATTAGATATCCTTACCTTCGATAATTCTTAATTTGTCTTCGTCACTAATGGTTCCATCATCTTTTTTTCTTTCCTCATCTAAAATCACCTCTTCTGTAAACGGAAAAAAAAAAAATGAAAACAATGTAAACAGAAAATATTAGGGTGAGTTCAAAAGTTTTTCAATATTTTAGTACTTGCTAGTTTGCAGTAGATATACGAGGGTGAGTCAAAAAGTAATGCCATTTCCTTTCATGTGAAGTTTTTTTTATAAAACTAAGGCCTAAAGAGAGCTCAACTCCCCAGCCTGTACTCTCTACTGAGACAACGTCGTCTCCGATGGTTGGGTCATGTACGTCGGATGGATGATGGACGAATCCCGAAAGACATCCTGTATGGAGAACTAACATCTGGTAAAAGACAGATTGGTCACCCCCTACTGCGATTCAAGGATGTCTGCAAAAATGATCTCAGGTGCTTTGGCATTGTCCCTTCCAGCTGGGAAAATTTGGCTCTAGACCGCCCTCGGTGGTGGCAGAATCTCCATAGAGGACTGTACATGTCAGAAGTCACCCTGATACAACATCATGAAGCTAAGAGGTCCATAAGAAAGCAACGGCAACAAAGCATCGGAACATCATCATCTACAGGGACAACCTACAAATGCAAAATCTGTGGTCGAGAATATTTCTCAAACATAGGACTTCATAGTCACAGGAGGCGCTGCAACTTCAGGGGCACACAAAACTTATATCATAGTCTTTCGAGACTGAATTGCCAATCGAGGCCTACATTGATACCCTAACAAGACTCAGAGCAAGAATCTGACGAGTAAGTCCCTACTGGCCAATCAACAATGTCCTCCTTCTGCATGACAATACTCGACCACACATAAGCATCAGGACAAGGGAGATAATCACCTCATTTGGGTGGACAACTTTACCACAGAAAAAATACTAGGTTGAGTTCAAAAGGTTGGCAATATTTGGTTTTCTTTTTCCAGAAATCGAGGTTCCATATATTTTCCTAGAGCAATCAGGAGTTGGACAAAGAGTGTTTTAAATCATAGTATCATACGCCTTGTCAAGCCACCTTACTTCACATATGCATCAAGGATAACCCATGAAGTTATCTATGAATTCTTACTGAGAACTCAACCATCATAAAATTGACATTCAACAACTTAGCTACTTTGTAAAGAATAGGAGCCTTCTTGTAGATTTCTGTATATAAATTTCACTCCATTTGTTGATTCTAATGTTGTTTTTACCATTTCTTCCTCCTCTGCTATATAGCTGGTAGTATGCTATTCCTGGTTAGGTTAGTTGCCTCACTTTTACTCTCTTCTCTTCTGCATTACTATACAACGTAGCCTAGCTCTTTAACTATAACAATATTTTTTTATTACTTTGTAGTTGGTTTTGAAGGCTATCACAATGCAAGTGTAAAGAAAAAGGAGGTAACTATGGTATTGTTTGTTAACCTTTGATTTATTCTTAATATTTAAGATCTTTGTAAAAAGACTTCTGCAAGTCTGGAGCTGTTGCAATGAATTGTCCATTCTGTTTTGTGCCTTATATCTTCCAAATTCTGTGTGTGTGTGTATGTGTAAGTCTGTGCGTGTGTGTTTATGTGCATTTATGTGCGTGTGTTTGACCAACAATGTCTTAGTGTCATTCCAGGTTTGGCCTCCCCTTTTTTGTTTTATTATTAAGTAGGTCTTTATTACTTACCAGCTTTACATATCCATTCCAGATACCCATTTAACTCTCTTTCTATCTGTTGTTGTCTACGTAATTTTAAAAAAGCTCTTCTGTTTTCAACTCTCTCTCTCTCTTTTGCGAATTCTCTGTAAAAAGAAAAAAAAGAAGAAAAATGTTATTCCATGAAATCAGAAGATATACATACATAGATACACACACACACATAAATATATATACATACACATATATACATACGTAGACATATATACATACATATATATATGCACATACACACATATTTACATAAACATACATATATACATATATATACATACATATATATATATATGCACATACACACATATTTACATAAACACACATATATACATATATATAGATATATATACATATAGATACACATATGTAGAAAATAGAAAACAGAA
>CM042159.1:15756716-15789216 GCA_023376005.1 Doryteuthis pealeii | reverse complement strand
GTAAAACTATTACAAATGTATTTTTTATCTTAACTCATTGCTTACTTTAAGCCACTTACAGTGCCTCTCCCACCACTGTGATCTTATATTGATGCTGGCAGTGGTTCTTGCATGTACCACTTGCTTACACTGCAAACTCACTACGTTAACACCCCTGCCATCTTTTGTTTTGTCTGTCAATAAACCCTGAGACTGGTACTAGATCCTTTTGCAATAGGAAATAGGCTCTCCCACTTGTAGGATCTTGTGATACTACCATAAACCGCTTGCGGCAGCTCTCACACATGTCACTTGTTTACATTGAAAAATCACTACGTGAACACCCTGCCATCTTTTGTTTTGTTTGTGAACCCACCCTGAGACTGGTCCTTTTGCAATACGGAACCAGTTTCATGGAATAATTGGTAGAATTATTTAAATTATTAAATTATTTAAATGAGAGAAATTTAGTAGAATTAAACCAAATAAAATATGCATCATTTAGATTTTTTAAAACTGTTGTCCTCATCTTTATTGTTATATACACAAGGTATTTGCCTCTCATCCCACTTATGAGGGTGTGACACAAGGACATTTTTATGTGGGCCCACCCACAAGCCGAAGCTCATGGGTGGTAGTCACAAAATATGCATTGATCCCGTCGGTATTCCCCCTCGAGGGCGGATCCTCAGGCGCTGGGCAATAAACCCAGCCCTGCCCCTTTAAATCAAGGGGGCAGGTATTGCCTGGAGGGATAGCCCCCTGGGATCAACGCTGTTAATTTTACTTAGCCGCTCCAGAGGCCGACACACTCTGAAGCAGGCTCAAGCAATCACTTTATTATTGTACCGATGTGCCCTCCGGTACTCTTCAGGTGAAACTGTCTTGTCAAACTTGGGAGCCTGCATAATCAGGAGCCTTCAGGAAACTTTGAACTGAACTCTTTATTTAATCCATTAGGCTAAATTGATCACATTCTGTTAACCAGTGCTCAACAAGAAGGTTCCTGAGTTCAACAAGAAACACCTAATCAGGCCAGAGGGCACATTGGCAGAAACATTGTGTATATAACTGTTATGTTTTTAACATACAGATAAAAATACGGAAGACTGAAATGATAATGCAAAAAAAAAAAGCCAGGTTGTTGGAAAATTAACAAGGTTTTATTTAACACAGGATTGAGAATACTTCTACCCTAAAAATGACTTAACAAGTTCAACCGCTGTGTCCACACACAACCGAAGCCAATCCAAAAGTAACATAGCGGAAACACCACTCCCAGCTTTGACTGATCAAAGGGGAGCAACTCTATTTTTGTTAGGTCTTCTTAACAATAACAATATTACAACAGTCTGAAAAATCTAAATAATACAAATTATGAAACCTCATTTCAAAAATTCCGACAAAAAAAAATGATATATCACAAGAAATACAAATAGAAGTTTTAGAGTACAGATTTTTAAAAAGTTTTGCTTCAAAATCAATTTTTTTTTCTTCTTGTATCCGAGCACTAAGGATTGATCATCAAAATAGAATTGATCTTTGAATTTTGAGCTGTGTAATATGATCAGAAATGAACAATAAGATGAAATCAATCTCAAAGTAAACCAGGATCAGGGAGCAGCTCAAATTCAATCTCTGATGTCAGAGGCACCCTCCAAAAAAGAATTCTGAGCTATTTTTGGCACCACCTACACATGCAGGAGGATTCCAATATATGTTTGACCTTGTACTGTTTAGGATTTTATAAGGGGGTCTGGTAAATATCTATTTAATCATTCAAATTTTATTTTTATACTAGAAGTTATCACATGAGATTATTTACTTGATTATAATTTTATTGGTAGCTTTTAACAACATTTCTTTTTATAATTGTTTGATTTATTCTTATTAGAAAATGTACCCAATGCACACACAATTTTTTTTGAATTGGAGCCAAACATCAGAGAAACAGTGGAAAACTTCATAACTTGTCTCATGGTATTAGGTACTAGTATATGTTACCGAAATAATTGGGTCATACCATCAAAAAGAAGCTCTCATTTTACAGAGAAAATCCAACATGAACCTAGATCAAACTCAACAGTGCCACTCACATGTTACAAATGTGAAGGCCAAGGAAATTTTGTATGAATGTGTTTGAAGCAAACATCACAAATGTGGTCATTGATGCTTTTTCTCCATGTCAAATTTTTAAATATTTCATAGATTTATTACTAGAAGCAGCTACCCAGCATTGCCTGGGTAACCCCCTGATGTACTGATTTTACTTTTGCGATTTACAAATGCTGGACATTTTAAAGTAGAATTTCAATGCTATATATATATATATATATATATATATATATATATATATATCACCTAAAACTTTTAAAATATTTTAAAAATATTTTCTTCTCATATATATATATATATATATATATATATAAGTAAAGTAAGTAAAGTCGTCGGGGTGGCCTAAAGTTGGTATCAGCCAATCAGTGAGGGAGTCTATCCCCTTTTCACTGGCGCTAGACCAAGGAGATTATTTTAGTGTCTGAGGTGGAGCGCCACACCTACCATCAGCTCCTTACTTTACCGCACAGATCCCTGTGCTACTCATACGCTGAGTTGGCGAGGACCGGTATCGAACTAGGAACCTTGTGGTTTCTAGCTGAATATTAATTCTTAATTACCTGGTGTATTGATTTGTTTACTTTTGAGATTTACAAATACTGGAAATTTGAAAGTAGAATTTCAATACTATTTCTATTTATATTTTGATTTTCAAATATATTTGAATATAAATTTTGCACAAAAAGTAAGATCTGGTGATATATAATGTGCATATATATTTACTTTGTCATGAGTTGTTTTATTTTTGTACTTTCTTCTGGACATAGATACATACACACCACTGCCCTTTATATATGTATAGATGGTCTGAGTAATAACATAATAAAGATCTAAATAAACATGATAGGAAGAATAAATTTTCAACTCAATCTCAAATCAAACCTGAAATCAGAGAGAGGCTCAGATTATATTTATATCTTGTTAGCCATAAATATTTATTCTTAAAAAAGGGTTTTAAGTGTTCATGTCATCAGGGTTAGTGCATACTACCACTGAACTCCTCGAGTGGCAGCATTGGGGGTGATAGAATCAGCTGGGGGAACCCAGAGGTTGGGTGGGGTTTCTTTGGTTTTAATAGTATATCAACATTCATGGGTTATTTAATTCCACAGCTATCCTTGTAGAAGAATAGTAGTAGTACTATTCAACCCATAGGTGGAGAGTATAAGGAAGTTCATACTTTTTTTAATGGAGGTGCTCATTGTTTAACGGTTATCATTGTAGAAAATAGACATAGTGACATGAGTTCAAATCCTGGACAAGGCTGGTTGCATTTCACATAGTGCTAATACCTTCATTGTATTCAATTATTCTCCCTCCAGCTATGGGTTAATAATAGGACAGACTGGGCTCTTTAACTCTTGGTATGACAAACAGTCTAGCAGAAGGAAAACTTGGAAATCAAACCTGTTAAACTCTGCTTGAAAATTGACCTTGTGACACATACTGCTTGTGCAAAAAGGTTGATAAATAGATACAAGGGTATTAGTCCAAAAGTGAATGTAATAATGTGAAAGGAGTTTGAACTTGCTCATTACAATGTCGCAGTCCAGCACAGTATCCACTACGCTACAAGCATTCCCATTGGAGGCCCTAGATATGTAGGTTTATATTTTTGATCAATATTACTTTATGAAAATTAACATGTAGTAAAGAGGGCTTCATATATTTTATAAGAACACTACTTCATGAAAATTGACATGTAGTAGAGTTGGACCCCATATAATAGATTCAATAGGGTGTATCATAGATTTGAGGGGCTCTGTCTCATAGACACTGTAGCATGAGACACTACTACCAGCCCTACATGCCATACTGTTAGTTTGGACATATTGGTTTTAATAGGTTTTTAGTGAATTCTAAAATTTTCAATGAACTTAAAAATGTAAAAATCATCAGTGTAAAATATATTTATTTGTATAATAGTTTTTGTGATAATTTATGTGTTGAATTTTTATTTTCAAATCTTCCTCTTCTGAATACAGCAAAAAATATGTTAAGTTTCATTTATTTTTTCCATGTTTTGTTGAATTTTAATATGTGTAAAAAACATATGAAATTTTGACCATACATAAATTATCTATTTATAATGGAGATTTCGTCACAATTTGTCTGTAACCAAAACTGTTAACATTCTTCCGTCTATTAAAGACGATGGTGTAGAGTCCACTATTTTATTTAAAAATTTTTTTATTTTTTATCTACAGCTATGTGAGAGGCTGAACAGACCAATTTTTGAATGTCAGTCTCTGGTACAGTGATTGCAAATAAAAGGTAATGCTTTTTGGAGATGCGGTTGTCTCTTTTTTAAAACTCTCTTTTCTGTGGCGGCTTCTTTCCTCTCTTTTTCACTCTTTTTCGTTCCTTGGTTGACAAGGAGGTGCCAGGTCGTAACCGAAACTTTTTTTTCAGTAGAACCAGTATAACAGTAAGTCACCTCCGGTCTCCAGGACTCTTCTGAGTATTTTATTGATCTTAACAATGCTGTCGTCTGCATTATTATTTCACTCCTTGTGAGTTTTTCACACCAATATTAGCTAATGGTCTTTCACTGGAGTCTGAGTGACAACAAGTCTCCTTAGGTCTTCAGAACTCTTCTGAGTATTCTAGCCAATTATTATTATTATTATTATTGATAATGATAATGATAATAGCATTATTGCTATGAGGTTTTCCCACCTGCCTTAGCCGGTGGTTCACTGGAGGCTGAGTGACAACAAGTGACAACAAGTCTCGTCAGGTCTATTATTATTATTATTATTATTATTAGTAGTAGTAGTAGTAGTATTAGTAATAATAATAATAATAATAATAATAATAATAATAATAATAAACCCACCGAAGTGAAAATAATAATAATAATGATATGGAATTTATCAGAGAACTGCATTTTACATCCTGTTTTTTTCTATTGAATAAGCCACAATGAGTTGAATTTTGTCCTGATCTGACCCCAACATTATTCTGACATCTTTTTTCAGGCTGATATTCTATATCAGTTATAAATATTTAACAGCACAATGCGTTCAAGGACTAATTTGCACCCGTAAAAAGGCTACACTTATTGAAAATCAGATATTTAGAAAATATTAGAAAATATTGAATTTTATGTGGATCAATTCTCAATAGATTTAATCATTCCAATCAATTTGCTTAACTAATTGAATCTTTTCATTCAAAGAGAGAATATACTTCACTTATAAAAGAGAGGATTTCTTTTGTAATATTTACGTCAGGTAAAACATAGAATTTCTATTCTATCTATTCTATTAGATGCATTGCCAAAAATAGGACAGGTTTAGCTCAGTCGGTAGAGCATCCACCTGGGAACCACAAGGTTCCTGGTTCAATACCGGCCCTCGCCAACTCAGCATATGAATAGCATAAGAATCTGTGTGGTAAAGTAAGGAGTTGATGGTAGGTGTGGTGTTTCACCTCAGATGCAAAAACAATCTCCTTGGTCTAGCCATAGCCTCTCCTGCTGTCTGGCTGATACCCTTAGACCACCCCGACAACTTTACTACTTCCTTTATATGTAGATATACATATCATCATCATCATCATCAACTCATGTTGACAGCATGGATTGCCATGATTCCCTTTTGCCACTTGTCCCTATCAGTCATCGCTCAAGGCAAGTCCTCCGTATGACATCCACTCTCCACACAGAACTGATCAAAGTTTTGCTGGTATGTCCATATGTAATGTGTCTACAGGAGAACATCACTTATGAGTTTGTCCTTACTTTTCCAGCAGTTTCTAGCATGTCTTGTTTGTCTTAATTAGATAGTTTGTGTGATAGGAGGTAAGTGGCTGTAGGGGCTAGAAATCTCATGTGCCCATGGGACAGGAAGTTAGAGATTGACGTCCCTTGTTTGGTTGTGAAAAATTTATCTCAATCAGGCTAGACCTTGAGGAGTAAACCTCGTAGTCAACAGAGACTGAAGAAAACCCTTCAAGTTAGAGATTGATGTCCCTTGTTTGGTTGTGAAAACTTTCTCTCAATCAGGCTAGACCTTGAGGAGTAAACCTCATAGTCAATAGAGACTGAAGAAAACCCCTTAGTGAGAGAGCATAGGCGGCTACACTACCTGAGCACCCCCTCAGCGAGGGAGATAATTAATTGTAAGAACTGCTTTTAGGTACCTGTTGTATTATTGTGTCAAATTGCATTGCATGTTAATAAACTTGGTTAAAAGTACATGTGCTTTTCCCTTGTTATTTTGGTTTGTGTAACAAGATAATATTCTTCATAGTTTGTACACAAATTTTCCGACATGGAAATGGTACAATTTCCAGGATTTGTTCAGGACAGCACAGAATCCTTGTGTAGTCCCTGTCTAGCTATTTTTCCTAGCATTTTGTTAATGTCCAAATAGTGCAGCCATACAGTAGCACTAACATGGTTAAACCTTGGAAAAATTATTGCTTTATCTTCTCAATATATTTACTTTTCTCTAAAGCATTATGAGAGTAGATTATGAGAGTAAATACACACACACACACACACACACACACACATATATATATATATATATATATATATGTGGTAGAGATGTGAGGAACACAAGAACAAAACTCTGCCAAGCTCAACACTCTAGCGAAATATATCCTACACACTTTTGTTCTTGTGTTCTTCATATCTCCGCCACATTCTGTCAGATTCATTCCAATCCTCTTATATATATATATATATATATATATATATATATATATATATATATATATATAAGCATTATTAGAGATTTTTATGATAATTAAACTTAAGCAATACTATCAAAATTGACTTATGATTATGTGATGCTGAAAGCACCTGTTTATTTATCAATCAACCCTTTACTTCATTTTGATATCAGTTTCATTATTCTATCTGGTCAAAAACTCGTTTTATGAGATTAGATAACTTATTTTTCAATCAAAATATTCTATCCATATATTTCTCTTTTACCACTCAAGAAATTTTTTTTTTACCATTAAATTTTGAAAATCTTTTAAAAATTTATCCAAAGTGTACTTATATTCCCTGTATCTGTTGTAGGTTTTCATTATAGGCATTACTTTCAGAACATCCTGTGTAGATACAATAAAAATTCAAACACATCACTACTTAACTTTGGTAGTCTAGTGGCAACAAGTGCTTTCAGCATGATGTGATCATCAGTCAATTTCCATAATATTGCTTAATTTTTACTTATCATAAAATACTCTAATAATCTAATTGACTGATAAGTAAGGGATAATTCTATTTGGGATCATCAAAATCTCACTGTACATCCACCATATGCTCATGTAGGTGCATACTTATAGATTCATACAAAGATTTTTATAAGAGAGCTCAAGGTATAATATATATATATATATATATATATATATGTGTGAAAATAAAATGGAAATTAATCCGACAGTGTGAATAGGATAAAATGAAAAAACAAAGGATGTTTACAACTGCATGGGCTCATCAGGAGAGAGTGTGCAAACCGTTTCAGGGCCTATCTCTCGATGGTTTAAAAAGCAACACCGGCTCTTCCTCACTAATATGAGGAAGGGCCAGTGTTGCTTTTTAAACCATCGAGAGATAGGCCCCGAAACGGTTTTGCACACTCTCTCCTGATGAGCCCATGCAGTTGTAAATATCCTTTGTTTTTTCATTTATCATATATATATATATATATATATATATATATATATATATATATATAGGTTGAATGGTCAAGTGTTTCTGAGATAGGATTCAACTAAAATTGAGAACTCAAATGCACATGTAAAGATTTTGTGTATACATATTGATATCAGTGTATGTGCATAGTTTTTTTTACATATATGGAGTATATTATGAATAAATTTATGAAAACATTAATTTATCTTAAATGAATTCATTTCAGCTACTTTCATCACATCAAGTCAGATTTCATAATGGTTCATTATGAATCAGACTTGAAGAGGCTAAGTCGTCCAAAATAAATTTATTTATTTCTGATAAATTGAGGTTATAATATATATATATATATATATATATATATATATAGTTGGAAAAGAGAATAAGAAACTGAAAAGTCAGGATAATAAATATTGGAAAGTGCTCAATATGTATTAGAAGAGCCAGTTTAAGGAATTGAATCAGCTACAGAAGTTAACTACACAAGTTTCCCTTAGAAGGATCTGTAGTAAACATATATTTTTGGCAATGCATTTAATGAATAGATAGAATAGAAATTCTATGTTTTTCCTGACGTAAATATTACAAAAGAAATCCTCTCTTTTATAAGTGCAGTATATTCTCTCTTTGAATGAAAAGATTCAATTAGTTAAGCAAATTGATTGGAATGATTAAATCTATTGAGAATTGATCCACATAAAATTCAATATTTTCTAATATTTTCTAAATATCTGATTTTCAATAAGTGTAGCCTTTTTACGGGTGCAAATTAGTCCTTGAACGCATTGTGCTGTTAAATATTTATAGCTGATATAGAATATCAGCCTGAAAAAAAATGTCAGAATAATGTTGGGGTCAGATCAGGACAAAATTCAACTCATTGTGGCTTATTCAATAGAAAAAAAGCAGGATCCAAAATACAGTTCCATGAAAAGAACTGAGAAAATATATTATAATTGAGATAGTGTATATATAACTATAACTACATCACCACCAACATCACAATTCCTTTAGTCATTTATGTCAAATTTTACATGATTTTATCTTTATTTAAATCTCAGTAATTAATAAAATTGTTTTATATTACCAATACTGTTGACCTTATCTACATATTGATAACAAGTAATTGCATTTATATATATATATATATATATATATATATATATATATATAAGTAAAAATATAACAGAAGACTCAGATTTTATGTGTTATAGCCTATTTCAGGAAGCTTAGACAAAGTACCTAACACTCCTAGACACTTTGTCTAAGCTTCCTGAAATAGGCTATAATGCAAAAAATTTGAGTCTTCTGTTATATTTTTACTTATAAATTTGCTCTGTGACTCTAACAATTGAATCTCTGCAAACTGTGACACATTTAAAAAAAAAAATCCTATGTCGTAAGGAAGATTTCTTCTCCGGAATTTTGGATTATATATATCTATTAATAATGGAGATTCGCTTCCGGTTTTTCTCTGTAACAAAAAGACGTCTCTGATTACGTCACACTACCTAAAACGTCATAACATAGAATAAATACACTCAAAATTTGAGCATGCAATGTTAGACAGTCCTCATTGGTTTTTTAAACAAGTTTTAATAAATACATACCTGGTATTATCTATATATATACATAGTTTGTTTTATTTTAATATATATTTAAAGTTTAAAGAACTAAGTTTCCATTTCAATTTTTTTATATTTTTTACTCCTTCAATAAATTTATTTTATTTTTTACTCCTTTAATAAATTTGATGATTTTACTCTACTTATGATACAAACTCTCTGATATCAAATTTTCAACTCCCATCCCCTCAGGCAATATTTATTTTATGTCGCCCAGGGGGCGTTTTTTTATTTTGCTAGTATATATAATATAATGAAGAACTGCAAATAAGAAAAATGATTAATGCTATTAAAGCAGAGCAGGTATAAAACCTAAAATTATAGAATTATGGATACCAAATATCTGTTACTCAAGTTTCATTTGTTTCACACAATCTTCAGGTGGGAGTTTTGTAAAAGGTAGCCAGTCAAGCGTTTGTATAGCATGAAGTGTGTTCATATAGTAAGATCTTCTTTCGTGAGACATTTACTCAAAAAGATATATAATGTGCATTGGTATTAGAGCATGTGACATTTAAATGGCAGGAGAAAAAATTATATACATATATGAATGGCATGACTTTGTGGATGAAGATCAAGAATAGGGCTGTCTATGCCAACTGCAGGCATGTTCATATCTTATAAGGCCAATTATACACATACACACACACACACACACACATATATATATATATATATATATATATATATATAAAGTTGTCGGGGCGGCCTAATATCGTATCAGCCATGCAGTGAGGGAGTCTATCCCCTTTTCACTAGTGCTAGACCAAGGAGATTATTTTTAGCGTCTATATATATATATATATAGTGTTGTTATGGGTCCATATATATATATATATATACATACAAGGTGTGTCATAAAAGTGCCAAGTTTGAAGCTGTATTTATCAAGATAGAAATGAACAATGAATGGAATATTAATTTTTTTTAGAATACAAGGTGTGCCAAAAAGTACAAAAAATCTTGATACTTTTTGGCACACCTTATATATATATATATATATATATATATATATATATATATATATATATATATATATATATATATATTCTAAGGATCTATAATAATAATAACAAATAAAGAATTAACCACCTTCAAATCTATAACAACAAAAATCTGAGTTTCTTTCGAATTATTCAATTTAATCTTATAAAAGAGATTATATAAATGATGCAGTTCATTGTAATAAATTGATCTGATTGTTTGAATTGTACATATTGTAAACTATTTAATCTCTTGTCAAACTCTTTGGCCTTCTAATTGGTTTTAATTGATTTTATTGGCTCATTACGATTAGACTTTCAGTTGTCGAACTAAACAAGTCGATTACAATAGCAATCAAAAACTTCTAATACAACCATGTACAATTCTAACACAGGAGTAGCATTAGTTCTTTCTGAAGCTTAGCTTAGTTAAGCACAAGGCTAGAAGCATGGTGAGGGAGTCCTCATAAGAGGGAGTCCCCTAAGATGCTGGACTGTGACATCATAGTATGTATTTATCAATCCCTCTGCATGAGTAGGATGTAATACTAGGTCAATTTTTTAGTAGAGTTTAACAGGTTTGAATTCAGAATTTTCTTCTTCCTAGACTTGTTGCCATACCAAGGTTAAAAAGCCCAGTCTGTCCTCCTATTTTACCCATAGCTAGAGGGAGAATAGTTCAATTCATACCGTTTCCAAGTATATTAGTACTATTGGCAAGAATATGTGCCCCCTGGTCATAAGTATTTAAGTTTTAATATAATGAAATATATCAAATTAGAAAGACTGACGAAAGGGATTAAGAATGTAGATAAAAAGATTACACTTATTCTAATTATATTTTAATTGTTTTTTTTATAAAATCATACATATGATTGATTTAAATATATTGGAGAATAAAACAATCATATTAGAACTCAATAACACCAAGTAATTATTTATCAAACTCGGTTTTATTAAAACCAGTATGCAAATTAACCACACCGTGTATTATGTAAACCATTATTTCTCAGTGATATATAAGACACATTGCAGGATTTTAAATGCACTAATAACATAAGCTGTTTTGAGTCAAATCTAACTCATCACTAATAGATAAAATTTATTATTTGTATAAATGATTTTGTCTTTAATTAAATGAAATACTTATTGATAAACTTATGCTATTTCTCAGGGTATTGTGATGTAAGCAGTGACATGGTTTCGGTTACAGACAGACACCGAATCTCCGTTATAATAAGATGTGAAATGCAAACAGTAACATTATAGTAAGAGAGTTCAAACACCAGTTGTGCTAATATGTTTACTTATGGCAAAACACCTGTTTAGTTAACTGAGCTTAGAATACACTGACAGTACATCTGCAAGGGGTAAGCCATCCCTCCCCCCAAAAAAGGTGTATGTGTCTTTATCACCTTCTCACTATGCTTTTTATGTTTTCCCTTTCTATTTTTACCCTTCTTCCTGTTCACTCTTCTTTTTTTCCAGGGGTAGGAGAGTTCTCGTGTTGTTGTGGCTAATGTGTTGGACAGCAACATTGTACTAAGTGAGTTTGAAGTACAATTCTGTTATTACTAATGGTATATCAACTTTTATTAATTTTATTTAATGTTAAAGCCATCCTTGTAGAAGAACAGTACAATTCTGCTATTACTAATGGTATATCAACTTTTATTAATTTTTTTAATGTTAAAGCCATCCTTGTAGAAGAACAGTACAATTCTGCTATTACTAATGGTATATCAACTTTTATTAATTTTATTTAATGTTAAAGCCATCCTTGTAGAAGAACAGTACAATTCTGCTATTACTAATGGTATATCAACTTTTATTAATTTTATTTAATGTTAAAGCCATCCTTGTAGAAGAACAGTACAATTCTGCTATTACTAATGGTATATCAACTTTTATTAATTTCATTTAATGTTAATTTAATGCCAAAGCCATCCTTGTAGAAGAACAGTAAAAAAAAGTCGTCGGAGTGGCCTAAAGTCAGTATCAGCCAAACTGTGAGGGAGTCTATCCCCTTTTCACTAGTGCTAGACCAATGAAATTGTTTGGGCATCTAAGGCAGAGTGCCACTCCTACCATCAGCTCCTCACTTTACTGCACATATCCATGTACTACTCATACGCTGAGTTGGCGAGGGCTGGGATCAAACCAGGAACCTTGAGGTTCCCGGGCGGACACTCTACCAACTGAGCTAAGCCAGTAGTGATACTATTTAACCCATAGCTGGGGGATGAGGGTTTCACACCTTTCCAAAACTTATTAGTCCAAAAGTGAATGTAGTAGCATAACTGAAATTTGAACTCATTTACTATGGTGTCATATTCCAGCACGTTAGCAACTACCTTGAATTAATGATTACAGTCTTTTAATTTATTATTTTACTGGTGTTTTTTTTAAATTTTTTATTTTATCATTAGTACAGAGCTTTGTAGAATGATCTCTTAGGTTTGAAACCTAAATAAAAGTGGCAACATAGATCCTATTCAAAATTTGATTTTACTATAAGGAAAAACAAGGAAGTTGGAAGCATGTGGTGTAATGGTTAGAGTTGTAGGAAATGGACTCATTGACCGAGTTCACATCCTGGATGAAATTGTTTGTATTTCAAATAGTGCTAATATTAACAGGTATATATCCAAGTACTCTCCCTCCAGCTATGGGTAAATAGTAGGGCAGACTGGGCTCTTTAACCATGGCTAGGTAACCAGTCTAGGAGAAGGAAAACTCTGATTTCAAACCTGTTAAACTCTGCTAAACAAATTGACTTTAGGTTTGTTGGGATCTAGCCTAGCTTACCTTTCGTAGAGAAGGAATGAGCTGGTCTAAGACTATTTGTACACTGCCGTTTTAGAACCTCTGGGTGATTACTGAGACTGGGTAGATTACGGAACCATTACACAAACCGTCTACCTCAATGTTTTAGCACTCTGTTGTGAGTTACTTTATGTCTGGTGTAGACTGTATTTGGAAGTACAAGTATTTTGAATATTGTATGATACAGTATACAACAGTATTGCATCCTGCTCATGCGGAGGGGTTGGTAAATTTAGATAAGGAAAAATAATATTTGCCATTGTTTTATTAATGGCAACACTTTTTTTTAAGATTATATAATCCAAATGCTTGCCCTCATTAGCACTACAAATCTGAAGCCTCACCCTGTAATTCTGTATCACTCACTTAGACATTGCCCCTGATATTGCTGCAATTTCATTACAAATAAAATATACCAGTCTATCTGTTGTCTGTGATATATTTTTATAAACTCAAGCCTTTAGCTATCCCCAGAGGATGGAAGTGGGCTGGCCATGGGATGTCCCCACATAGTGAGATGAGGTGCCCGGGAAAAAATTAATCCCCGAACTTCCATAAATGCCACTGTATATGTGCAGTGGAAACTGAAATGCCAAGGCTGCTGCTGCTGTTGAAATCTCTCTCTCTCTCTCTCTCTCTCTCTCTCTCTCTCTCTCTCACCTGCTTGCCTGCTACAAGTACCTGGGCGGCTGCAGTTTAAAATCCGGGAGACCATTCTGATGGACATTTGAACAAATAGACATATTGTTTCTAATCATGTGGTTTTGTTGGTTAAATGCATTTGCACACACATAAACACAAACACACACACACGCACACGCACGCACACACACACACACACACACACACATTTATACATAGGCACATTCATACAATCATTCACACAACATTCACAATCATGCACATGTGCACACACCAAAACATAAGCGCACTAAGACACACATGCATACAAACATGCACACATACACGCATACAGACATTTGAACAAATAGACAACTTGTTTCTAACTACTTGATTTTGATGGGTAAATGCATTTGCATACACACAATCATACACACACACACACACACACACACACACACATACGCATATATATATATATATATATATATATATATATATATATATAAGCACATTCATTCAATCATGCACACATTCTTGCAACATGCACACTCATGTGTACTCACCCAAACATAAGCACATAACCTAAGACATGCATGCATACAAACATGCACACATACACGCATATTCACACACACACACACACACATACACACACATAAATGCACACACATGCACACATATACACATACTAAAACATATGCACATGTTCAAGCACATATACATACAAATATGCACATGTATTCACATACATGGAAACACATAGACATATACATACACACATGCACTCAGAATATGACATATGTATACATACACATGTTTATGCATACATGCACACATACATACATGCACCAAAACATATGCACCCACCCGGACTTGTGTACACACCTTTACACACATGTATTCAAACATATGCATGCTCAGAAATATACTGTCACACACACACACACACACACACACACACACACACACACATACACACAAGTACACACATATGCACATATAAACACACATACATGCAAATACTCAAATATACAGAGGGGAAAATTAGCATTTTATACCCTGCTGATTTTCTGAGTTTGCCACCTTACAAAAATAGAATGGTGTATAATTTTCAGGGTAGGCCCATCTTGAAAGTGGCAGATAGGGGACAAAATGACTATACCAGGTCGAGGGAAAGATGGATGGGACCAAGTACAGGGAAATCTTGCGTGAAAACCTCATTGTCTCAGGACCCTGAAGATGGGTTGTGGTTGGGTGTTCCAGCATGACAATGACCCAAAGCATATGGCTAAGGCATAAAAAGAAGTGGCTCAAGAAGAAGCACCTTAAGGTAATAGAGTGGCCTAGTCAGTCTTTGGACGTTAATCCTTGAGAGAATTCATGGAGGGAGCTGAAGCTTTGAGTTTCCAAACGACAACCTACAAATCTTAAGGATTTCGAGAGGATGTGCAAAGACAAGTGGGACAAAATCCCCCTAGGATCTGTAAAAACTTGGTGACCACCTACAGGAAATGCCTGACTGCTGTGCTTTCCAAAAAGTGTTTCTTCACCAAGTACTGAGTTATATTTTACTATAGTGTGAAATACTTATTTTTTCAATAAAATACAAATAAGTGTTCAAAAATTAATATAATGTGTTTTCTATAATTTCTTTTTTATATTCTATCTATTACTTTCAAGACAGACCTACCCTGAAAATTATAGACTGTTCATATTTTTGTAAGGTGGCAAACTCAGAAAAACAGCAGGGATGAAATACTTATTTTCCCCTCTGTATGCATATGTTCAAGCACATACATATACAAATACACACATGGACACACACATACACATATATATACAAAACTTATGCACACACTCGAACATATCCCTCACCTTAAAATACATGCATTCACACAAATATGCACACATACACATACACATGAAAACGTTAGCGTGTACACAAATATGCATACATACACACTCACATATGCAAACGTGTACATGTACACACACATACATGGATATACAGTATTGCTCATAAGTATTTGAACAAACAGTAAATTTGATTAGTTTGTTTTGAAACTTGCAACAAATGGAGTAAAAGAAAAGTTGGTATAGTGGCCTATTGTCAGTATCAGCTGGATAGCAAGGGAGTCTATCCCCTTTTTGCTAACATGAGACTAGGGTGATTGTTTTTGTGTCTGAGATGCAGCACCACACCTATCATCAACTCCCCACTTTACCACATAGATACAGGCTGTCCTTCTCTGAGTTGGCAAGGGCCAGTTGGCAAACTCAGAACCTTATGGCTCTTAGACAGATACGACTGAGATAACAAGGCAAATCCCTTTTTGCTAACATGAGACTAGGGTGATTGTTTTTGTGTGTGAGATGCAGCACCACATCTATCATCAACTCTTCTTACCACATAGATACAGGCTGTCCTTCTGGTGTGCTGAGTTGGCAAGGGCCAGTATCAAACTCAGAACCTTATGGCTCTTAGACAGATACTCTACCGACTGAGCTAAATATAACAAGGCATTTTGTGATGTTTTGTGGATCTAGATGGATATATATATATATATATATTGATGAATATGTATGAGAAAATGTTTTGGTGGAGCAGTAAAAATTAAAAGCAGTTGAGATCAATCATTGTTGGGGGTGGAGATTTTAAATTACTCCCTCCCCTTTGAAAAAAAGGGTAACAATTATTTAAATTCAAAGGATAAAAATATTGTCCAAAAATTAAAAAGCAAAACAAAGAAAAACATTCTACTCACCCACTGAGGACACCAAGAACTAAGTTGAGCATAAAAAATGATCCGAGCACTATTAGAGGTACAAAATATATCCAATTGTATGCATCCCCTACAGCGTCGTCGGTCTGTAAGTAGAATAGAAAAAAAAATTAAACAAACTGGACCTATAGCATAGTGGGTTAAGGAGTTGGCTTAAAACAGTTTCTAAGTGACAGTTATCTCTAGGCGGCAGGTTCAATCCCGCAGAGGGCACATCAGCTGAAATGTTGTACAGATGACAATAAAGATGATACAATAATCCAAATTATCAAGCCTCATCTCAAAAATTCAGTGAAACAAACTCTAGTTTAAATGTTAGAGAAAGAAAAGAATGAGAGGGACTATAAAAAAAAAATCTGACCTCCCACAAGGCCAGATTAATGAGGGAATTTTTTGTTTTATGTGTCATCCAGTGAGAATCAAACTCACTATTCAGTATTAATGGATCAATGAGACTAACTTGTGAATAATTATACCACAGAAGCTATTGATGGGAAAACATGGCAGGCTGCTTGGTTGGATTTTGCGGCATGTCAATCCTTGTTTGGTTATTTGATGCTGAATACATTTTGTTTTATTCACTCTTGTTGAGTATTCAATTTGTTTTTTCAAACTCAATTTTTTAAACACATTTTTTTAATACTCATTTTTTCATCTATTTCACCCATAGATGGGACCTTAACAGGTACTACTACTCTGAGTCAGGATGGACCTAGGAGTAATGGCAAATAAAGGGGTGGGCCTCTCAGACCGTCTATCTAGTCGAAGTAAGGGCCAAAGTGGAGTGTTGCATGTCATGAACTGCTCAGCCACCAGGATTCTGTCCTTAAGCATCATGGGTCACCACCCGTGGTCAACAGGTAGTTCTATTGGGGGTAGAAAAACTAAGAAACAAATTGAAATAGTCCCATTATTTACTTTATCGATACTTACATAGTACAATACTTGTGTCCATCCTTCCATCGTTACACATTGGAAAACAGTCAACATGGCGAATCCCATGTTATCAAAACTAGTAATTCCATAATTTGGGCCAGCCCAATTGAAGCGGCATTTTGCGATATTCGCACGACAATGATATCCGCTCCCTTCATTCGCACAGGGTCGTATCGTATCTTCATCTCCGTATTCAATGTTGTCTGAAAAAACAAACAAAAAAAAAAAATTAATATGAATTTAATGATGGAAACAAAGGATAATGATAATTTTTTAAAAATTGCTTTTGACAGAACTTAACCATATTTTTGATATTTGTACTCAAACTGGAAACTTACAATTAAGGAAGATTTCAAAAACTAAGTGTTGTAGAGTAGCTTGCACCCCTCAGCACTCTACCAGATGGACTGGCTCATTGCCTTAAATAGCCTATGGGGTAATTCCATGTCAAATCATCCAGGCTATGTCACCCACCCACTTCAATTTTTCTGAAATTTTGTTCAAGTGTAGATTATGATAAATTTGAGCCTCCAATTCTAAGTTATGTTGATTTTTTGCCCTCCAAATTTGAGGGGGGTTGCAAGAAATGGCGACTTTTTGTAAACCTATTTTTGTCTGTAAAAGTAGTTATAGTGCCTCCCTACTCCTAAGAATTGGTTTATATAGCATTTTTGCCCAAGGTATCCAAAAATGCTATCAAAACTAACTTTTTGGTACAAATAATGTTCAATATATATGAAATATAAAATATCAATATAAATAAAAAAAATCTTTTTTATTATAGATGCAGTGCCACATCGGGATATTGATTTTGCTATGAAAAAATCAGAAATCATCAATTACTTTTATAAATAACAATTTTACTTTTTCTGGATGATTTGACATGGAATTACCCTATTGATTAAAGTGGATGAACAAGCTGAATAATATTCAGACTGACTTTACTGTGTTGGCTATACTGCCTTTGACCCTCCTCTATTTAGTGTAAGTTTTGTATTGTTAATTGTTTGTACTTATTTGTTCTGTGTCTTGTATGTATCCGTTGGCACCAGATGCTGGTGCTGAATATAATGTATTAAGCACACCATTCCTTCTTCTGCATATCATTTCCACCCTGATGATACAACACTAAGTCTATTAACCAATTGGACAATTTTGCTAATTGAATAATATATTTTTGGAAACAAATTGCCTAATCTGATCAAAACCACAAAAAATTTAAAGATTGAATAGATTTGAAATATATTGATGACACATGTTCATAAGATACTTTTTCTATTAGGAAACATTTTTTTGAATATAAGAATAAAAATGTTTGATGAGTTTGAGTTCTCACATTTCTTATATACATATATCTTTTTAGTCTAGTGTATATAAGATATTTTATAAGATATTTTCATGTAATTTTGGTAAATATATCTAATAAAGTGAGATGCCGGTTGTATTTTCATTTTTGCGTAATTTAGACGACAATTTACTCATTGTACCTGCACACATACACACACACACACACACACACACACACACACACATACCAAACATATAATATATATATATATATATTTCAAAATACATCTAAATAGGATAAATTTCAGGAAATAATGATAAGAAAAAAAGAGGAATTTTAGGTTTTGCTTTCTTTATTTTATTTAATGGCATATTTAACCTATATGGGTTATTTAAATGCCAAAACCTCTTTGTAGAAGAACAGTATTGGTACTATTTAATGCATGGTTTGTGTGATAAGGGGTAAGTGACTGTACATTACAACTGCTTTTTTGTGGGTGCTGCTTTCCAGGATTGGTTAAAGGACCAGCATGTAGCATCCTTAGGTTGCATGTGTCTTTTTTTCTAATTGTTTCATTAAAGTTCAAGTGGTGCAGCTGTACAGTAGCACTGACATGCTACTGCTTGGACAAATTCTCAGTTTATCTTATCAGTAAGATCAGATTTCTATATTGACATGTCCCGAAAAGGGATATATTAGTAGTAACAGCGTGGTACAATCAACCAGGTAAGTAGTAATACTGGTGAGACATCGTAGCAGTAGTAGTAGTATTAGGTGTAGTAGTAGGCATTGTACCTCTACATTGTATTTACCTATTACCCCACTTGTACGGGTTAGGCACAAGGTCCTATTAAAGTGGGACCACCCACAAACTGAAGCTCATGGGTGGCAGGTGAAAAATTGCATCAATCCCATCGGCATTCCCCCTTAGGAGGGCGCCTCAGGTGCTGGGCAATAAACTCAGCCATGCCCCTTTAAATCAAGGGGGCAGGTATTGCCTGGGGGGATAGCCCCCTGGGATCAACGCTATTAACTTGTAAAGATTCAGGGCCAAAGCTACTGGACCCCCAGCGTTGACCAGACCTAACATACATTGTACCTCTACATTACTCGGTATTTATGGTTGAAACTAGCCAATCATATTACTGTGAGGGGGGGGGGACCCAGGTGTATGCATATTTATTACATCACATATATATATAAGTATGAAAATATTAAAACAAAAATTTTTTAAATCAAAGAATTTACTTACCTCACTATCATCATTGGGTTTAATAAAGCAGGCCTTGTGAAAAAGCACCAGTATAAAATTCCAGGCCAATAATGGCAAATATACAATAGCAAAGAGCACCAATAAGCAAACTTGTAACAATGGGGCCATAGCCCGAATAATAGACTTTAAAACGACCTGGAGACTGGAAAAAAGAAAAAAAGAAAATAATGAAATACAATATACTTAAAGATAAGAAATCATTCTATATTACCCCTGGCAAAAATGGAATGATTTAATAATACCATTAATACCATTTTAACATTAATACCATTATGATACCATTAAGTCCAGTGTGAGCAGAAAAAACACTTCTTGATTTCAATAGGCCATATACATCAAAACTTATTTGGAATATTAATTGTCTGAATTCACATAATGATTTGATGTGAAGGCTCCCAGTTCTGACATGAATCCACCTGAATTCAACAAAAGATTCGCATGTTCAACAAGAATTACCTGAAGAAGGCCAGAGTGCACATTGACCAAAATATTGTGTATATAATAACAATGTTTTAGGACAAGTCCGAAAAATCTTGATAATAAAATTTATTGGAATATGTTATAAATATGGTGACATCACATTCATAAACTGAACAATATTTTCCACACAGGCAGAATCAATGTGCACCCTCCCAAGGCTATGAAATCAAAGAATTGCTCCCTAGGAGTAAAAGTGTTTTTGTGCTCATTTTGTATATTCTATGAAGGCCAAATTTTCATCTATTAATACAAATGTTTTGAGTCTTATCTGTTATTTTGTTTTATTTACTACTAAATAAAAAAAGAACAAGAGTGAACATCCCTTAGTGTGCCATTCCATAATTTTGCCAGGTGTAGTTCGTATAAAACAGTCAAAATAAACTAAGCTACCAATATAAAAGGGGAAAGAACTGATAAGAAACTTGCAATGGATATGTAACCCTAATGACAAACACAGTGTGGAAATGACCTGACAGCATGGGTCATAGCTCTTTTCTTTCCAGTGTGAGAATCTGGTATCAACAGTGAGGTTTAGCATTTAGACAACCCAAAAAGGATTTCTAAATTCTCAATGGAATGAAATGTCTCCTCCTTCGAAATTTAAAAAAATTTACCATGTCATTTCCTGCCTGAGGTAGAGGGCTTGGGTAAATATAAGACATCATTCTTTGGAACTTACTGCACAATGTTCCATGACAGCCACAGAAAATGTCTGCAAGACAAAATGTGACAATCTTGTTGGCGCATATGTTCTCTAACCACACAAATGCTACAAGTCCTTATAAGTTTGTGGTCAAATGAAAACCACAGATTTTTTTTGTTTTCTTTTCTGTTGGGTGTTGAAATGTGGTGTAAGGAAACAAGAATGTATTTAAAGACGCTGGTTATCCTCTAGAAGACACCATAATAAATATTGGGATATAAGAAATAAAATGAGTTTGTTTGATTTTTCCATCACCCTGATGTAAATGATGATTGACAGTTTTTTGAGTTCTGACCAGGATCGAAGTGACAACTTTTTGAGCCCCTGATATATTACACAAAATAATTCCGATGGTCAGGTTACTGTCATAATATAAAAGCTTAATAGATTGGTCACATGCATGATACTAAGAAAAAATAATAAAGAAATGGAGAAGACTAAAATTGGGTTACAGAAAGTGAAGGAAGAGGAAACATTGTTAAAATCGAAATGTAAATTGACACAATTATCAAACAATGAAAATGCATAGAAAATCGTTTGATCCATGAGTTCACTACATCAATTTACATCCCGGTTTGATAATATATACTTTCTCTCATTAAAATTTTATACTTCCTGGAATGTGGGGTATTAAAAGATGAGCGCATTTATGGAAAAATTCTGAAAATATTTTTTTATTTGCTGTTTCGCAAAAAGTCCCTCTTATTTATTGATGATCCTGATATCGATGATATTCTGGACAGAGAAATATAAGAATGAGCTTATTTACACATAAAAATCATGAATATATCTTTGCATATGGAAACGCAAAATAAATAAATTATTTTCAGAATTTTTTCAAAATGCGTCTATCTTTTAATACCCCACATTCGCAGGAGGTATAAAATTAATGAGAGAAAGTATATATTATTCAAACCGGGATGTAAATTGACTGAGGAACTCATGATCAAAGCGATTTCTAGCATTTTCATTGTATAATTGTTTTTTGTCAATTTACCATTTCAGATTAACAAATGTTTCTCTTCCTCACTTTCTGTAACCCAATTTTAGTCTTCTCCATTTCTTTATTATTTTCTTAGTATCAATTCATGGTGACCAATCTATTATAGCTTTTAATATTATGACAGTAACCTGACCAGGGATTTATTTGTGTAATTATCAGGTGGCTCAAAAGTTGTCAACTTGATCCTGGTCAGAAACTCAAAAACTGTCAATCAAATCATTTTTACATTCAGGTGTGGAAAAGAAGTCAACAAAACTCATTTTATTCTTAATATCCCATATTTATTATGGTGTTTCCTAGAGGATACCAGCTTCTTTAAATGACATTCTTGTTTCTACACCCACATTTTTCAACACCCACAGAAAAGAAAACAAAAAAATCTGTGGTTTATTTGACCACAAACTTATAGGACTTGTAGCATTTGTGTGGTAGAAGAACATATTGGCAACAAGATTGTCACATTTTGTCTTGAAGACATTTCTTTTGCTGGCTTGTCATGGAACATTGTTGCAGTAAGTTTCCAAAAGAATGATTGTCTATTATTTACCCCAAGCCCCTACCTCAGGCAGGAATGACATGGTAAATTTTTAAATTTGAAGGAGGAGACATTTCATTCCACCATTGGATAGAAAATCCTTTTGGGTTGTCTAAATCTAAACTCACTGTTGATACCAGATTCTCACAACTGGAAAAGAAAAGAGCTATGACCCATGACTGTCAGTCATTTTCCACACTGTGTTTATCATTAGGGTTACATATCCATTTGCAAGTTTCTTTATCAGTTTTCCCTTTATATTGGTAGCTTAGTTTACTTTTGACTGTTTATAGAACTACACCTGCAAAAAATTATGGAATGGCACCTAAGGGGATGTTCACCTTGTTCTTTTTTTATTTAGTAGTAAATAACAAATAACAGATAAGACTCCAAAACATTTTGTATTTATAGATGAAAATTCTGGCTTCATAGGAATATACAAATGAGCACAAAAAACACTTTAACTCCTAGGATGAGCAATTCCATTGATTTCATAGCCTTTGGAGGGTGCACATTGAATTCTGTGTGTGAAAATTAATATGTTAGTTTATGAATGTGATGTCACCGATATTTATTAACATATTCCATAAATTTTATTATCAAGCATTTTTGCGGACTTGTCCTAAAACATTGTTATATATACACAATATTTTGGTCAATGTGCACTCTGGCTTCTTCAGGTAATTCTTGTTGAACATGGAATCTTTTTGTTGAATTCAGTGGATTCATGTCAGAACTGGGAGTCCTTCACATCATTCATTAGTGGTGAAATTTCAGACAATTAATATTCCAATAAGTTTTGTGTTATGGCTATTTGAAATCAGCAGTGTTTTTTTTCTGCTCAACACTGGACTTAATGGTAAATCATAATGGTATTAATGTTAAAATGGTATTAATGGTATTATTAAATCATTCCATATTTGCAGGGTAATAGAATGTATGTTCTTATTTTAAGTAATATGTATTTCATTATTTCTTTTTTTCTTTTTTTTTTCCCAGGTCTCCAGGTCGTTTTAAAGTCTATTATTCGGGCTATGGCCCCATTGTTACAAGTTTGCTTTATTGGTGCTCTTTGCTATTGTAATATTTGCCATTAATTGGCCTGGGAATTTTATACTGGTGCTTTTCACAGGCCTGCTTTATTAAACCCATGATGATAGTGAAGGTAAGTAAATTCTTTGTTTAAAATTTGTTTTAATTATTTCATACTTTATATATATAGTGATGTAATAAAATGATACACCTTGGGTCCCCCCCCCCTCACAAGTAATATGTTGGCTAGTTTCAACCATAAATACGAGTAATGTAGAGGTACAATGTATGTAGATTGGTCACGCTGGGGTCCAGTAGCTTTGGCCCTGAATCTTACAAGTTTAATAGCGTTGATCCAGGGGGCTATCCCCCAGGCAATACCTGCCCCCTTGATTTAAAGGGGCAATGGCTGAGTTGTTATTGCCCAGCACCCTGAGGGCTTCCTCCTAAGGGGAATGCGATGGGATTGATGCAATTTTTTCACCTGCAGCCGCGCCCCCCGCCCCACCATGAGCTTCAGTTTGTGGGTGGTCCCACTTAATAGGACCTTGTGCCTAATCCGTACAAGTGGTAAAGGTAAATACAATGTAGAGGTACATGCCTATACTACAATCTAATACTAACAGCTACTGCTACGATGTCTCCAAGTATTACTTACTTACTGTTGATTGTACACGCTGTTTTACTACTAATATATCCCTTTTCGGACATGTCAAAGTATAGAAATCTGATGCTTACTGATAGAATAAACTGAGAATTTGTCCAGCATAGCATGTCAGTGCTACTGTACAGCGCACCACTTGAACTTTAATGAAACAATTAGAAAAAAAGACACATGCAACCTAGGATTGCTAACATGCTGTCTTTAACAAATCCTGAAAGCAGCACCTCCAAAAAAGCAGTTGTAATGTAGCAGTCACTTACCCCTTATCACACAAACATGCATTAAATAGTACCAATCTGTTCTTCAAAGAGGGTTTGGCATTAAATACATATAGGTTAATATGCCATTAATAAATAAAGAAGCAAACCTAAAATGTCGCTCTTTAATTTTTTTTTTTCTATCATTTTCTGAAATTATCGCTATTTTAGATGTATTTTTGTGAAAATATATATATATATATATATATGTTTGTGTGTGTGTGTGTGTGTGTTGTGTGTGTGTGTGTGTGTGTGTGCAGGTAACAATGAGTAAATTGTCGTCTAATTAGCAAAAAATGAAATACACCGCATCTCACTTTATTAGATATATTTACCAAAATTACATGAATATCTTATAAAATATCTATATACACTAGACTAAAAAAGATATATGTTATAAGAAATGTGAAACTCCAAACTCTCAAACATTTTTTTATTCTTATATTCAAAAATTGTTTTCCTATAGAAAAGTATCTTATGAACATGTGTCATCAATATATTTTCAAATCTATTCAATCTTTAAATTTTTTTGTGGTTTGATCAGATTAGGCAATTTGTTCCAAAAATATATTATTCAATTAGCAAATTGTCCAATTGGGTTAATAGACTTAGTGTTGTAATCATCAAGGTGGAATGAATATGGCAAGAAGAAGGTGTGCTTAATAATTTATTCAGCCACCAGCATCGGGCCACGGATACATACAAGCCAGAAAAATAAGTACAAACAATTAACAAGTACAAAACTTACAACTAATAAGGAGGGTCAAAGGCAGTATAGGCCACACAGTAAAGTCAGTCTAATATTATTCAGCTTGTTCATCCAACTTTAATCATAGGGTAATTCCATGTCAAATCATCCAGAAAAAAGTAAATTGTTATTTATAAAAAAGTAATTGAGATTTCTGATTTTTCATAGCAAAATCAATTACCCGATGTGGCACGCAATCTATAATAAAAAAGATTTTTTTATTTATATTGATATTTTATATTTCATATATATTGAACATTATTTGTAACCAAAAAGTTACGTTTGATAGCATTTTTTGATACCTTGGGCAAAAATGCTATATAAAAGCGCCATTTCTTAGGAGTAGGGAGCTATAACTACTTTTACAGACAAAAATAGGGTTTCAAAAAGTCGCATTTCTTGCAAACCCCCCTCAAATTTGGAGGGCAAAAAATCAACATAACTTAGAATTGGAGGCTCAAAATTTATCATAAATCTACACTTGAACAAAATTTCAGAAAAATTGAATGTGGGTGGGTGCATAGCCTGGATGAATTTGACATGAATTTACCCATAGGCTATTTTAAGGCAATGAGCCAGTCCATCTTGGTAGAGTGCTGAGGGTGCAAGCTACTCTACAACACTTGTTTTTGAAATCTTCCTTAATTGTAGTTTCAGTTTGAGTACAAATATCAAAAATGGTTAAGTTCTGTCAAAAGCAATTTTTAAAAATTACATTTCCTTTGTTTTCCATCAAATAAAATTCATATAATTTTTTTTTTTGTTTGTTTTTTCAGACAACATTGAAATAGCGGAGATGAAGATACGATCGACCCTGTGCGAATGAAGGGAGCGGATATCAATTGTCGTGCGAATATCGCAAAATGCGCTCAATTGGGCTGGCCCAAATTATGGAATTACTAGTTTTGGATAACATGGGATTTCGCCATGTGACTTGTTTTCAATGTGTAACGATGGAAGGATGGACACAAGTATTGTACTATGTAAGTATCGATAAAGTACATAATGGACTATTCAATTTGTTTATTAGTTTTTTCTACCACCCAACCCCACCACCCGCCCCCCCAATAGAACTACCCTGTTGACCAAGGGTGTGACCCATGATGCTAAGGACAAGAATCCTGGTGGGCTGAGCAGTTCAATGACATGCAACACTCCACTTTGGCCCTTACTTCGACTAGATAGAACGGTCCGAGAGGCCCACCCCTTTATTGCCATTACTCCCTAGTCCATCCTGACTCAGAGTAAGTAGTACTGTAAGGTCCCATCTATGGGTGAAATAGATGAAAAAATGAGTATTAAAAAAAATGTGTTTAAAAAATTGAGTTTGAAAAAACAAATTGAATAGCACAACAAGAGTGAATAAAACAAAAATGCATTCGGGCATCAATAACCAAACAAGGATTCGACATGCCGCAAAATCCAACCAGCAGCCTGCCAGTTTTTCCCATCAATAGCTTCTGGTGTAAATTGTTACAAAGCAAGTCTCATGATGCCATTAATACTGAATAGTGAGTTTGAATTCTGCACTGGATGACACATAAACAAAATTCCCTCATTAATCTGGCCTTGTGGGAGGTCAGTTTTTTTTTTTATAGTCCCTCTCGGTTCTTTTCTTTCTCTAACTTTAAACTAAGAGTTTTTTCACTGAATTTTTTGAGATGAGGCTTGATAAATTTGGATTATTGTACTCATCTTATTGTCATCTTACAACATTTCAGCTGATGTGCCTCTGCGGTATGTAGATAAAGTGTGTGATACTAAGACTAAAAAAATGGAAACCTGCCGCCCTAGGATTAACTGTCACTTAGAACTGTTTTAAGCCAACTCCTTAACCCACTATGCTATAAGGTCCAGTTTGTTTACATTTTTTTTCTCTATTCTACTTAACAGACCGACGACGCTGTAGGGGATGCATACATTGGATAATTTTGTACCTCTAATAGTGCTCGGGATCATTTTTTATGGCTCACTAGTTCTGTGTCCCAGTGGGTGGAGTAGAATGTTTTTTCTTTGTTTGCTTTTTAATTTTTGGCAATATTGTTATCCTTTGAATTAAATAATTTTCCCTTTTTTTCAAAATGGAGGGAGTAATTTAAAATCTCCACCCCCAACAATGATTGATCTCAACTGCTTTTTAATTTTTACTGCTCGCACCAAACATTTTCTCATACATATTCATCAATATATATATATATATATATCCATCCTTTAGATCCACAAAAACATCACAAATGCCTTGTTATATTTAGCTCAGTCGGTAAGTATCTGTCTTAAGAGCCATAGGTTCTGAGTTTGTACGGCCTTGCAACTCAGCACACCAGAAGGCAGCCTGTATCTATGTGGTAAAAGTGAAGAGTTGAAGATAGATGTGGTGCTGCATCTCACACACAAAAACAATCACCCTAGTCTCATGTTAGCAAAAAGGGGATAGACTCCTTGCTCATCTAGAACCATAAAACATCAACAAAATGCCTTGTTAATATTTTGCTCAGTCGGTAGAGTATCTGTCTAGAGCCATAAGGTTCTGAGTTTGCCAACTGTTCCCCTTGCCAATCAGGCGCACTAGAAGGACAGCCTGTTCTATGTGTAAAGTTGGGGAGTTGATGATAGGTGTTGGTGCTGCATCTCAGACACAAAAACATCACCCTAGTCTCAATGTTAGCAAAAGGGGATAGACTCCTTGCTGTCCAGCTGATACCTGAACATAGGCCACTATACCAAACTTCTTTACTCCATTTGTTCAAGTTTCAAACAAACTAATCAAATTTACTGTTTGTTCAAATACTTTGAAGCAATACTGTATATCCATGTATGTGTGTGTACATGTACACGTTGCATATGTGAGTGTGTATGTATGCAATTTTGTGTATACGCAACGTTTTCATGTGTATGTGTATGTGTGCATATTTGTGTGAAATGCATGTATTTTAAGGTGAGGGATATGTTCGAGTGTGTGCATAAGTTTGTATATATATGTGTATGTGTGTGTCCATGTGTGTATTTGTATATGTATGTGCTTGAACATATGCATAGCAGAGGGGAAAATAAGTATTTTTACCCTGCTGTTTTTCTGAAGTTTGCCCACCTTACAAAAATATGAAACAGTCTATAATTTTCAGGGTAGGTCTGTCTTGAAAGTATAGATAGGAATATAAAAAAGAAATATAGAAAACACATTATATTAATTTTTGAACCTTATTTGTAATTTAATTGAAAAAATTAAGTTAAATTTTTTCCCACCAACTAATAGGTAATAAACTCAGTACTTGGTGAAGAAACACTTTTTTGAAAGCACAGCGTCAGGCATTTCCTGTAGGTGGGTTCACCAAGTTTTACAGATCTAGGGGGATTTTGTCCACTTGTTTTGCAGCATGCTCTCGAAATCCTTAAGATTGTATTGTCGTTTGGAAACTCAAAGCTTCAGCTCCTCATGATTCTCTCATGATTAACGTCCGAAGACTGAACTAGGCCACTCTATTACCTTAAGGTGCTTCTCTTGAGCCACTTCTTTTTTATGCCTTAGCCATATGCTTTGGGTCATTGTCATGCTGGAACACCCAAGCCACAACCCATCTTCAGGGTCTGAGCAATGAGGTTTTTCACGGCAAGATATTCCCTGTACTATGGTCCATCATCTTTCCCTCGACCTGGTATAGTCATTTTTGTCCCTATCTGCCACCTTTTTTCAAGACAATGGCCCCTCCCTGGGGAAAATTTAATACACCATTCCTATTTTTGTAAGGTGGCAACTCAGAAAATCAGCAGGGTATAAATGCTAATTTTCCCCTCTTTGTAATATTGAGTAATTTGCATGTATGTTGTTTTATATGTGCATATGTGTGTACTTGTGTGTAATGTGGTTGTGTGTGTGTGTGTGTGTGTGTGTGTGTGTGTGACCAGTATATTTCTGAGGGCATGCATATGTTTGAATAGCATGTGTGTAAAGGTGTGTACACAAGTCGGGTGGTGCATATGTTTTGTGCATGTATGTATGTGTGCATGTAATGCACTAAACATGTGTATTAAAGCATATGTCATATTCTGAGTGCATTGTGTATGTAGTCTTATGTGTTTCCATGTATGTGAATACATGTGCATATTGTATGTATAAATGTGCTTGAACATGTCATATGTTTTAGTATGTGTATATGTGTGCATGTGTGTGCATTTATGTGTGTGTATGTGTGTGTGTGTGTGGTGAATATGCGTGTATGTGTGCATGTTTGTATGCATGTGTGTCTTAGGTTATGTGCTTATTGTTTTGGGTTGAGTACACATGAGTGTGCATGTTGCAAGAATTGTGTCATGATTGAATGAATGTGCTTATATATATATATATATATATATATATATATATTATAATATATGCGTAGTGGTGTGTGTGTGTGTGTGTGGTGTGTGTGTGTTTATGATTGTGTGTATGCAATGCATTTACCCATCAAAATCAAGTAGTTAAGAAACAGTTGTGCTATTTGTTCAAATGTCCTGTATGCGTGTATGTGTGCATGTTGTATGCATGTTGTCTTAGTGCGCTTATGTTTTGAGTGTGTGCACATGTGCATGATTTGGCATGAATGTGTGAATGAATTGTATGAATGTGCCTAATGTATAAATGTTTGGTGTGTGGTGTGTGTGTGCCGTGCGTGTGCCGTGTGTGTGTTGTTGTGTTTAATGTGTGTGCAAATGCATTTAACAACAAAACCACATATAGAAACATATGTCTATTTGTTCAATAAGTGTCCATCAGAATGGTCCCCGGATTTTAAACTGCAGGCCGCCCAGGTACTTGTAGCAGGCAAGCAGGTGAGAGAGAGAGAAGAGAGAGAGAGAGAGAGAGAGAGAGGGATTTCACAGCAGCAGCAGCCTTGGCATTTCAAGTTTCGCACTGCACATATAACACGTGGCATTTATGGAAGTTCGGGATTAATTTTTTCGGCACCTCATCATCCACCTATGTGGGGACATCCATGGCCAGCCGCACTTCCATGCCTCTGGGGATAGCTAAAGGCTTGAGTTTATAAAAATATATCAGCAGACAACAGAAGACTGGTTATTTTATTGGTAATGAAATTGGCAGCAATATCAGGGGCAATGTCTAAGTGAGTGATACAGAATTACAGGTGAGGCTTCAAGATTGGTAGTTGCTAATGAGGGCAAGCATTTGATTATATAATCTTTAAAAAAAAAGTGTTGCCATTAATAAAACAATGGCAAAAATATATTATTTTTCTTATCTAAATTACCAAACCCCTCCGCATGAGCAGATGCAAATACTGTTGTATCTGTATCAATACCATATTCAAAATACTTGTACTTCCAAATACAGTCTACAACCAGACATAAGTAAACTCACAACCAGAGTGCTAAACATTGAGGTAGACGGTTTGTTAATGGTTCCGTAATCTACCCAGTCTCAGTAATCACCCAGAGGTTCTAAACGGCAGTGTACAAATGTCTTAGACCAGCTCATTCCTTCTCTAACGAAAGGTAAGCTTAGGGCTAGATCCCAACAAAACCTAAAGTCAATTTGTTTAGCAGAGTTTAACCAGTTGAAATCAAGAGTTTTCCTTCTCCTAGATGGTTACTAGCCATGGTTTAAAGAGCCAAGTCTGCCCTACTATTTTACCCATAGCTGGAGGGAAGAGTACTTGGATATATACTGTTAAATATTAGCACTATTTGAAATACAAAACAATTTCATCCAGGATGTGAACCGAGTCAATGAGTCATTTCGCTACAACTTCTTAACCATTACCACATGCTTCCAACTTCTTGTTTTTCCCTTATAGAAAATAAATTTTGAATAGGATCTATGTTGCCACTTTTTATTAGCGTTTCAAACCGCTAGAGATCATTCTACAAAGCTCTGTACTAATGATAAAATAAAAAATTTAAAAAAACACGCAGTAAAATAATAAATTAAAGACTGTAATCATAATTCAAGGTAGTTGCTAACGTGCTGTAAGAAATATGACACCTAGTAATGAGTTCAAAATTTCAGTTATGCTACTACATTCACTTTGGAGCTAATAAGTTTTGGAAGGTGTGAAACCCTCATCCCCCAGCTATGGGTTAATAGTATCACTACTTGGCTTAGCTCAGCTTGGTAGAGTGTCCGCCCGGGAACCTCAAGGTTCCTGTTTGATCCCAAGCCTCAGCAACTCAGCGTATGAAGTAGTACATGGATATGTGGTAAAGTGAGGAGCTGATGGTAGGAGTGCACTCTGCTTAGATGCCCAAACAATTTCATTGGTCTAGCACTAGTGAAAAGGGGATAGATCCCTCAACAAGTTTGGCTGTACTGACTTTTAGGCCACTCCGACGACTTTTTTTTACTGTTTCTTCTACAAGGATGGCTTTGCATTAAATTAATTAAATGAAATTAATAAAAGTTGATATACCATTAGTAATAGCAGACATTGTACTGTTCTTCTAACAAGGATGGCTTTAACAAATTAAATAAAATTAATAAAAGTTGATATACCATTAGTAAATACAGAATTGTACTGTTTCTTCTACAAGGATGGCTTTAAACATTAATAAAAAATAAAAGTTGATATACCATTAGTAATAGCAGAATTGTACTGTTCTTTCTACAAGGATGGCTTACATTAAATAAAATTAATATATATATTGATATACCATGTAATAGCAGAATTGTATGTTCTTGCTACAAGGATTGGCTTTAAACATTAATAAATTAATAAAAAGTTGTTAAACATTAGTAATAGCAGATTGTACTGTTCTTCTACAAGGATGGCTTTAACATTAAATAAATTAATAAAAGTTGATATACCATTAGTATAACAGAATTGTCTTCAAACTCAACTTAGTCAATGTTGCTGTTCAACAATTAGCCACAACACACGAGAACTCTCCCTACCCTGGAAAAAAAAGAAGAGTGGAACAGGAAGAAGGGTAAAAATAGAAAGGGAACATAAAAGCATAGTGGAGAAGGTGATAAAGACACATACACTTTTTTGGGGG
>CM042159.1:15727074-15756616 GCA_023376005.1 Doryteuthis pealeii | reverse complement strand
ATATATATATATATATATATTAATAATATATATATATATATATATATATATATTCTAAGGATCTTATAATAATAATAACAAATAAAGAATTTAACCACCTTTTCAAATCTATCAACATACAAAAATCTAGAGTTGCTTTCGAAATTATTCAATTTAATCTTATTAAAGAGATTATATAAAATGATGCAGTTCATTGTAATAAATTGATCTGATTGTGTGAAATTGTACATATTGTAAATATTTAATCTCTTGTCAAACTCTTTGGCCCTTCTAATTCGGTTCTTAATTGATTTTCATTGGCTCATTACGATTAGACTTTCAGTTGATCGAAACTAAACCAAGTCGATTACAATAGCAATCAAAAACTTCTAATACAAAAAACCATGTTTACAATTCTAACACAGGAGTTAGCATTAGTTACTTTCTGAGCTTAAGCTTAGTTAAGCAACAAGGCTTAGCAAGCATGTGAGGAGTCCTCATAAGACAGTGTACTCCCTAAGATGCTGGAACTGCTGACATCATAGTATGTATTTAGTCAATCCCCTCTGCATGAGTAGGATGTTTTTAATACTAGGGTCAATTTTTAGTAGCAGTTAACAGCGTTTGAATTCAGAATTTTCTTTCTTCCGAGACTTGTTGCCATACCAAGGTGTAAAAAGCCCAGCTCTGTCCTCCTATTTACCCATAGCTAGGAGGGACAATAGTCAATTGCATACCGCTTTCCAAGGTATATTAAAGTACTATTGCAAGAATATTGCCCCTTGGTCATAAGTATTTAAGTTTTAATATAATGAAATATATCAAATTAGAAAGGACTAACGAAAGGGATTAAGAATGTAGATAAAAGATTACAACTATCTAAATTATATTTAATTGTTTTTTTTTAATAAAAATCATAAATATGATTTATTTAAAAATATATTGGAGATAAAACAATCAATATAGAACTCAAATAACACCAAGTAATTATTTATCAAACCGGTTTTATTAAAGACAGTATGCCCAAATTAACCACACCCGTGTATTATGCTAAACCGATTATTATTCTCGAGTGATATATAAGACACATTGCAGGATTTTAAATGCGACTAATAAACAAAGCCTGTTTTGAGTCAAATCTAACTCATCCACTAAGTAGATAAAATTACTTATTTGGTATAAATGATTTTGTCTTAATTAATGAAATACTTATTTTGATAAAACTGTATGCTCATTTCTCCTCAGTGACATGGTTTCGGTTACTAGCACAGACACCGAATCTCGTCTATAATAAAGATGTGCATATTGCAAACAGTAACATCTATAGTAAGAGAGTTCAAACACCAGTTGTGCTAATTATGGTTTACTTATGGCAAAAACACCTGCGTTTAGTTAACTGAGCTTAGAAACACTGAAAACAGTACATCTGCAAGGGGTAAGCCATCCTCCCCCAAAAAAAAGGTGTATGATGTCTTTATCACCTTCTCACATGCTTTTTTATGTTTTCCCTTTCTATTTTTTACCCTTCTTCTGTTCACTCTTCTTTTTTTTCCGAGGGTAGGAGACGTTCTCGTGTTGCTGTGGCTAATGTGATGGACACACATTGCTACTAAGTGAGTTTAAGCTACAATTCTTTATTACTAATCCGCTTTTATATACAACTTTTATTAATTTATTAAGGTTAAAGCCATTCCTTGCTAGAAGAACAGTACAATTCTGCTATTACTAATGTATATCAACTTTTATTAATTTTATTTTAATGTTAAAAGCCATCCTTGTAGAAGAACAGCTAACAATTCTGCTATTAACTAATGGTATATCAACTTTATTAATTTTATTTAAATGTTTATAGCCACCTTGTAGAAAGAAACCAGTACAATTCTGGCTATTACTAATGCGTATATCAACTTTTATTAATTTTATTAATGTTAAAGCCATCCTATGCTAGAAGAACAAGTACAACTTCTGCTATTTCTAATGGTATATCAACTTTTATTAATTATTATTTAATGTTAAGCCATCCTTGTAGACGAACAGTACAATTTCTGGCTATTACTAAGGTTATATCAACTTTATTAATTTCATTTAATTGTTAATCTTAATGCCAAAGCTCATCCTTGTAGAAGAACAGTAAAAAAAAGTCGTCGGAGTGGCCTAAATCAGTTATCAGCCAAAACTGTGAGAGTCTATCCCCTTTTCACTAGTGCTAGGACCAATGAAATTGTTTGGGCATCTAAGCAGAGTGCCACTCCTACCATCAGCTCCTCACTTTTACCCACAAATCCATGTACTACTCTACGCTGAGTGGCGAGGGCGGATTCAAAACAGAACCTTGAGGTTCCATGCGCGGACACTCTACCAACTAGCTAAGCCAGTAGTGATACTATCTTAACCCATAGCTGGGGCGATGACGGGTTTCCCACACCTTTCCAAAACTTATTAGTCCAAAAGTGAATGTAGTAGCATAACTGAAATTGAACTCATTTACTATTGGTGTCATATTCCAGCACGTTAGCAAACTACCTTGAATTAATGATTACAGTCTTTTAATTTATTAGTTTACTGGGTTTTTTTAAATTTTTTATTTTATCATTAGTACAGAGCTTTGTAGAATGATCTCTTAGGTTTGAAACCTAAATAAAATGGCAACATAGATCCTATTCAAAAATTTTGATTTTACTATAAGAAAAAACAAGGAAGTTGGAAGCATGTGGTGTAATGGTTAGAGTTGTAGAAATGGACTCATTGACTGCGAGTTCACATCCTGGATGAAATTGTTTGTATTTCAAATAGTGCTATAATTAACAGGTATATATCCAAGTACTCTCCCTCCAGCTATGGTAAATAGGTAGGGCAGACTCGGCTCTTAACCATGGCTAGGTAACCAGTCTAGGAGAAGGAAAACTCTGATTTCAAACTGTTAAACTCTGCTAAACAAATTGACTTTAGGTTTGTTGGGATCTAGCCTAGCTTACCTTTCGTAGAGAAGGGATGAGCTGGTCTAAGACTATTTGTACACTGCCGTTTTAGAACTCTGGGTGATTACTGAGACTGGGTAGATTACGGAACCATTACACAAACCGTCTAACTCAATGTTTTAGCACTCTGTTGTGAGTTACTTTATGTCTGGTGTAGACTGTATTTGGAAGTACAAGTATTTTGAATATTGTATGATAAGTATACAACAGTATTGCATCCTGCTCATGCGGAGGGGTTGGTAAATTTAGATAGGAAAAAAATAATTTGCATTGTTTTATTAATGCCAACACTTTTTTTTTAAAGATTATATAATCCAAATGCTTGCCCTCATTAGCACTACCAAATCTGAAGCCTCACCCTGTAATTCTGTATCACTCACTTAGACATTGCCCCTGATATTGCTGCAATTTCATTACAAATAAAATATACCAGTCTATCTGTTGTCTGTGATATATTTTTTATAAACTCAAGCCTTTAGCTATCCCCAGAGGATGGAAGTGGGCTGGCCATGGGATTCCCCCACATAGTGAGATGATGCCCGGGAAAAAAATTAATCCCCGAACTTCCATAAATGCACTGTATATGTGCAGTGGAAACTGAAATGCCAAGCTTGCTGCTGCTGTTGAAATCTCTCTCTCTCTCTCTCTCTCTCTCTCTCTCTTCTCTCTCTCTCACCTGCTTGCCTGCTACAAGTACCTGGGCGGCTGCAGTTTAAAATCCGGGAGACCATTCTGATGGACATTTGAACAAATAGACATTTGTTTCTAATCATGTGGTTTGTTGGTTAAATGCATTTGCACACACATAAACACAAACACACACACACGCACACGCACGCACACACACACACACACACACACACACATTTATACATAGGCACATTCATACAATCATTCACACACATTCATGCAATCATGCACATGTGCACACACCAAAACATAAGCGCACTAAGACACACATGCATACAAACATGCACACATACACGCATACAGACATTTTGAACAAATAGACAACTTGTTTCTAACTACTTGATTTTGATGGGTAAATGCATTTGCATACAACACAATCATACACCACACACACACACACACACACACACACACATACGCATATATAATTATATATATATATATATATATATATATATAAGCACATTCATTCAATCATGCACACATTCTTGCAACATGCACACTCATGTGTACTCACCCCAAAACATAAGCACATAACCTAAGACACACATGCATACAAACATGCACACATACACGCATATTCACACACACACACACACACATACACACACATAAATGCACACACATGCACACATATACACATACTAAAACATATGCACATGTTCAAGCACATATACATACAAATATGCACATGTATTCACATACATGGAAACACATAGACATATACATACACACATGCACTCAGAATATGACATATGTATACATACACATGTTTATGCATACATGCACACATACATACATGCACAAAACATATGCACCCACCCGGACTTGTGTACACACCTTTACACACATGTATTCAAACATTATGCATGCTCAGAAAATATCTGTCACACACACACACACACACACACACACAACACACATACACACAAGTACACACATATGCACATATAAACACACATACATGCAAATACTCAAATATACAGAGGGGAAAATTAGCATTTTATACCCTGCTGATTTTCTGAGTTTGCCACCTTACAAAAATAGAATGGTGTATAATTTTCAGGGTAGGCCCATCTTGAAAGTGGCAGATAGGGGACAAAATGACTATACCAGGTCGAGGGAAAGATGGATGGGACCAAGTACAGGGAAATCTTGCGTGAAAACCTCATTGTCTCAGGACCTGAAGATGGGTTGTGGTTGGGTGTTCCAGCATGACAATGACCCAAAGCATATGGCTAAGGCATAAAAAGAAGTGGCTCAAGAAGAAGCACCTTAAGGTAATAGAGTGGCCTAGTCAGTCTTTCGGACGTTAATCCTTGAGAGAATCATGGAGGGAGCTGAAGCTTTGAGTTTCCAAACGACAACCTACAAATCTTAAGGATTTCGAGAGGATGTGCAAAGACAAGTGGGACAAAAATCCCCCTAGGATCTGTAAAAACTTGGTGACCACCTACAGGAAATGCCTGACTGCTGTGCTTTCCAAAAAGTGTTTCTTCACCAAGTACTGAGTTATATTTTACTATAGTGTGAAATACTTATTTTTTCAATAAAATACAAATAAGTGTTCAAAAAATTAATATAATGTGTTTTCTATAATTTCTTTTTTATATTCTATCTATTACTTTCAAGACAGACCTACCCTGAAAATTATAGACTGTTCATATTTTTGTAAGGTGGCAAACTCAGAAAAACAGCAGGTATAAAATACTTATTTTCCCTCTGTATGCATATGTTCAAGCACATACATATACAAATACACACATGGACACACACATACACATATATATACAAAACTTATGCACACACTCGAACATATCCCTCACCTTAAAATACATGCATTCACACAAATATGCACACATACACATACACATGAAAACGTTGGCGTGTACACAAATATGCATACATACACACTCACATATGCAAACGTGTACATGTACACACACATACATGGATATACAGTATTGCTCATAAGTATTTGAACAAACAGTAAATTTGATTAGTTTGTTTTGAAACTTGCAACAAATGGAGTAAAAGAAAAGTGGTATAGTGGCCTATTGTCAGTATCAGCTGGACAGCAAGGAGTCTATCCCCTTTTTGCTAACATGAGACTAGGGTGATTGTTTTTGTGTCTGAGATGCAGCACCACACCTATCATCAACTCCCCACTTTACCACATAGATACAGGCTGTCCTTCTAGTTTGGCAAGGGCCACAAACTCAGAACCTTATGGCTCTTAGACAGGACTGAGCTTCTAGATGGCAAGGGAGTCTATCCCCTTTGCTAACATGAGACTAGGTGATTGTTTTGTGTGTGAGATGCAGTCACTTTACCACATAGATACAGGCTGTCCTTCTGGTGTGCTGAGTTGGCAAGGGCCAGTATCAAACTCAGAACCTTATGGCTCTTAGACAGATACTCTACCGACTGAGCTAAATATAACAAGGCATTTTGTGATGTTTTGTGGATCTAGATGGATATATATATATATATATATATTGATGAATATGTATGAGAAAATGTTTTGGTGGAGCAGTAAAAATTAAAAGCAGTTGAGATCAATCATTGTTGGGGGTGGAGATTTTAAATTACTCCCTCCCCTTTGAAAAAAAGGGTAACAATTATTTAAAATTCAAAGGATAAAACAATATTGTCCAAAAATTAAAAAGCAAAACAAAGAAAAACATTCTACTCACCCACTGAGGACACCAAGAACTAAGTTGAGCATAAAAAATGATCCGAGCACTATTAGAGGTACAAAATATATCCAATTGTATGCATCCCCTACAGCGTCGTCGGTCTGTAAGTAGAATAGAAAGAAAAAAATTAAACAAACTGGACCTATAGCATAGTGGGTTAAGGAGTTGGCTTAAAACAGTTTCTAAGTGACAGTTATCTCTAGGCGGCAGGTTCAATCCCGCAGAGGGCACATCAGCTGAAATGTTGTACAGATGACAATAAAGATGAATACAATAATCCAAATTATCAAGCCTCATCTCAAAAATTCAGTGAAACAAACTCTAGTTTAAATGTTAGAGAAAGAAAAGAACGAGAGGGACTATAAAAAAAAAATCTGACCTCCCACAAGGCCAGATTAATGAGGGAATTTTTTGTTTTATGTGTCATCCAGTGAGAATCAAACTCACTATTCAGTATTAATGGATCAATGAGACTTGCTTGTGAACAATTATACCACAGAAGCTATTGATGGGAAAACATGGCAGGCTGCTTGGTTGGATTTTGCGGCATGTCAATCCTTGTTTGGTTATTTGATGCCCGAATGCATTTTGTTTTATTCACTCTTGTTGTGTATTCAATTTGTTTTTTCAAACTCAATTTTTTAAACACATTTTTTTAATACTCATTTTTTCATCTATTTCACCCATAGATGGGACCTTAACAGGTACTACTACTCTGAGTCAGGATGGACCTAGGAGTAATGGCAATAAAGGGGTGGGCCTCTCAGACCGTCTATCTAGTCGAAGTAAGGGCCAAAGTGGAGTGTTGCATGTCATGAACTGCTCAGCCACCAGGATTCTGTCCTTAAGCATCATGGGTCACCACCCGTGGTCAACAGGTAGTTCTATTGGGGGTGGAAAAACTAAGAAACAAATTGAAATAGTCCCATTATTTACTTTATCGATACTTACATAGTACAATACTTGTGTCCATCCTTCCATCGTTACACATTGGAAAACAGTCAACATGGCGAATCCCATGTTATCAAAACTAGTAATTCCATAATTTGGGCCAGCCCAATTGAAGCGGCATTTTGCGATATTCGCACGACAATGATATCCGCTCCCTTCATTCGCACAGGGTCGTATCGTATCTTCATCTCCGTATTCAATGTTGTCTGAAAAAACAAAAAAAAAAAAAAAATTAATATGAATTTAATGATGGAAACAAAGGATAATGATAATTTTTTAAAAATAGCTTTTGACAGAACTTAACCATATTTTTGATATTTGTACTCAAACTGGAAACTTACAATTAAGGAAGATTTCAAAAACTAAGTGTTGTAGAGTAGCTTGCACCCCTCAGCACTCTACCAGATGGACTGGCTCATTGCCTTAAAATAGCCTATGGGGTAATTCCATGTCAAATCATCCAGGCTATGTCACCCACCCACTTCAATTTTTCTGAAATTTTGTTCAAGTGTAGATTATGATAAATTTGAGCCTCCAATTCTAAGTTATGTTGATTTTTTGCCCTCCAAATTTGAGGGGGGTTGCAAGAAATGGCGACTTTTTGTAACCTATTTTTGTCTGTAAAAGTAGTTATAGTGCCTCCCTACTCCTAAGAATTGGTTTATATAAGCATTTTTGCCCAAGGTATCCAAAAATGCTATCAAACTAACTTTTTGGTACAAATAATGTTCAATATATATGAAATATAAAATATCAATATAAATAAAAAAAATCTTTTTTATTATAGATGCAGTGCCACATCGGGATATTGATTTTGCTATGAAAAAATCAGAAATCATCAATTACTTTTTATAAATAACAATTTTACTTTTTTCTGGATGATTTGACATGGAATTACCCTATGATTAAAGTGGATGAACAAGCTGAATAATATTCAGACTGACTTTACTGTGTTGGCTATACTGCCTTTGACCCTCCTCTATTTAGTGTAAGTTTTGTATTGTTAATTGTTTGTACTTATTTGTTCTGTGTCTTGTATGTATCGTTGGCACCAGATGCCATTGGCACACCATTCTTCTGCATATCATTTCCACCTGATGATACAACACTAAGTCTATTAACCAATTGGACAATTTTGCTAATTGAATAATATATTTTTGGAACAAATTGCCTAATCTGATCAAAACCACAAAAAAATTTAAAGATTGAATAGATTGAAAATATATTGATGACACATGTTCATAAGATACTTTTTTCTATTAGGAAAACATTTTTTTGAATATAAGAATAAAAAAATGTTTGATGAGTTTGAGTTCTCACATTTCTTATATACATATATCTTTTTAGTCTAGTGTATATAAGATATTTTATAAGATATTTTCATGTAATTTTGGTAAATATATCTAATAAAGTGAGATGCCGGTTGTATTTTCATTTTTGCGTAATTTAGACGACAATTTACTCATTGTACCCTGCACACACACACACACACACACACACACACACACACACACACACATATATATATATATATTTCACAAAATACATCTAAAATAGGATAATTTCAGAAATAATGATAAGAAAAAAAAATAAAGAGGACATTTTTGGTTTTCTTTCTTTATTTATTTAAGGCATATTAACCTATATGGGTTATTTAATGCCAAAACCCTCTTTGTAGAAGAACAGTATTGGTACTATTTAATGCATGGTTTTGTGACAAGGGGTAAGTGACTGTACATTACAACTGCTTTTTTGTGAGGTGCTGCTTTCAGGATTTGTTAAAGACAGCATGTAGCATCCTTGGGTTGCATGTGTCTTTTTTTCTAATTGTTTCATTAAAGTTCAAGTGGTGCAGCTGTACAGTAGCACTGACATGCTACTGCTTGGACAAATTCTCAGTTTATCTTATCAGTAAGATCAGATTTCCATATTGATATGTCCTGGAAAGGGATATATTAGTAGAAGTAATAGCGTGGTACAATCGAGCAGGTAAGTAGTAATACTGGTGTGATGTCGTTGCAGTAGTAGTAGTATTAGGTGTAGTAGTAGGCATTGTACCTCTACATTACTCGGTATTTATGGTTGAAACTAGCCAATCATATTACTGTGAGGGGGGGGACCCAGGTGTATGCATATTTATTACATCACATATATATATAAGTATGAAATAATTAAAACAAATTTTAAAATCAAAGAATTTACTTACCTTCACTATCATCATTGGGTTTAATAAAGCAGGCCTTGTGAAAAGCACCAGTATAAAATTCCAGGCCAATAATGGCAAATATTACAATAGCAAAGAGCACCAATAAGCAAACTTGTAACAATGGGGCCATAGCCCGAATAATAGACTTTAAAACGACCTGGAGACCTGAAAAAAAAGAAAAAAAGAGATAATGAAATACAATATAGTTAAAATAAAAATACATTCTATATTACCCCTGGCAAAAATGGAATGATTTAATAATACCATTAATACCATTTTAACATTAATACCATTAATGATACCATTAAGTCCAGTGTGAGCAGAAAAAAAAAACACTTCTTGATTTCAAATAGCCATAACATCAAAACTTATTGGAATATTAACTGTCTGAATTCACACCAATGAATTTGATGTGAAGGCTCCCAGTTCTGACATGAATCCACCTGAATTCAACAAAAAGATTCCCATGTTCAACAAGAATTACCTGAAGAAGGCCAGAGTGCACATTGATCAAAATATTGTGTATATATAACAATATTTTAGGACAAGTTCGAAAAATCTTAATAATAAAATTTATTAGAATATGTTAATAAATATGGTAACATCACATTCATAAACTGAACATATTAATTTTCACACAGGCAGAATCAATGTGCACCCTCCCAAAGGCTGTGAAATCAAAGAATTGCTCACCTAGAGTAAAGTGTTTTTGTGCTCATTTTGTATATTCTATGAAGCCAGAATTTTCATCTATTAAATACAAAATGTTTTGAGTCTTATCTGTTATTTGTTTATTTACTACTAAATAAAAAAAAAAAATCCTCTTAGTGTGCCATTCCATAATTTTTGCCAGGTGTAGTTCTATAAAACAGTCAAAATAAACTAAGCTACCAATATAAAAAAGGGAAAACTGATAAAGAAACTTGCAATGGATATGTAACCCTAATGACAAACACAGTGTGGAAATGACTGACAGTCATGGGTCATAGCTCTTTTCTTTTCCAGTGTGAGAATCTGGTATCAACAGTGAGGTTTAGCATTTAGACAACCCAAAAAGGATTTCTAAATTCTCAAGTGGAATGAAATGTCTCCTCCTTCGAATTTAAAAAAAATTACCATGTCATTTCCTGCCTGAGGTAGAGGGCTTGGGTAAATATAGCAATCATTCTTTGGAACTTACTGCACAATGTTCCATGACAAGCCGCAAAGAAATGTCTGAAGACAAAATGTGACAATCTTGTTGCAATATGTTCTCTACCACACAAATGATACAAGTCCTTATAAAGTTTGTGGTCAAATGAAAACCACAGATTTTTTTGTTTTCTTTTCTGTTGGGTGTTGAAAAATGTGGTGTAGAAACAAGAATGTCATTTAAAGAAGCTGGTTATCTCTAGGAAACACCATAATAAATATTGGGATATAAGAATAAACTGAGTTTGTTGACTTCTTACCATCACCTGAATGTAAAATGATGATTGACAGTTTTTGAGTTCTGACCAGGATCAAGTGACAACTTTTTGAGCCAACCCGATATATTACAAAATAATTCCCATGGTCAGGTTACTGTCATAATATAAAAGCTATAATAGATTGGTCACCATGAATGATACTAAGAAAAAATGAATAATAAAAAAATGAGAAGACTAAAATTGGGTTACAGAAAGTGAGGAAAGAGGAATATATTGTTAAAACCCAAATGTAAATTGGCAAAAATAATTATCACAATGAAAATGCATAGAAAGCGCTTTGATCCATGTGTTTCCTACTGTCAATTTACACCCCGGTTTGAATAATATATACTTTCTCTCATTAAATTTTATACTCCTGGACTGTGGGGTATTAAAAGATAGACGCATTTATGGGAAAAAATTCTGAAAATATTTTTTTTATTTTGCTGTTTTCAAAAAGTCCCTCTTATTTATTGAATGATCCTTGGATATCGATGATATTCTGGGACAGAAAGAAATATAAGATGAGCTTATTTACACATAAAAATCATGTAATATATCTTTGATATGGAAGAAAATGAGAAACTTACTTGGAATCCCTGAAACTAGTTTCAGAGGCCGAAGAACTCTTACGGCTCGTAGTGTTCGTAGATCGAAGGAATTACTTGCAGGAAATATGGAAATAAATCTGAAAATGGAATAAAGATATTTTCAAAACTTAATATATTGTTTTTAACTTGAATATTTTATTTGAATTAAATCTATAGATTAATCATCAGGGTGGTATGAAAGTCTTGTCACCCTTACCTATTGTTTTAACTTTCATTATTTTTTGTTTTAATGATATATCATCATCATCATCAGGACACAGATACCTTTGACACTCTCTCGCTAACTGTCCCTATCGTTCATTGCCCCTGGCATGTCAGTATGACCTACATTGACCAGCTCTGCATGTATACTAGATGCTATGCAGAGGATCCATTGAGAGCAATGAATGAAAGGGATGATTGCTGAGAAATTGTCATGGATATCCATACTACTAGCATGATATGATGATGATGATGATATATATATATATATATATATATATATATATATATATAAAGGAATTTGATAATTTGCTTTTGAAGCATTGTTATGTAAAGTATATTATTATTTATATTTTATATTATTATTTATATTTTTTTATTATATACCTACAATCTCCCTCCGACAGAGATTGAAAGCTCTGTCAGAGGAAGATCATATTTTCATAATAATAATAATAATAATAATAATAATATATATATATATATATATATATATATATATATATATATATATATCTGTGAAACATGGATACTGTCCTGGAAATAGTTGAGGATATTTGACTTCTATTGTGAATGAAATATATATGAAAATGTAACAAATATCATGGGACAGAGATGTCATATATTTTTATTCCTTTTGTTCTGTCCTATAATAGTTGTTACATTTAGTACATTAAATATATATGCAAATGTCACAAATATTATGGGACATAAGTAGTCCTATATTTTAATCCATTACTACTTCTGTCCCATAATAGTTGGTACATTTAGTCCATGAAATAAAAAATGAAAACGTAACAAATATTATGGGACAGAGATAATAGAATATTTTTTAAATTTATTACTACTTCTGTCTCATAATAGTCATTACATTTAGTGTATGAAATATATATGCAAATGTAACAACTAGTGAGTGTCCATAGTAATAAAAACATTGTATGTCAATTGAAATGTCCAGGGTCATCTAAAGGTCTTGTCACACTCTATATAATTTTTTACAGATTAAATAATTACATAATACAACCTAAAGTTCTAGAAAATAATTCAATTTTTAAAGATATTTTTAGAGGTAAAATAATTACATAACTTATATATTATTGTAGTGGCATTTCAGTCTCGGAAGACTATATAATTCTTGTGCCCCTGAAGTTACAGTGACTCCTGTGACTGTGAAGTCTAATGTTTGAAAAACAGCCTTGACCACAGATGTCACATGTGAAGACTGTCCCAGTGAAGATGTTGATGTGCCGGTGCGTTGCTGTCGTCACTTTCTTCTGGACCTCTTGGCTTCATGGTGTTGTGCCATGGTGACTTCAGACATGAATAGTCTGCTACTGAGAGCCTGCAACCAGGGTGGTCCTGAGCCAAATTTTCCCAGCTGGAAAGGGTAATGCCAAAGCACCTGAGATAATTCTTGTAGACATCCTTAAAATGCAGCTGGGGGCGACCAATCTCTCTCTTACCAGATTATATATTATATTATCAAAACAAAATATAATGAAAGTTAAACAATATGTCGAGGTGACAAGACTATCCAACCATCCTGTACTATATTCTTGTTAATGTCTTAATTATAGAATGTATGTCTGTGATGACAAGTCTGAAAGAAATATTAAAAATCTTACTTACCCTGTTACAACTACCACGAAATCCATGATGTTCCAGACGTTTCGTAAATAAGATCCTTTATGTAGTGCGAATCCTAATGCGACTATTTTCAATAAAGCTTCTACGCAAAATATTCCAAGGAAATAGAACTCTGTAGCCTCCTGCAAAAAGAAAAAGACAAATGTTCATGTTAGTTTTTACTTTATTACTAAAGAAAAAGGCTTTGATACAAAATCCAAAGAGTAATAAACAATATTATCATCAGCATCATTATAATAGGCACACTAGTGCTATGATAGACCCTTTGCTGCTATGATGGACCCACAGTACCATGATGAACCTAGTAGGGCCATGATTGACCCATTGGTGCATGATTGATTCATTGGTGATTCTACTGGTGTTATGACTGACACACTGGTGGGTGCCATGATTGACCCATTGGTGCATGATTTGCTGCTATGATGAACCCGCAGGTGCCATGATGAACCTAGTAGGGCCATGATTGACCCACTGGTGCCATGATTGATCCATTGATGCCATGATTGACCTACTGGTGTTATGACTGACACACTGGTGCCATGATTGACTCATTGATGCTATGATAAACCCACAGGAACCTAGTAGGGCCATGATTGACCCACTGGTGCCATTATTGGCCAATTAGTGCTATGATTTGACTCATTGGTGCTATGTTTGACCCACTGGTTGCCTAACAGAGCAACCATTTTCAGTATTTCTTTGAATTGAATAGCTTTGCATTAAAGTGAAATCTATATGCATTTTTACTCAATTTTTTTACAAAATAATAAACAATATCATCATTAGCATCATCAAAGTGTTCAAATGATGTCACAGTCCAGCATGTTAACCACTTCATCACAGGGACTTCCTGATGATTAATGTATACCAAAAATCAACCAATACATTTATGTATATATATATATACATATACATATACATATATATATATGATATACCAAACTTGTTGGTAAACCCTTGTGGTAAGAAAAAACCCGGCAAATAGTTTGATTGTAAAAATATACTACCAAACATTACCTGGGAAAAAAAAAATTGCAAAAAAGAAAAGACCAAGGTTAGTCGTATCAACCAAAAATCATCGGCTGATACTACAATACTTGGCCAAAAGAAAAAAACAATTTATATATATGTATATATATGAAAACAAGGATATGCTAAAGAAATAAGTAAAGAGTACTCAATACCTAAGTAGAGCAAATAATAAAGAGTCAGATCTTAGCCCTGAAGAGCACTAAGCGAAACTTTAGTAGGTATATCTGACTCATTAGGTTTAACTTTATATATATATATATGTATATATGTATGAATGTATGTATTATTTTTTTCAAACAATACATGTGGCTTCACTATATTTTGTAAAGGAATACTATAACAATAATAGAACACTGAGGAAATTTTAATTCTTTTCATTTGAAAATATTTTTCAGATGAAGCATTTAACATCTGCTATTAATTGCTCTGAATATGGTTTAACAAAAAAGCAAAACATACATAGGCATATAATCATGTATAATAAATAATATGGTTATAACTTTGGTTTCTGGCTAGCAAATATTTAGTTAGATGTTTACTTTATACTGTTAAACAAAAGGATAAAGATTTAGTGTAGTAAACCTGACAGAAACAAAGTCAGGGTCCAGTTTAGTATTATACTTATGTTGTTAATCAATATTGTTAAAAACATAAAAAGATTTTTCAAAATCTAATATATGCTAAAACATAAAGTTTCCATTAAATAGATAAACAAAACAAAAAAAAAACCCAGAAAATTTGGTGGCTATATAAATAAATACATCCTCTAAATATTTTATTTGTTCATATCTTTATATTTACACACACACACACACACACACACACACACACACACACACACACTGCAAAAAAAAAAAAAAAACAACAACAAACAAACAAATGGTATATTATCATATCTTCCTTTCAATTAGATACTTGCACATATGAGAGAAATTTAAATGGATTTTTACTAAATTTTTACAAAATGTTAAACAATATCATCATCTGCATTATCATGATCGACCCACTGTTGCCATGATTATTCTGTTTCTCTTAACAGAGCAATTATTCACATATCTTCTTTAAATAGCTGTGCATTAAAGTGAAATTTAAATGAATTTTTACACGTGTATGGCAGGACCACATGGACCCTAACGAAAGCACTGAGAAAAAGTTTGATGGGAGCTGCACAAGAATGTTGTGAGCTGCCTTGAAGAAATCCTGGAATCAGCATCCCACAAGAAAACAGCTGTATGGCCATCTGCCTTCTATTACACAAACCATCCCGGTGGGGTGAACAAGAAATGCTGGATACCGTTGGAGAAGCAAGGATGAACTTATTAGTGACTTTCTCCTATGGATAACTACACACGGACACACCAGTGTAGAACAACCAGCAAAAACCTGTAATAATCAGCTCTGTGTGGACTTTGGATGCTGTGCAGAAGATCTGCTGGGGGCAATGTTCGATAGGGGCAGTTGGTGAGAGAGAGCCATGGGGATCCATACTGTTGGCATACCTTAATGATGATGATAATGAAATCTAATAACTAATAAAATCTAATCTGGCCTTCTTAACTCTTTGCCTACTTTAAGCCACTCACAGCAGCTGTCCCATCACTTTGAAGTAAAGTACAAAAACGGAGGGTTAATTTATTATAATTGAGCATAAGGACTCAGATTACAATCATAATAGGATTTTATTTGAATAGAATGAGTTCTGAGTGAACTTTGAAATATCCTATTGTACAGGTAAAAAATACCAAGAAGATTTTGTACAGCCGTGGGGGAAATTTTGTAGGCAAAGAGTTAAACTAGCAGTAAAAACTTACTGAGTAAAAGACAACATAGGCCCCCAATGGTGTTGTATATATTAATTCTCATAATTTGCAAGGACTTATATGATTTCAAGTAACTATTCTAATTTAATAATAATAATAACCATTTGTTTGTACACAGTTATATGGTATCAAGTGTTCCTATCTAATTCAAATGATTTTCAAGCAGCTCTATTTGACCAATAGAGGATAACTGAATAAGTACTATCATTCAGTTCAGAACCACAAGGTTCCACGTTCAATACTGGCCCTTGCAACTCAGCGTATGAGAAGCACAGGGATCTGTGTGGTAAGGTGGGGAGCTGATGGTAGGTGTGTCATCCCACCTCAGATGCAAAAATGATCTCCCTGGTCTAGTGCTAGTGAAAATGGGATAGACTCCCTTGCTGTCTGGCTGGTACCGACTATGGACCACTCTGTCGACTTTACTTTACTTCCTACCATGCCAAGTTAAAGAGACCTGGAAATAATGGCAACAAAGAAATTTAGCTTGAAGAAGTCATCATTACTTTATTTCAAACTAACTATATTTCTTTGAGCTTACACTTCCCAAATATAAAGCAAGGCTGGCCTTTCAGTTACTGCTATTGTGAGCTACATCTGAGAAAAAAAAATGCAATCGGGATAATCAATAATTCCTTCTCACTCACCCCCCCCCCATCTCCGACCATGTCCTGTTCTTGGCACGGTGCCATACAATGTGTCACCCTTAATCTAATCCTGCTATGGCTTCTACTCTCCAAGAGAGGCTTGTTTCATGTCCTCTCTGCATCAAACTTTGCTGACCGCTTCTTCGGCATTTAGCAAGTGTCCACTTCTTGCTCGACATCGCTCTCTGGAATTGTGTGCACTGGTAATCAATGAAGGCGCCTAGTTTTCAAGATCGTCACTTTCAATGCATATGCTCATCAATCATTTTAAATGTCCCCAAAGATGTCGGCCAAAAGCAATTGCAATTATACCTTTCAGTAGTAGTAGTAGTAATAGTAGTAATAGTAATGAAATAATAGTAGCAGTAATAATAATAAAAGTAGTAGTAGTAATAATAATAGTTTGGTTTGGTTTGTTTTGTTTTATGGCATATCAATCTCAGTGGGTTATTTAATGTCGACAAAGTTTTTAAATAAATTAATTCTTAATGGATACTTAAATTTTTTTTATAAACACATTTTTTCTATTTAACCCATAGATGGGACCCTAACAGGTACTACCACTCCGGGTCTGAGTGGACCAGGGAGCAATGGTGATGAAGGAGTGCTCTACAATCCCCAAACCTCCAGAACTGGAACCTGACCATCAGTTAGAGTTTAACATCATTACCAGGACATGAAGATCCTCAGCCACTGCCTTCTAGCATATATATGATAAAAAAGGGTTGGGGATTGCCATAAGGGCAATAGGGTTGGCACAATCATGTAGGTGCTAGGGCTTGACATGACCAGCCGATTGATCAGAAGGTGTCACTCTGACTGCCTGTCTAGCCTAAGTAAGGGTCTAAGTGGAGTGTTGTTTGTCATGAACTGCTCCTCCATTATGATTCCACCCTTAAGCATCATAGTTTGCCACCCACTGCCTACAGTGGCCCAAGAGGTGCAGTTGGTGTATTCTAAAGCCCCAGACAACAGGGCTGAATAATAGTTGTAGTTGATAGGTTGGGTTTTATAGTGTGTCAACCCATTGGGTCATTTTTCATTCTTTATGGGTACTAAATTTGTTTAAAACACATTTTTTCTATTTAACTCATAGATGAGACCCTAACAGGTACTGCCACTTCAGTAGACCTGGGAGTAATGGCAATGAAGGGGTACTTCACACTCCTCAGAGCTCCAGAATTGGAACCTCACCATTAGATACAGTTTAATGTCATATCCAGGACACCCCAAAGATGTTGGCCAAAATTAATTGCATCATACCTTTCAGTGTTACCCAACAGTAGTAGTATTAGTAGTAGTTGTAGTATTAGTAGTAGAAGTAATTAAATAATAGTAGTAGTTGTAGTATAAAAGTAGTAGTAATAATGATAGGGTAATTCCATGTCAAATCATCCAGGCCATGTCACCCACCCTCTTCAATTATTCTGAAATTTTGTGCAAGTGTGGATTTGAGCTTCCAATTCTAGAAATTGACAGAGTTATGTAGATTTTTAGCTCTCCAAATTTGAGGCAGGGTGGCGAAAAATGGTGACTTTTTGTAACATATTTTTGTCTATAAAATGAGTTTTAGAACTTCCCTACTCCTAAAAAATTGGTTTATAAAACCATTTTTGCCCAAGGAATCCCAAAATGCTATCAAAAAGTCTCAAAGTCAACCAATTTTAAGTTATTGATGATTTCTGATTTTTTCATAGCAAGATCAATATCCTGGTGTGGCACTGCATCTACGAGAACACTTTTTTCTATTATTATTTCACATATAATGAACGTTATTTGTCCAAAAAGATAGTTTGATATTTGCTCAGAACCACAGCTACAATATCAGTTAAAATTTTGCAAATCAGAAATCATTAATAACTTAAAATTGGTTAACTTTAAAATGTTTTTGATAGCATTTTTAGATTCCTTGGCTAAAATACTTTTATAAGCCAATTTTTAGGAGTAGAGAAGCTCTATTTCACAGACGAAAATAGATTACAAAAATTACTTTTTTCGCAAACCCCCACCAAAATTTGGAGAGTTATGTCGATTTCTAGAATTAACATAACTCCACCGATTTAGGGATTTGGAAACTCAAATTTTGGGAAAATGCTAATATATTTCAATCGGAAATAATGAAAAGATGAAAAGAAGAAAAGAAAGAAAAAAAAAAGAGTGAGTGAGAGTTAAATCAAGATTATTATACTTTTTACATATTGAACTATTGTGCATTAGCTCTTAAGTAAACATATCAGGTGTTGTAAAAATTAAATTATCATACTGTGGTATATCTACAGGTCCTGCTAGTTATAATGGTTGTAGTAGTAATAACAATAGTAATTAAATAAATAATATCATTAATAATGATAATAATAATAACAAAAATAATAAGGATAGTAGTAATAGTAAATTATAGGGGTAGTAGTAGTAGTAGTAGTAGTAGTAATAATAATAATAATAATAATAATAATAATAATAATAATAAAGTTGGAGGTGCGTGGTGTAATGGTTAGAGTTGTAGGAAATGGACTCATTAATCTGAGTTCAAATCCTGGACAAAGCAACAGTTCTCATAGTGCTAATACCCTTGGGGAAAGTATGCACACAACTACTCTCCCCCAGCTATGGGTGAATAGTAGGGCAGACTGGAGTCTTTGACCTTGGTTAGACAGCCAGTCTAGGAGAAGGAAAACTCTTAATTAAAACCTGTTAAATCCACTTGGGGTGGTTACTACTAGAATAGGCTCAGTCATAATTAGGGATCTATTTCACTCTTAATAATAATAATAATAATAATAACTAACTAACTAACTAACTAGGTTAAGATTAAAGGGGACTTTGTAATTAATAGAATGATAAAAATGATAAGCGTATATAAATATCTGTTTAATTGAGAGCTCTGTATATAGCAAATCCCTAGGACTTGCGCATTTTGTATTTACCACCATTAGTTTGTAAAACTGTCACTAGAGGTCTTCAATCATAGTTTGAAGAGTAATTTAGCTGTTTGTAACCTGACATTTTAAACTGAATAAAATTTGAAACCCAATCAAAGAATGCTAAATTTAACAACTTTCTATGTTTATTTTAGCATAAAATTAGATGCATATCTATTAATGATAATAATTAGATCACAAGAAACTATAAAAAAATCTTTTGGAAAACAGTAACTCTTTGACTACCAAATTTTCCTCATGGCTGTATTAAATTTTTGGTTATTTCCTATAAGTCTAACATAAATAAAGGGGAATCATGCTGATAAATTATTTATTTATTTTCCCATTAAACTAACCCTAAACCCTAACCCTAACCCTAACCCTAAACCCTAACTCTAAACCCTAACCCTAACCCTAACCCCGTCTTCTTTTTTCCTAGTAGATCAATAAATAAATAAATAATTTATCAGTCAAGAGTGGTTCCCCTTTGTTAGAAATAACCAAATTTTTGTTGTATTTTTCTTGTTCAGATTCTACCCAGCTGAAGAAATTTGTAGAAAAGTTTCTCACTATTTTGATAAGACATTTTACTATTTTAATTATAATTTTTCTAATTGTTGTCACATACACTCATAGAGTTAAACAATTTATTTCCTACTGAGTTGCATTCTAACATTCTGTATGATGAGATATTCCAAAGTTCACTATCTATTCACCCCATAACTCTTCCTATTCAAATGAAATACTATCATTATTGTACTCTGAGTCCTTCTGCTCAATTATAATGAACTACAATCAGTTTGCTTGGGTGTGGTATGTGTAGAAGCAGTAGTGAGAGAGCTGCTGTGAACGGTTTAAAGTAGACAAAGAGTTAGTGTATGTATATTTATTTACTCAAACACTCTACCACAGGCAGGATATGACATAAGATTAATTTTCAAGCAGAGTACAGCTGGTGGAATTCAGAGTTTTCCTTCTCCGAGATAGGTTCACTATCTTTCTGTCTTACTATTATCTGACTGTTGCTATATTTCCCTTTCTTCCTCTATCTCTATCTATCTATTCCAATTTGTTGGTATCTGCTCTGTCTCTGTCTCTGTCTCTCTCTATATATATATACATATATATATGTGTATGTCTGTATTGATATCTGTCTATCTATCTATCTTTTATGCTCCAGTGCACACAAAATTTATTTACAGTCTGTAAAATAGATACACATAGATGCTCTGACTTAAAGTAATCTTGAATGCCATTCGATCATTCTTGGTACCATTATATAATTTGTAGATGCCTATATATATATATATATATATATATATATATATATATATATATATATATATATATATACGTTTCTTTGTTTTATGGCATATCAAACTTTGTGGGCTATTTAATGCTAAAACCATCCTTGTAGTACAGTAGTGGTAATATTTAACCATAGCTGGGAGGATGAAGGGATGAAGGGGTTCATACCTTTCACAAGGTATTAGTCTGAAAGTGAAAACAATTGTATGACTGGAGTTTGAACTTGCTTATTAGGATGCTGCAGTCCAGCACATTAGTCATTACGTGACTGGGACTTTCCCCACTTTAGTTGGGGGATACAAAACTGTATGTCTTACAGGTATTAGTATGCAGTTTCAACTTTAATAGAAACTGCAACTCTACTTTTTTTATTTATGTACAGGGACGGTTTAGCTCAGTCGGTAGAATGTTCGATTAGGAACCTCAAGGTTCTGTGTTCAATACCGGCCCTCGCCAAGTAAGTGTGTGAGTAGCACAGGGATCTGTAAGGTAAAGTGAGGAGCTGATGGTAGGTGTGGTGCTCCACCTCAGATGCCCAAAAATATCCTTGGTCTAGCACTAGTGAAAAGGTGATAGACTCCATCGCTGTCTGGTTGATACCGACTTTAGGCCATTCTGATGACTTTACTTACTTATTTATTGTACATACCTAGGGGTTGATGAAGGATTGAAGATTTCATGAAGGGGTTGATTGTCTAAAAAGTCTGGTGAACCCTGATCTAGAAAGAGCATGAGGGGGTTAATACCTTTCCCAAAGGTATTAGTCTGAAAGTGAACATAATAATCTGACTGGAGTTCGAACTAAATTACTATTATTTAGTTAGTATTATTTGTATTATTGGACTATTGTCCTCATCTTTATTGTTATCTGTATGTTTCAGCCAATGCACCCTCCAGTCTTCTTCAGGTATTTCTTGTTGGACTTGGGAACCTTCTCAGACTCAGGAACCATCTTGGACTCGGGAACCTTCTAAGAAGGCCGGAGAGTGCATTGGAAGAAACATTGTACAGATAAAAATGAAGATGAGGACAATAGTCCAAATAATACAAATAATACTAATCATCAAGCCTCATCTCAAAAATTCAGAGAAATAGTATTATTTTGTTGCCCAGCAAGTTAGCTACTATGCCATGAGGACCCGACCAATAAAATTTATCATAGACATTTTAAAATCTGACGATAGAATTAACATTGAATAGAATTAATTAAGAATCTACATCGATAAGTAAATAGGAATTGTCTTTTGCTAAATGAAAAGAGGGACGAATTAAAAAATAGAAAAAAAAATCTAATTCTACAAAAACAGATAAAAAGTATAATTCAAATAAAAAGAGAACAAAACAAAAAGATTGTTGACTCAAAAATCCCATGAAATATTTGGCATTGTAACAAGAAAAGGAAAAAAACCCAAACAACAATGGACTAATCAAAATGAATGTCCACTATTCATAATTAAATGTATTTTCATATTATGTTTATCTATCAGCCTTTCATTTGATTCTTCATTTAATTCCTATAAAAGATATTTCCTCTTATATATATATAATTTAGCTATGGCCAAAATTACACATATTTTTTTACCTTCACACAAATTAAAATTCAACAAAACTCGGAATAAATTAATGAAACTTAACATAATTTTTGCTGAGGAAAGAGGAAGTATAAAAATAAAATCATGTAAAAATTATTTGTTTTACAGTTTTTAAAATGGGACAATTTTATAAATTAATTCAGTGAAAGTGGTGCATTTTTGCCTGTTTTTTCTCTCTTGTGCTCTTTTTAACATGATTTAGTTATAATTAAGTCATTCATAGAAAATCTTTTTTATATGTAAGTTTAGGCTCTGTTCTTAAAGAAAAAAACTAAAATAAGCGACAATTTACAATTTTAGATTTTTATAAAAATATAAAGAAAGGCCATATGTATATATATTATACAACACATAAATTATCACATAAACTAGTACATACAGATATAAATATTTTGCCTTGATTTTATATTTTTAAATCACCTTTTAAGTTCATAGAATCTTTTATTAGATTAAAAACTTACTAAAACCAATATGGCTGAACTAATGACATGTAGGGCAGGGGTTAAGGGTTGCATGCCACCCACTCGAATCTATGATACGTCCCCCACCCTGAATCTGTTATAAGGGCCTTCACTCTACTACACATCAATTTTCATAAAGTAGTATCATATAAAATATATAAACCCCCACCCTTCTGGGGCTCTTAAGCATGCTTGACTCCCCACCCTCTATTCAGGAGATTTGGATATAGTAACTTAAAGCCATTTTTTTAGACTAAATAATTATGGCTTATAAAATATTAATTCAATTTGAGCCTATATCTCATTCCAGTTAATTTTGAACAGTTTGACTGTTGAGCAAACAAAGTGTTGAAGAACTTATGAAGATCTCATCCAAATTTTGATGAGATCTTCATAAGTTCCAACTGTTCAAAATGATTTTCCAAGTTGAATCATTGCTACGCTCACACTGACAAGAGACACCTGAAGAAGGCCCTTGGGAACAACTGCCGAAACATTGTGTCTTTATATACCACAATAAAGATGCGGACAACAGTCTGAAAAATCAAAATTATAGGAATAATACAATTATTGTTTCATTGAATACTGGTATCTCTTTGCAACAGATTTCTTTTATCAGTGCGTGAGCGTAAGTTTGTCCGAGATTGGTAGGAAAGGGGTTAAATCTAATTATAAAATTATAATTACAGAAATAAGCTTGAAAGATGAGTTCAAGTGTGAAATAAAGCTTGAACCGTTCAATAATTGCCACTACAAACTCCCATGATGCCTTTTAATAGTGCACAGCTAGAGAGTGAATTGGTTCAACAAAAACTGTTGGCTTTTAGAGCTGTTTTCATTAGTAAATTACAATAAATAAAACAATCAATTTACCCAAACAGCATAGACAATATGTACCATATTACCTTTAGGCACCCCTTTTTGATCTCGATTAAGAAAGGACTTGTTTTTCATTTACACCGTCAATATCCGGTTGTTTGTTAGGGGTTAGGGTTAGGGGTTAGGGTTAGAGGTTAAGGTTAGGGTTAGGGATTAGAGTTTGGGTTAGGGTTAGGGGTTAGTTTTATAATTTTTTTTAAAATCTAAAAATCTTTTGTTAAAACAACCGGATATTGATGGTGTAAATGAAAAACATGTCCTTTCTTAATCGAGATCAAAAAGGGGTGCCTAAAGGTCATATGGTCCGACAATATTTTAGAAGGCAAAAAGTACGAGGGGTGGTGGTGCTGAAAAGTTCTTGGCTCAACTAAAAGAAAGAAAAAGGAACATTGAATTTTTTGCTAATAAGGTCAAATCATCCAGTAAAAAAGTAAAATTGTCACACACCGAATTTCAATTTTTCTGAAATTTTTTCCAGGTCTGGATTCTGTTAAAGTTAGACAATTCCCAAAATTTGCGCTTCCAATTCAAAAAATTGGTGGAGTAATGTTGATTTTTAGCTCTCTAAATTTGGAGAACTGTCTGTGGATGACTGTATATATATATATATATATATATATATATATATATGTGTGTGTGTGTGTGTGTGTGTGTGTGTGTGTATATATGTATATATATATATATGCGCGTGTGTATATATATATATATATACTTTTGGGAGAATATGTGCTTAATTGAAGTCGTACCTCATTTTTGAAAATTAATTAATTACTAATTAATGAATTAGGCGGCTAAAAAAAAAAGCCATATCAAAGCACATTGTTTGTTTGTTTACTTCTCATATATATATATATATATATATATATATATATATATATATATATACAAGGGAGAGTAAAAAATTATCTGCAATTTTGCCATAGTTGTCAGAGGGCCTAAAGATGGTATCAACCAAACAGCGAGGGAGTCTACCCCCTTTTTACTAGTGCTAGACCAAGGAGATTGTTTAAGCATCTGAGGTGGAATGCCACAGCTACCACCAGCTTCTTACTTTACCACATAGACTCATATGCTACTCATACACAGGGTACTAGGAATTTCACTATATTTGCACACAGCATGGTACTAGGAATTTGGCTATATTTTTACATGATAATAATACTTGGAATTTTGCTATAGGAATTTGACTGTTGCCATGCAAGGAATTTTGGAAAATGGGCATTGTCAAATACAGCAGTGAATGGGTTAATTTTCTTTTCCTTAATAGTCACCATTTCTTTCAATAGCAATGTTCCACCTTCGAATGAGAGCATGTATCCCTGCCCACGTAAATTCTGTTGACTGTTCTTTGAGCCACTTCTTCACTACAGATTTCACTTCCTCATCACTGGAATAATGTTGGCCTCTCAAACCTCTTTCACGGGGCCAAAGAAATAATAGTCTGAAGGCGCTAAATCTGGTGAGTATGGAGGATGCAGTAAAGTTGTCCACCTAAATGAGGTGATTTTCTCCCTAGTCCTGATGTGTGGTTGAGTATTGTCATGCAGAAGGAGGGCATTGTTAATTAGCAAGTTGGGTCTTACTAATTGTATTCTTACTCTGAGCTTCGTTAGGGTCTCAATGTAAGCCTTAGTTTTATAAAAAAAACTTCACATGAAATAAAGAAAATGGCATTACTTTTTGACACACTCTCGTATTACAAACTTGAAAATGAGAATTGGATGTGGTGCTAAACCTTAAGAGGATTAAAATAAATCAATCAATATTATTATACCATCCATTTGATAAAGAATGAGAAAAAAAAAGTTATATTGTATAGGTAAAATAGAAACAATATATTAGTTAATCTATTTCTGTATTTCATTTTTTTCTTTTTTTAATCTGAAAAAAAAAAATCTATAAAAAGCCAAAATAAAAACTTAGGGAATTAAGGAAAATTTATTTGGAGATTTAAAAATAAATTTTATGCTGAATTCTTTGATAAAATCATAAAATGATAAAGTCAAAAGGCGAATCATGTGTAAAATCTTTTTTGCTTGGTTGTCATAATAATCAGACTATACTGAAACAACTGAATAACAATCACAACTTAATCATATTATTAATGAAAAATGTTATTAAGATCTCTCTCTCTCTCTCTCTCTCTCTCTCTCTCTCTCTCTCTCTCTATTTATGTTTCTCAATCTTTATTTCTCTCTCTCTCTTTCTCTCTCTTTCTCTCTTTCTCTCTCACATAAAAAAATTCTTTCTCTCACTCACTCTCATTTTCTTTATCTATTTGTTTCTTCTCTATCCTCTCTCTTTCTCACTCACTCTCTCTGTCGCTCTCTCCTTTTTTTCTTCTCTCTCTTTCTCTCTCTCTCTTCCTCTCTCTTCTCTTTCTGCACTTTCTCTCTCTTTCTTTTTTATTCTTTTCTTTCTCCCTTTCTATCCCCCTTTCTCTATTTCTGTTGCTCTCTCTCTCTCCCTCTCTTTCTTTCTCACCCACTCTCTCCTTTCTCTCTCTCTCTCTTCCCCTCTCTCTCTTCCCTTCTCTTCTCTTTCTGAACCTTCTCTTTCACTTTCTTTATATCCTTTTTCCCCTTTTCCATCCCCCTTTCTCTATTTCTGTTGCTCTCTCCCCCCTCTCTCTATCTTTCTTTCTTTTCACTCACTCTCTCTTTCACTCTCTCCTTTTTTTATCTCTCTCTTTCTCTCTCTTCTCTTTCTGAACCTTCTCTTTCTTTCTTTCTTTAAATCCTTTTCTTTCTCCCTTTCTATCCCCCTTTCTATCCCCCTTTCTCTATTTCTCTTGCTCCCCTCTCTCTCCCTCTACCACTCTCTCTTCCTCTCTCTTCTCTTTCTAAACCTTCTCTTTCTCTCTCTTTCTTTATATCCTTTCTCTCTCTCTCTCTCTCTCTCTCTCTCTCTCTCTCTCTCGTTGGCAAGAAAGTAATTGAAGTTATACTTACCAGCTGGACAGCAAGAGGGGTTTTATCTTCATTTGGAAGGTGCTCTTCTAATGCTAACACAATGCAGTTGGCAATAATGGTAAGTAATACCATATATTCGAATGGCGTGAAGTTGAATTAAGGAAACAACAGATTTGTAAGTCAAAAAAACAAACATTATAAAAAAAAACCAACAAAAAACAAAGTCATCTTTAACATATACAATCAGAGATCAAAGAAAACATTCAAAACAAAACAAAAATAGTGTCCTGAGAATGACACTAAATTACATCTGATGGTGAGGCTCAAGCTCTGGACCTCTCAGGAGAGTGGAGTCTCTCCTTGATTATGATTTCTTCCAGGTTCCCTCTGACCTGCAATGGTAGTACCTGTCTATTGGTCAATGACCTAGAATCATGATAATGAGTAAAACTAGACATACAAGATTTCTTTAGAAAGAGACATGGCTGATTTTTTTAATTTTTCAGGTTGGCAACCCTAATTGAAAATCAACTGATCAATTTAACATTGGGCACGTGGGAAAATATTCAGATCCTGTTTGACTCTCAGAATTCACATTCAGCTTGGATTATTACATGTGTGTTTAGTTAAATGTCTCACAAAAAGGAAACAAAAACAATGTCCTGGGTAATCACACCTTACTATGTATGTATTTACCCAACCCCTTCACATGAGCAAGGTCGATTTTTAAAGAGTTTAACAGGTTTGAATTCAGAGTTTTCCTTCTCCTAGACTGGTTACCTAGCCATGGTTAAAGAGCCCAGTCTGCCCTGCTATTTACCCATAACTGAAGGGAGAACTGGATTAATATTTTTCCCAATGGTATTAGCGCTATGTGAGATGCAAACAGCTTTGTCCAGGAATTGAACTCTAGATGACGAATCCATTTCCTATGACTCTAACCATTACACCATGCGCCCCCAATTATTTGGAACCACACATCTTTGAGGCGTAACACAGATTCACAAACATACATGGTTCAAAGTTAATTGACCTGAAAAAATCTAAAAGTTTTCAAATAAAATAACTAGTGCATTAATGTATCAATACTGAAAATTTCATCAGATTTGGTTAATTCCTTGATTTTTAGAAATTTTTTTTTCTTTCAGCAGGGTGACATATGATGGTGTAATTTATGTCAGTTAAGTAGGATTTAAGCAAAATTTGAGGTATGAGTGAGCTTCAGATACGCTTATGTTAATAAATTCACTAAAAACATTCAAAATACCAAATTTATTATGCTAAAGAAAAATATTATTTATTAAAAATAAACATTAAAACATATTACAGCACATAATTCATAACATTCTATTTTATTATGCTTTTATACAATACTGTGATATTTTTCTAATTTAAAAAGACGTAACAAATTTCTCTTATTAAAAAAGATGTAACAAAAATTAGAGTATTTTTTTTGTGTGTGTGTGGAACGGATTAATGGCAATTCAGTTTATTTCAATGGGTAGAATTAATTTGATATATGAGGAAACTGAATAAGTAACAAATTAAAACTGTAATTCAAGGTACCACTGATTTTTTGCTTTATATGAAAATTAACTTTTTATTTATGATAATAATAAAAAAAACTATTTCTCTGAATTTTTGAGATGAGGCTTGATAATTTATATTATTTGTATTATTCATATATTTGCATTATTTGTATTATTATTTGGATGAGGACAATAGTCCAAAAAATACAAAAAATACAAAACATTAAAAAAAAATGTTCCGGGTGTACTTATTTATGGGTGATATTGTAGGTATGTGTACAAACATGTTGGTTAGGTATTGACAAGAAACAGACTTTTTATTTTCTCACTTAAATGTAGCAGCAGTAGTAGTAGTAGTAGAAGTAGTCATGTAAAAGGAGTAGGAGGGGGAAGGAGAAGTAGTAGGAGAAGGAGGAGGAGGAGTGAAAAAAAGAAAGAAAAAGAAAAGCATAGAATCAATAGAAGCCATCAGGTTGTTATGGGTTCCATAGCTTCTAATAGGTCAGCCATCTAGCAGTGATTCACACTGATCTTGCTAGGGTTCCAGTGTATTTAAATCAATACTTGTTTGTCAGTAAGGTAAAACCTTGTTCTATTTCTGTTAGTTGAACAGGATTTTTTTTTACTCTCTCTTCTCTAAGAACAGATAGACTAATGGCACAGACTTGACAAAAGTCAGTGATTAACGTAAACATTTCAAAACATTAAGATGCTGGTGATACATGTTAAAAGAAACATTTATTATGCCTTTAAAATAAGAACATTATCTCCTGAGTATAGTATATATATATATATATATATAATATATATATATATATATATATATTGTCATCCACAGACACCCTGTTTTGAAGTTCCATGTCTCCTTGGTATGGGTATATCTATATCTATATCTATCTCTCTCTCTCTCTCTCTCTCTCTCTCTCTCTCTCTCTCTATATATATATATATATATATATATATATATATATATTCATCAACCTTGGAGAAGGAAGTTTATTTTACTTTTAGGAGACATAGAATAAAAATAATCT
>CM042159.1:15679574-15722074 GCA_023376005.1 Doryteuthis pealeii | reverse complement strand
AAAGTCTGAAAAGACCCAAGAAAGAAGATCAAGGAACATATAATCAGCTCAGCATAGAAGAGACAAAATGACCTTTGAAGACAAGTATTATAAGATGGTAAGAAGAGAAGAAAAAGGGATATATATCTTTAACATTAGCCATTATGTTATGGGGTCTCTCCATTATTCAATTGGAACAGAAAAATATTTAAAAGAAAAACTGGGAATCCCTATTTCTATACTGCTATTGCCTATAAAATATTCTAATATTATATTCTAATTGTAATTTTCTGGACCATATGACCTTTAGGTACCCCTTTTTGATCTCGATTAAGAAAGACATGTTTTTTTAATTTACACCGTCAATATCCGGTTGTTTTTTAGGGGTTAGGGTTAGGGTTAGGGTTAGGGTTAGGGGTTAAGGTTAGGGGTTAGCTTTATAATTTTTAAAAAAAAAATCTAAAAATCGTCTGTTAAAACAACCGGATTATTGACAGTGTAAATCAAAAACATGTCCTTTCTTAATCAAGATTAAAAAGGGGTGCCTAAAGGTCATATGGTCCAATTTTCTTATTCTTAAAGAATATATTATCAATTGCCTATGAATATGTTATTTTCGGTTTAGCTCAGTCAGTAGAGCATTCGGCTAGAATCACAAGTTTCCTGGTTCAATACTAGCCCTCGCCAACTCAGCGTATGAGTAGCACAGGGATCTGTGTGGTAAAGTTAGGAGCTACTGGTAGGGGTGGCGCTCCACCTCAGATGCTAAAATAATCTCCTAAATAATCTAGCGCTAGTGAAAAGAAACACAAGAAACACTAGGTTCTGGGTTTGATACCGGCCCTTGTCAACTGACCGTATGAGTAACACAGAAATCTGTGCATAAAGTGGAAAGCTGATGGTAGGTGTGGCACTCCACCTAAGACACTAAAATAATCTCCTTGGTCTAGCACTAGTGAAAAGGGATAGACTCCCTTGCTGTTTGGCTGATACCAACATTAGGCCGCCCCGATGACTTTACAGCTGAATAGCAGATTACAACATATTACATTTCCAGTATCTTTATTTTTTCAGCAGCCCCACGCTGCTGTGCCAGCCAAAAGCCCATGTTTGAGGGGATCATGGGAGTTAGGGACTAAGGTTTCTAAGGAATAAATTAGGGAACTTATTTTGAAAAGTGAATCATTTTTAAAAACATCTGCTATCTAATTTAAAAACATATTTAATTCAAACAGGAAATTAATTCTTTTGAAAACCATAGTGAATTTCATTTGGATAGAGGTTCTCAACTTATATGAAAACAACATATGAAAGTGTAAAAGACATATCTTATTTTTACATTTTCAGTTATTCTTATTTTTTCAACAGTCTAGAGTTGAGGTACCAGCCAGAAGCTAAGGGTTAGCATGCCAGCCAGGAGCTGAGGGTTTGATGGATGCTGTGGACTCAGTTTTCTAAGGGTTAAATCAGGGAACTTATTTTTAAAAGTGAATTTTAATCATAAAATCATTTTTAAAAAACATCTGCTGTCTATTTTTAAAAATTCAATATTCAAATAGTAAAACTGAAAATTTCAATTCCTATTTTTTTTTTTTCTAAATCTCAAAAAAGTTTCCCCAAATTTTTTTGAAAAAAAAAAAAAAAAAAAAAATCTATTGGTTAATGGTTGTTAACATTGCTAAAATTTATTTGAAAAGCAAAGTTCTGTACAAAATTTTTTATTGTAAGTTTATTCATTTAAAAAAAAATTGCCGTCTACTCAATTAGAATAGAAAATTATTTGAAAGAAAAAAAAAAAGAAAATTAATGACATTAAAAATTTCAACTTTTGATTTCTTTTCTAAACCTTAAAAATGTCCTATTTTCTATTATTTTTACTTTAGTAAATTTCAAATTTGAAAAGAATATATTGAAAAAATTAAATAGTGTTGTAACTTGAGTATCAGAGTTAAGTGAGAAATGATAAGAAGAAACACAATGAGTATTAAGGATCAGGAAAAGGTTTACTAAGCAAAGATACAAGCTGAACAAAGTAATTAGCATTTGCTTGGTTGAATTAACAAGTCATGTGAGATCTCATTTCTCTTTTCCGATGTTTCATCAAATATTATTCCATTCTCCTTACTTAGGTACTATATAACAAATAGTTAATACATCCCATGTAAAAAATAATCTTCCAATACAAGTACAAATTTTCCAAAGGAAATCTGTGTAGAAATTAGAATCTATTTTCTCATTTATGTTTCTAAGTGTTCTTATTACCTATTTTAAATTAGTAAAGTATAGTGCTCTATACACAAAATTCAGCCCAATATCTCAATATATAATATCTCAATATATATATATATATATATATATATATATGAAAATAGTGTGGCCTATATAGTTAACTAACATAAATGAAAGAAAGTGTTGAAAAAATTAAATGTACTTATTATTGAAGGATGTACAGAATAAGCATCATCTATCTATATAAGAATCATAAGTGGAACCCATGCTTCAATATACATACCCCCACATATATATATATATATATATATATATATATATATATATAAACGTACAATGAATATGATTCCCTAATCTCTGGATATGAAATAACCCTTGTCAAGTTGGTTTGGTTTGGTTTCATAGCTTGGGAATGAAAGGGTTCATACCTTTTCCAAGGTATTAGTCCAAAAGTGAATATTATAGCACAACTGGAGTTCAAACAACACTTTCTATGATGTAGCAGTCCAGCATGTTAGCCACTACATGACAGGTATGATGTGTATATTCAAGAAGCAAGGGATGCATCACTTACCCAACATTGAAAGATAAACGGACCAAATATGCATAGCAAATTATCATGGTTCATGCCTGGAGTAAATATTTCATTATTTAATTTTTTATTTTGTTTCAACTGAATTCATTATTCATTCTCGTTGATCTTAAATTAACTTAAATAATTTCATTATAAAAAGTTTTGAATCAAATTAAAATGATTACTAAGTATAATTATCAATGTTAGATAGGAATACTTGAAACCATTTAACTGCTTGCAAAATAATTGTCTTATGAATACATACTTAGAGCAATAATTGTTTAATAGTTATTATCATTTTATTCAATGTAAGTTTTAGACCATTTTTAACTGGTGTTTTATTCATGGAAAACTAAATGACAGCTAGTCTCCCCAGATCTCCAGGATTCTGCTATGTATCGTTACTGATTTTAATAGTTATGGTGTCCAGATAGTCAGTGAGAATATGAGATTATTTCTCTAATCAACCAGTTCCCATAATCTTTTTCTAGGTTTTTGCTGGGGCATTCAAATATCACCATCTACAAGTGGTATCACTGTCACTTTCACGTTCATGTTCCACAGATTTTATAGCTTTCTAAAAAGATCTAAATAATTATATATAAAGACTTGAAAAAAGATTCAGTCAACATTTTGGGTGTCGGGGGTCAGTTTAGCTCAGTTGGTAGAGCACCCATCTATGAATCACAAAGTTCCTGGTTCGATATAGGTCCCCGTGAACCCAAACATGCGTAGCACAGATTGGGTAATCTGATCTGTGTGGAAAATGAGAGTCTGTTTTAAAAAAGAGTTTTTAAAAAATTGAATACCCAACAAGAAGGACTTAAACAAAAATGTCTTCAGCATAAAATAACCCAAGGTTTGAAATGTCAGCCAACCAACCAACCAACCAACTAACCGACCAACCAGCCATCCTTATATGTTAGAATAATAAAAAGTTATTCATTTTTATCTAAGTTCATAACAGTAGTATTTACTTACCTCAGCATATTTTTCAAAACATGCCACTTGTATATTATATCAATTTCCCCCTTGAAATAAACTGAAATGTAATTAATCCATTCAAGCCACCCCCACTCAAACACCCTAATTTTTTTCATTACATTTTTTTATATAAGAAAATATTTTAAAAGTTTTATAAAAACATAATAAAATAGAATGTAATGAATTATATGATGTAATATGTTTTGATATTTATTTTTTATGAATAATATTTTTCTTTGGCATAATGAATTTGAAACTTAAATGTTTTTAGTGAACTTAACATAAATGTATCTGAAGCTCACTCATACCTCAAATTTTAGCTTCCTATTTGGATAACTTTTAAGTCAAGGTATCACTGTATATATATATATATATATATATATATAAGATGAACAAAAAGTGATAAGACAAACAAGAATATTTCTTTTATGTAAGGAGAAAATTTCTTGTGAAGGAAATTGTTTTTAGAAAGTTTAAAATTTTTTCTTCAGTGTTTGACAAGCCACTATAATCCAGGCAGATAAATGTATTAGAAGTGGTGAGTCCATATATATATATATATATATATATATATATATATATATATATATACATTTGATTGTGTGTGTGTGTGTGTGTGTGTAAGTGTTTGTGTAAGTGTGTGTTGTGTGTGTGTGTGTGTGTATGTATTTATGACAATGTGTGTGCATGTGCATGTATGTGTGTCTGTATATGTGCAAGTTATATGTGTAAATTATATATATATAAATCTATTTAGAAACAAATTTGCAGCACTTTCTCGTGAGACAAAAATCATTTCTTAATCTAAATCTATTTTTATCGATGAAAGATCATTTTCCATTTTTAGATGCTGTAATTGCAAATTAAATAAAAAAATTCTAAATCCGGATTAAATTAAAAATACGAACCAAAGATAATCCCTAGATAATCCACTAAGACAGGTTACATTTTTTCTTTCTTTCCTTTTTTTAGTTGTCACTTTTAAATAACTTAGTTGAAAACTGAATTTTAAAAGAATATGCACGACCAGCTGATACGATCGCATAACAACTATTTTTTTAGAGTAAGCTTCTGATGGTACAATAAACATAGGGGCTATGGGCTGCTGTCTACAGCATAACATATTTTCTTTTGTCTCTCTCTTAATACGGTTAGTTCTTGGTAGCTGAAAACATGCTCTATTCAACACTGTTATTGTGCGACCTGTGAGATCTATTGGCCTTTTACCACTTCATTTTATTTGATAATAATTATTATGATCTTGTCATTCATTTAATGTAAGTAAAAAAATAAAGTCATCGGGGTGGCCTAAAGTCGGTATGAGCCAATCAGTGAGGGAGTCTATCCCCTTTTCCCTAGCGCTAGACCAAGGAGATTGTTTTTGCCACTGAGGCGGAGCACCACACCTACCATCAGCTCTTTACTTTACCTCACAGGTCCCTGTGCTACTCATACGCTGAGTTGGCGAGGGCCTGTATTGAACTAGGAACCTTGTGGTTTTGAGCCGAAAGTGCTACTGACTGAGCTAATATAGTTATTAATTTTACTTAATAAAAACTATTATGATGTTGTCATCCTTTTTATTTAATCTACATATTAATACTCGTGTCCCTTAATCATCATTGATTAAAAATGAGACTGTCCAAATTGTCCAAGATGAAATGCAAAAATGTAAATCCTGATTATCTGGTGTTGCTTATCCACCAAATTCTTATTTCTTTTGAGTGTAGTCACCTCGTTTAGATGATAGCCCATTCCGTTTTTTTTAGAAAGAAAGACAGGGAAGAAAAAGGACATGCAACTCAGAAAAATATGAGAGAGAGAGAGAGATAGAGAGAGAGAGAGAAGAGAGAGAGAGAGAGAGAGAGAGAGAGAGAGAGAGAGAGAGAGAGAGAGAGAGAGGGTGAGTGTGTCTAAGTGATAGTTGTAACCTGCTTCAATCGAACATAATGAAAAGATGAAAATAAGGAAAGAAAGAAAAAAAGGAATGAAAGAGAGTTAAATAAAGATTATTATATTTTTTACATATTGAACTATTTCAATAGCTCTTAAATAAACCTATCAAATGTTGTAATATTTAAATTATCATACTGTGGTATATCCATAATTCCTGTTAGTAATAATTATTAATGCTGTCATTCCTTTTATTTAATAATAAATATGATGTTATCATCCATTTAATTTAATAGTAATTATTATATTATCATTCATTTTATTTAATAATAATTATTATGATTTGTCATTCATTTATTTTAAAATAATTATGAAGTTGTCATTCATTTTTTAAATAATGATTATTATGATGATGATGTCATCAATTTTATTTAATAATGATTATTAGGATGCAGCCATTTATTTAATTTAATTATGATTACTATGTTATAACAATAATATTAACAATAATTTGATTAACAATAATTATTATGATATTGTTATCTATTTTATTCAGTAATATTTATTGGGATATTGTCATGCATTTCATTTGATAATAATTATTATGACACTGTCATCTATTTTACTCGATAATATTTATTAGGATATTGTCATCCATTCTATTTAATAATAATTATTAGGATATTGTCATCTATTTTATTCAATAATATTTATTAGGATATTGTCATCCATTTTATTTAATAATAATTATTAGGGTTGTCATCTTCTTTTATTTAATAATAATCATTATGTTGTCATTTATTTTATATAATTAAAAACATGATGTTATTATCCATTTCATTTAATAGTAATTATTAGTATCTTATTAATTTTATTTAATAATAACTATTATGATGTTGTCATCCATTTTATTTAATAATAATCATTACATTATTGTCACCAACTATTATTTAAGTAGGTACTGGAATGAATAGTAAAATAACATAACATTAATTATATGCTCAGTATTATTTGAACTAATTGTCCTGAATAAATCTGAGTAATTAAATCTAAGTTTGTTAATCAACTGACAATATTGACTGCTACTTAAACACTGTCATGACTTACAATACTGTCTCTTTTCTCTGTTATATTCCTTGTTAAACCGAGAAGCTGATCAGACGAGTCTGCACCATAAAGCTTTCTTTGCTATCCTCTACACACACACAGTCTATATTTCACTCTATTATCATCAGGCAACATAGCATTGTTACCAGCCTCTACGTAGAAGCTGTTCAATATAAAAGAGTGTGTGCTTGAGAACAATTTCTTCTGTTTAATTCTATTGATTTTGTGCTTATAGTACAAGCATGATACCATTAACAAATGTGAAAGAGTTTATAACATTGATTAGACAGAGAATGAATTCTACAATAGCAGCCCCAGCCCCCACCCCTTCACTCTAAAAAAAAAGTGAAAAATAAAGATGAATAAAAATGAATAGAAATAAAAATAAAAGAGGAGAAAATGAAAAGGTGATAAAAAAAAGACAAAAAAACATAAAAATAATTAAAAATAAATAAACAGGTTTCACTGGAAAATCCATTAGCATATTTGATAGATAGATAGATAGATTGATTGATAGATATAGATAGATAGATAAATCTCTCTCTCTCTCTCTCTCTCTCTCTCTATATATATATATATATATATATATATATATATATATGGACTTATGTTTTCTTTTGGCCACTACATATGATACTGATGATTATTTTCATAAAGTATGAGTGTGCTGGTCTTTTCTTTTTAAAATTGTTTTTTTTTTCCACAGATATCAGTTTGTAAAATTCTTTTATTTTGAAAACTGAGTTCTCTGGGTTTTTTTTACAATGATAGAGTTTAGAAATAAATGTATATATATATATATATATGGGAGTAAATATGGAAATAAATCCGACAATATAAAGAAAATTTGAAAAAACAAGTGTTCCGAAAATGGGATGAATTTAGATCAGTCTAATTATTAATCAAGTTATTAATCAACTGTTGAAGTCCTTAATTGTAGACTATTTAAGGCTATGAGCCAGTCCATCTGGTAGAGTGCTGAAAGGGTGCTAGCTGCTCTACAACAATAATAAAGATATGTTATGGAGAAAGTGCAGGTAATTTTTTTACTCTTCCTCGTATTTATGACAGATAAGATCTTTTGTGTAATTTCTCACTTGTGTTGTAATTTCATGAGACAGCAAGAAGAAAACACAAAGTGTCATTCAGAGAAATAAATTCATCCCATTTTCGGAACACTTGTTTTTTCAAATTTTCTTCACAAAATTGAATCTGATGTTACTCCAGTTCTGGAAATCAGGAATACTCCTTGATTCTCAAATCCCAGGTCCATATGACTAAACAATTTCAAGAACTACCTTTTGGTGATGTGATTGAGAAAAATGTGTTCCTCCTGTTTTTAGGGCTTAGAATATATTGACTGTACCTCCTGCAGAGAAGTCCCTCCCCTCCCTGCCAAAAAAAAAAATAAAAGGGTTATTTCCTATAAGTCTAACATGATCAAAGGGGAACCACTCTTGACTGATAAATTATTTATTTATTTATTGATCTACTAGGAAAAAAGATGGGGTTAGGGTTAGGGTTTAGGGTTAGGGTTTAGAGTTTAGGGTTAGTTTAATGGGAAAATAAATAAATAATTTATCAGTCAAGAGTGGTTCCCCACTGATCATGTTAGACTTATAGGAAATAACCAATAAAAGGATGCCCTGAGCATGACATTAAACTGAATCTTATAATGCCCCAGTTCTGGAATCTGGAGTACCCTTTGATTGTCAATACTCCCAAATCCACCATGACATGGAGTGGTAGTACATGTTAGGGTCTTCTATATATATTTTCCAACTCCTCTGTATGAGTAGAATATGCCACAAAGTCAATTTCTTAAGCAAAATTTAACAGGTTTGAATTCAGAGTTTTCCTTCTAGACTAGTGGCCTAGCCAAGGTTAAAGAGCCCAGTCTGCCATACTATTTACCCATAATTGGATTCATAACTTTACAAAGGTATGAAACTTTTTGGCTGTGTGGAAATGATACAGAAGAGTACCTTTGATTGATCATTAGGGTAGGTTGATTTTTCGTCTTTTGGGGCGCTTATATAAATCACTTTCTTAACTTTCTGTTATGTTTTTACAAACAGATAAAACACGAAACACTGAATGAAAATGCAAGACCAGGTTGTGGAAAATTCACAAGGTTTTATTTAACACAGAGTTCAGAATGCTTCTACCCTAAAAGTGACTTAACTAGCTCAACCGTGCTGTGCACATGTGTCCACTTGGTACAAACCCCAATCCAAAAGTGTCATGGTGGAAACCCCAATTCCAGGTTCCCATCAGCCCCCAATTGATCAAGAGGCAGCAACTCTATTTTCATTAGGTCTGAACCTAACACTTTAAAAAATGAATGCTGTTCAAAATAAAGTTATGAACCTTTCTATGAATACAATTTCACAACTCGTTATTTTAAAAAAACATCCATCAGACAACAATTTTTCCATCTTATTGTCCTGATGAAGGTTTATTAAAAACTGAAACCTTTTAACGTCAACTTGACTATCAAGAATAAATTCATCTTCTTTTTTTTGGAATACTTTGCTTTTCTATTTTCTAAATATTGTCAGATTTATTTCCAGATTTTACTCCCATCTTTTGAAAAATGACACTATGTATATATTTACCCAGTGTCCTGCCATGGACAGAATGTGACACAAGCAGAATAGAGCTGGTTTGGATTCTCCTAGACTGATTGCCCTAGCAAGGCTAAAGAGTCCAGTCTGCCCTTTTATTTACTCATAGCTAGAGGAGAAGAGATGGATTCATGTCTTTTCCAAGGGCATTAGCACAAAAGGAAATGCAAACCACTTTGTAAAGAATTTGAACTCAGTTCATTGAGTCCATTTCCTATGAAAATAACCATTAGGACATGTGAGTTTCCATGATGGTATGCCATGTATTCTCAGAAGTGTAAGGCCATACATTCTGGGAAATGGGATGTCATCAAACATCAGAGATGTAATGTCACACATTCTCTGAAATATGATCTTGTACATTCTCTGAAATGTAATACCATACATAATGACATACATCCTATGAAATATGATGTCATACATCTTCTTGAGAGTAATGCTATACATTTAGATGGTTTGGTTTGTTTTGTTTTATGGCATATCAACCTCAGTGGGTCATTTAATGCCGATAAAGTTTTGAAATAAATCAATTCTTAAAGGATAATACAATTTTTTTATAAATACATTTTTCTATTTAACCCATAGATGGGACCCTAACAGGTACTACCACTCTGGGTCAGAGCGGACCAGGGAGCAATGGTGATGAAGGGGTGCTCCACATTCCCCAAACCTCCAAAACTGGAACCTCACCATCAGATAGAGTTTAACGTCATTCCCAGGACATGTAGACCCTCAGTCACAGCCTTCTAGCACCCATATGATAAAAAGGGGTTGGGTCTTGCCATAAGGGCAATAGGGTTGGGAAAATCATATAGGTGCTAGGGCTATACATTTAGAGAAATCTGATGTCATCCAATATCAGTTATGTAACGTCACACATTTCTTTAAATGTGATATCATACATTCTGTGAAATATACCATACATCCTGTGTAATATAATGTCATACATCCTTATGAAATGTAATTTCCTACATTTTCTTAAGTTTAATGTCACACTCTCTGAGAAAAGTGACATCATCCAATATCAGATATAAAGTTATACATCTTCTGAAATGTGATGTGATAATTCTTTGAAATGGGATGTGATACATCTGCTGAGATGTGATGTCATACTTCTCTGAAGTGTGATATCATACCTTCTCTGAAATGAGATACCATACATCATGTGAAGTATGGTGTCATAAGCCTCTGAAATCTTATGTCATACATCTTCTTGAGTGTATTACCATACATTCTGAGAAATGTAATGTCATTCAATATCAGAGATGTAATGTCGCATATTCTGTGAAATGTGATGTCATGCATTCTGTGAAATGTGATATCATAGATCCTCTGAAATATAATATCATATATCCTCTTAAATGTGATGTAATACATCTCCTTAAGAGCATTGCCATATATTCTTACAAACGTGATGTCATCCAATATCAGACATAATGTTATACATCCTCTGAAATGTGATGTCATACATCTTCAAGTGTAATGCCATACATTCTGAGAAATGTGATGTCATCAAATATCAGGTGTGATATTATACGTCCTCTGAAATGTGATGCCATTCACCCAGAAATGCATTACTATACATTCCTTGAAATGCCAATCTCTGAACTGTGACGTCATACTTGCTCTGCAGTTCGATATCATACATTTCCTCCAACTGAACTGTAAATATATTCAGGTCAATTAAAAGAAGTGCCATGTTGATTTGCAGACATTTATCTTCCATTGCAGCATAGCAGTCAGTCATAGATGAATGGTTGCTAGGCAACCTGTGGCTGATGTGTGCACGCGTATTCAGTCAGCTAGTTAGCCACTATATCATTAGTGTGCATCTGCAGCTTTCTGGCTTCCAACAATGCCCGGCTTTCGCAACTGGCATCGCTAGGAAGAGAAATGGCGGCAACAGCAGCAGCAGCAGCAGCAGCGCTGAGACGGAAAGAACTAGAAGGATATGGGTCAAGTAGAGGAAGAGTTCCTGCAATTTTATTTTTTTCGAAGATAAAAACTGCTAAAAAAGAATACGTGCGCACCTGAAGAACAAAAGTGAGACATTAGAGAAAGAGACGAGAGTGTGGATTTACTATATTTGACGGCATATAGGACACACTTTTTTCCAAAATTTTGGCTCAAAAAATGCCCTGCGTCTTATACATCATAGGTGAAGTTTGAGACCTCCCATAGGCCTAGGTTAATCTTATCTATGTTGCTCACTAACCCAGCTTATGCTCAGTACTTTTACCTACTCTAAATTATGCTTATTGCTTGCCTCTACTGCCAAATTGCTTTTATACAGCTATGTTTCTGCTTGTGTAATGCACAGCTAGACTGTTTTCAAACAATATATGCTTAAATACACTAAAAACTTTTTTTCCTGAATCTGACAAGATTTTGTCATTGAAAGTGCTACTCAAAAAATTTTTTTTTTGCATGGATGGGGGCTGGGTGGGGGGGAGTTGAGCTGGTGGATCGAATTGTTCATCACTCAAGATACCTAGGGTCTCCCTTGTCTCTCCAGATATACATCATTCAAAAACACTTCACCAAAAAATAAAATTTTCTATTTTCATATCAGAGAAAATGGAGATAAATGAATACAACGGTATACAAATATAAAAGATATGGAAAAAAAAACAAGGTATTCAGAGGATGATTTTGTAATAATTGAAGTATTTGCCAATGTTAAAAGTTTTGGTTTATATTGAACCATCATCAGGACATTGTCAATACGTGATTTTCAATCATGGTCAATCTATCTATCCATCTATGTCATTCTATTCATCTCTCTCTCTCTCTCTCTCTCTCTCATTCTCTCTCTCTCTCTATCTCATTCTATTCATATCTATCTATCTATCTATATATCTATCTATCTATCAATCTATCTATCTGTTGTACCCTTTTCAGTTTATTCTGTCACATAGTTTTATCAATCTATTATGAAACATACATGAATCTTCAAGCATTAACACACACACACACACACACACATATATATATATATATATATATATATATATATATATATATATATGTGTATATATATATATATATTTATATATAAGTAAATAAAGTTAGTGGGGTGGCCTATTATCAGTATCAGCAGAACAGTGAGGGAGTCTATCCCCTTCCTGCTAGTGCTAATCCAGGGAGATTGATATTTTGCTGAAGTGGAGCTCCAAACCTACCTTCAGCTTCCCACTTTACCACAAAGATCAGATTACCCAATCTGTGCTACTCATACACTGAGTTGGCGATAACTCAATACTAAAACTGAGGAATAATTTAGTATAACTTTTGTGTCATTAAACTAAACAGTAATATATATATATATATGTATATATACTATAGTGTGGGATGGTCACTGTTTCAGCTTTTGCTGGAATTGTGTACCAAAGGCAGTATTATTGGTAGAGTGGTCAATATAAAATATAGCTGTTATATAATATAATAAAATAAATATATAAAGGTTTTACATATCTATTTATTGGGTGACAATAATAAATTGTCACCCAATAAATAGATATGTAAAACCTTTATATATTTATCTTATTATATTATATATATATATATATATATATATATATATATATATAATATATATATATATATATATGTTTGAGAATGGATCAATAAATTCTTAGTCTGATACACTTTGTATTTTAATTTTCATCTAAAATTTTTACTGTATAATATAAGCCAGCTTAACTTAGTCTGGCACAAGGCCACAAGAAGGGGCAACTCTGAGTATTCAACTCAATGCACTAGTGAATTGATCAGTAAGGCAACCTCTTGTTTATGCTCAATATGTATTCACCTTAACATAGTCTGGCACAAGGCCAGATAAAATGAGGCACACATGAGAACTGAACTCACAACACAAGCTAAGGATCTGCCAGACTATCTTATTTACCATCACTCACTGATTAGTTTCCAATCGTTTATGAACTGATGCATATAACATTTGTCATGGCTAGTGCACATCTTTCTACGGGCCATTTCAGACTATTTTATTAATATTAGAGGGTTATGTTCTTTGCGGATCATTGCCATGTTTATAATTGTTAAAACTGCTGATAGCCAACTGAATGGATATTATATATGAGTGTTGTTTTAACAAGGCAATGTTGTAAAGATACAGTGAATTTTTTGAAAGTGCTTAAAGCAAACAAATGTCTGGTTCACTTAAAGCCAAAAAAAAAGATATCAAATACACCTAAAGTATCAAATACACTTAAGGCAAAAAAATGTCAAATAAACTTAGAACAAAAAAGTGTCAAATACACTTAGAACAAAAAAAATGTCAAAAACTCTTAAAGCAAAAAAAGAAAAAGTCTAATACACTTACAGCAAAAAATAAATATCAAATAGTCTTAAAGCAAAATAGTCTCAAATACATTTAAATAAAAAATTTAAAAAAAATTGAAATACACTTAAAGCAAAGAAAAAAATTCAAATACACTTGAAACAAAAAAATAAAAGCTTAAATTATCCTGAAGCAAAAAAAGTCAAATTAATTTAAGGCTAAAAAAACTTAAAGTAAAAAGAATGTCAAATAATATTAAAGCAAAAAATGTCAAATACACCCAAAGAAAAAAATGTCAGATTTACTCAAATCAAAAAAAAAAAAAAAAAAGAAGAAAATGTCAAATAAATCTAAAGCAAAAAAAAACCTAATAAACTTAGAATAAAAAAATGTCAGATATACTAAAACAAAAAAAAAAAGAAGTTAAATACGCTTAAAGCAAAACAAAAAAAAAGAATTCAAAATTATAAGATTAAAAAAAGTCAAATACACTTTAAAAAATGTCATGTACAAGAGGCAGACTTTTGTTCATTGTTGATGAAGATGTCAGTCCAAGGATAATTGAGTGGAAAACAGTGTTTTATTACAGAAATTTTGCTCTACTAAAAATAGTGTCATTGTGCTCCCTGAATCTACCATGGCTTGAACAGCTTTGGTCATCAAACTCATAAATAATTGTCTGCTCGCTTAATAAAGATAGACCACTGTAGAATGGTGTATCAGTGGTGTAATGGTTACCATTGTAAGAAATAGACATAGTAACTTAATTTCAAATTCTGGACAAGGCTGGTTGAATTTCATATAGATCTAATACGCTTGGAAAAGGTATGAATCTGATTGATCTCCATCCAGCTGTGAGGAAATTGCAGAGTAAACTTGGCTCTTTAACCGTAGTTAGGCAACCAGTCCAGAGAACGAAAACTCTGAATTCAAACCTGTCGATCTTTGTTTAAGAATTGATCTCATGTCGCATCTTGTTTGTAGCAGAGGGGTTGGGGAAATGCATGCCTCACTCAAGATACCCATGTTATTTATTAAGTTTAACTAGGTTTGGCACAAGGCCATAAGTTTTAGGCACTCAGAAGTTAACTCATAGCAATGACAATGGTTGGTTAGTTGATTTATTTTACTGCATTTCAACCCTTTTCGGATCCTTTAATGCCAAATTAACTCATTTTGATATCAGGTTGCTTACAGTACCAGCTGTTGCTTAAATGTCACCCATCTAAGTATTGAACAGGCTCCTTGCAGCTTAACTTCAATCAAAAGCAATGATTTGTCAGAGTAGCTTGCTAACCAATTGTAGTGATGCTAGTAAGTAAGTAAGTAAAGTTGATGGGGCGGCCTTAAGTCAGTATCAGCCAACAGTGAGAGAGTCTATCCCCTTTTCACTAGCATTAGACCAAGGAGATTGTTTGGGTATCTGAGGTGGAGAGCCACACCTACCATCAACTCCTAACTTTACAAGTCCCTGTGCTACTCATATGCTGAGTTGGTGAGGGCCGGTATCGAAACTAGTCGGATGCTCTACCGACTGAGCTCAACCGGCAGTTGATGCTAGTAATTCAAGAAAAAAAAAATATTTTTTTAAATCTGGAAGGAATTTTCTAAAGTCAGTCATTGTAAATAAACCTGATTAGGAATTAAAAAAAAAAAATTCACTGAACGTTTTCTCTGGAGGAAGTGGATCATCCCTTTCTCATTCCTACGCAAATCCTGTCTGCACATTTGATGCTATAATCAATAATAATTGAAACTAATCATACATTAAGAAAATCTAAGCGGCCACAACTATTTTTGGATTCTAACTCATGACGTAATAACAAGGAAACTATAAATGAAACCAATTTAAAGAATTATTTAACTCTTTGCCTTCTAAATTTATCCCATTCAACTGGATCCCTATTGTAAAAGGATCAAGTAGTTATTTTTCAGTGTAAACAAGTGACATGACCGAGAGCTGCCGCAAGCGGTTTATGGTAGGATCACAAGAGTCTACAAGTGGGAGACAAAACAAAAAATGGCAGGGTGTTCATGTGGTTATTTTTCAGTGTAAACAAGTGACATGTGTGAGAGCTGCCGTAAGCGGTTTATGGTAGGATCACAAAAGTCTACAAGTGGGAGACAAAACAAAAGATGGCAGGGTGTTCATGTAGTGATTTTTCAGTGTAAACAATTGACATGTGTGAGAGCTGCCGCAAGCGGTTTATGGTAGGATCACAAGATCCTACAGGTGGGAGAGCCTATTTCCTATTGCAAAAGGATCAAGTACCAGTCTCAGGTTTTGTTGACAGACAAAACAAAAGATGGCAGGGGTGTTCATGTAGTTATTTTTCAGTGTAAACAAGTGACATGTGTGAGAGCTGCTGCAAGTGCTTTATAGTAGGATCCAAGATCCCACAAGTGGAAGAGACGCTGTGAGTAGCCTATAGTAGGCAAAGAGTTTAGTTGTAGTATTTCCCTGCCCCACCCTAAAAAAAAGAAGATTCACACCGTATAAGCCAGTGTTTAAAAATTCTTAAAACATTATCATTATAGTTTTTACTGTCTACTTCATGGATGGATAGATTTAAAGATGGATATTGAATCAGACTGAAATCTTTTATTAACATAAAAAATTAGTCTTATGTTAAATCTCTCTCTCTCTCTCTCTCTCTCTCTCTCTCTCTCTCTCTCTCTCTCTCTCTCTCTCATATATATATATATATATATATATATATATATATATATATATATATACATACATCTATCTCTGTCTCTGTCTCTGTCTCTCTCTTTATATAAATAAATACATATATATATACATATATATATGTGTGTGTGTGTGTGTGTGTGTTGAAGAATGATGATTGAGAGTGAAAAATAGGAAAAGTGAGGATGATTTATTGATATTCAACAAAATATATTGACACTAAGTTTTTTGATTGGAGATTTACAGTATCGAACACATATCTAAAATAGATTAAGCATGTGCTTCCAATCTTCATCAGGATAACAAATATCAGCTGTTGATGTCAATTCCTGTTCAGTGAATGATACTAGAAAGAAATATATCTACAAAAGAGTAAACACTTCATATTTAGTTGCTGCAGTGGCAGAGTTAGGTTAATTCATACACTTCCTGAAGCTTCAGAACTGGTTTGTTGTTTTGTTGTTTGTTTTGTTTTATGGCATATCAACCCTTTTTGGGTCATTAAATACTGAATCAAGTCATTTTGGATAAACAAAGGACTCAGGTTGCTGACAGTACCTGCTGTTTGTTAAGTAGTCCCCCAATTAAGTACTGAACAGGCTCATTGCTGCTTAACTTCAGTGATCTAGCAGGAACCAGTGCTTTCAGCTTGACTTGATGTCAGATTTAGTACTGAATCCTCACCAATAAAGCAGTTTAGTTTATACCCAGGATCCATCATTGCCAGTTTGATAATTATAATGTTACCTCAAATTCAACCCTTGGAGAAAAAATAATTAATTAGTTACCAATAACAATAAATGGTACGTCAGACGTACCATTTGATTTCTCACAATCCAGTGGTGTGTAATTCTATTTCAGGATAAATCTGGAAAGGTTGATCCGACACTTGGTTGTGTCGATCCTTTTTCGTTAATTTCTAAGTGCGGTTGCCTTCAAAATGAAACCTTAGAATACCACTAACTGCAATAGGTTTATTGATATTCTAAGCAGCTAGCATTAGTGCAAGCAACCCCCACACAAGAGATATCCAATTATTTTGCTAAAAATTTCTCAATTCTCCATCATTTTCACATTATTCTGTTATATGATTGCTATGTCATATGGGCCCGGTATACATTATGAAGAGATGACAAAATAGCAAACCAGCTGATCTTGAATGCTATGTTATTTTTAGATTACTATTATCTGTGTTATTTAGACTATTGTCCTCATCTTCATTGTTATCTGTACAACGTTTTGGCCGATATGGCATCTGGCCTTCTTCAGGTATTTCTTGTTGGGCTCGGGAACCTTCTCGGACTTGGGATCCTTCTTTTTGGACGTGGGAGCTTCTTGTCATAATTGGGAACCTTCTTGTCATAATCGGAGCCATCCCGAAACTTTGAACCTAACCCTTTATTCAGTCCATGGGGGTCTCCTGTTTCATTCCATTAACCATAGCTGGTGTAGAGGCATTAAGCTGTGTTAATTATTATTCTATGTTACTGCTGCCCTTGATCAGGATTGAACTTGCAATCTAGAGATAACTGTCACTTAGATCTGTCTTAACCAACTCCTTTATTCACTGTTTTGGGAACTTATAAACCTAATGTTTTGTTTTGGCTAGAATATCTGCCTATTCATTTATGTATGACATTAGGTTTATAAGTTCCCAAAATTCCCACTGGATTGTCCAATTTCAGAGAAATAGTTATTTTTAGAGATAAAATGTTATTCCTTTCTTGGTTAGGCTGAAGTATTCTCAGTAACATGTGTATCACAGCTATTAAATTATCAGTAACATGTAATACACACAATTTCTTATCAGTAACATGTGTATCCCAACTATTACACTGCCCTATTGGCTGGGGCATTAGAATACACTGACTGCACCTCTGCAGAGTGGTAAGACTTCCCTGATGGGGCCACCTGTTGGCCATGGATGGTGATGCTTAAGGATGGAACCTAGGTGGCTGAGCAGTCCATGACATGCAACACTCCACTATGGCCCTTACTTAGGCTAGACGGGTGGTCGGAGAGACACCCATCAGGCAATCGGTTGGTCATGTCAAGCCCTAGCACCTATATGATTGTCCCAACCCTATTGCCCTTATGGCAATCCCCAACCTTTTTGTTCTATGAGTGCTAAAGGGGAATGTGGAGCACCCGTTCATCACCATTGCTCCCTGGTTCACTCTGACTCGTAATGGTAGTACCTTTTAGGGTGCCATCTATGGGTTAAATAGAGTATCCATCAAGAATGAATTTATTTAAAAACTTTATCGGAATTAAATGACCCACTGATGTTGATATGCCGTAAAACAAAACAAACCAAACCAGCTATTACATTATCAGTAACATCTAATATATATAATTAATTTTGAATAACATGTATGTCACAGCTATTATATTCTCAGTAACATGTGTAATACAGACTATCAAAATCTTAGTGACATGTCTATCACTGCTATTACATTCTAAGTAATGTGTGTTGTGTACCCCCAAGAATATTAAACTCAGTGTTACTTATTGGAAAGTATCTACAAACTTGGGTTGGGTTACACAACTTATTCCTTCTTCATAGTGAAGTGTTTCTATGTAAACTTTAATTTCTACTAACATTTTTGGTAACATGTGTATCACAACTATTACATTTTGACATGGAGTGGAAGTACCTGTTATGGCAAAATGAGTTTTAAAAAAATTGAGTTTAAAAATAAAATTGAATACCCATCAAGAATGAATAAAACAAAACGTCTTCAGCATATAAAAACCCAATAAGGATTGACATGTCATAAAACCCAACCAACAAACCAACTAACCAACCTTTTATATATATATGAGGGCTGACTGAAAAGTTCATAGGATGACCAAGATATTCTCATGGAATGTGACAAAATGAGGTTTATCTTTTAACATTGTCCCCCATTATGGTCACCACACTTAAAAGATTAACATATCCTTGACCAGTTAATCCATAATTATAGGGACCGGTTTAGCTCAGTCGGAAGAGTGTTCAGCTAGAAACCACAAGGTTCCTAGTTCGATATCGGCCCCCGCCAACTTAGCGTATGAGTAGCACAGGGATCTGTGCGGTAAAGTAAGGAGCTGATGGTATGTGAGGTGCTCCACCTCAGATGCTTAAATAATCTCCTTGGTCTAGCGCTAGAGAAAAGGGGATAGACTCCCTCGCTGTCTGGCTGATGCCGACATTAGTCCGCCCCAAAGACTTTTATATATATATATATATATATTGACCATGTATCACATCCTGCTCATGTGAAAGGGTTGGTAAATAAAAACATTCTCTTAGTGTTTCCTTTTGCACTGTGCTCTTAAGGCAACTCTTTTAGGAGAAGGAAAACTCTTAATTCAAATCTGTTAAACTCCACTAAAGAAATTGACAATGTGTTAGATCCTGTTAGTGCAAAAGGTTTGGCAGATACAAACATCCTTTTTCTGTTTACTTTTTTCTGTTTCCTTTTTGTGTTTTCTCTTTGTGTTTCTTTTTCTTTATGACATAACTTGATTAAAAAAAAAAGATTTATAATGACCAACAACGTGTGAAAGTATTAACTGATTTATTAGTCATATGAAAACAAAAAAAAAGATGTTTGTTCTTTATAGAGACAATAGAAAAAAAGCAAAAACAAATAACGGTTCAAAGCCAAATTCTCACTGATTTTCAACAGAGACGTAAAATTGATATTAAATCAGACAGACGATGTAGAGGGAAGTAAATTAGATTAGGCAAGTCTTTAATGTTTTTTTATAAGCTTTGAAATAAAACAACAATGTTATTTTTTTGTTGTCTTTTTTATCTGTATAAATATGATTCTTTGATAGGAAATTTCAACAATGTGGGATTATTTATATTTTGCAAGCGAAACATATATACATATATATACATATATATATGTATATATATGTACATCTATCTATATATATATATATATATGAAGATATACATACGTATTTGTTTGTTTGTTAAATAAATTTAGATAATCTAATTTTCTGTCTCATAAAACACAGAAATAAAGGAAAAGCGTGAAATAAAATCCAAAAGATAAAATATCAAAAGGGAAACTTTATGATTATTTGAATATATAAACTTTTTGATTATATATGTTTATATGTCCATACATATATATATATATATATATATATATATATATATATATATATATATATATATATATAAAAGTTGAGCGAAAGTTGTCAGGGTGGCCTAAAGTCGGTATCAGCCAGACAGTGAGGGAGTCTATCCATTTTCACTAGTGCTAGACCAAGGAGATTGTTTTGGCATCTGAGGTGAATCACCACAACTACCATCAGTTCTCCCCTTTACTGCACATATCCCTGTGTTACTCATATGGTGAGTTAGCAAGGGCCGGTATCAAACCTGGAACATAGTGTTTCCTGTGGTTCCTCATTGAACACTCTATCAACTGAGCTAAACCGGCCCTATATATAATTAGTTAGTATATATATACAATCATATATATATATACATATATATATATATATATATATATATATATATATATATATATATATATATATATATATATTTCTAAATTGGTCAAACTATACTCTTTATTTCTAAATTGGTCAGACTAAGTCATTAACCCATAGCTTTGGGACAAGGGGGTTCATACCTTTCCCAAGTGATGGATAGATGGATAGATAGATATATAAATAGATAGATAAGAACATATAGATAAATGTAAAAAAAATGTCAGAGACTTCTTTGAAATCCTCTGAACAATAAGCGGATATGATAAATTATATAAATGAATGATATATATATATATATATATATATATATATATATATATATATATATATATATATATATATATATATGGTAAATCATATAAATGAATTTGTAGCCCTTTCTATATTACTTCCCATTTGTTGTCTCCTATGATAACAAATTTGCTTTGAATCATGAAAATCTATAGAGATGTCAAAAAAGAAAAAAAGAAAAAAGAAAAAAAGAAGACAGAGACAGTTTTCAAACCGGATTTTATGAGTTCTGATTTGCTTATAGCTGAACCATTTAAAAATCATAAAAAAACAAAATTGAATTGAAAAAAAAAAAAAGAACCTGCATAAACGTCAATGTTCACAGGAGCAAATCATTTTTGACAAAAAGCAGCCTAATGTCCAAAGACTTTGTTGTCTGATTGTCAAGTGGAATTGTCAATTTCAATAAAGCAGTGAAAGTTAACAGGGTTTGGCTGATAAAAAAAAAAAGATGAAAAAAAAAAATGATTTGATAATCTCTGGGGTGGTGGTGGTGGTGGGTGACATTTATTGGATGTGGGGGGGTGACATTTATTTTTAGTGTGTGGTAACTATACAGTCAATCACACAAAGCACAATAAATTTATTTTGTAAATAAAACATTTATCATTTTTTTAAATCTATTTATCTGTAGTGATCTATTTATCTATCAATCTGTCTGCAGTGATCTATCAAACTATCTATCCTCAGTGATCTATCTATCTATCTATCTATCTATCTATCTATCTATACTAGTTTGTAATATGTACAGAATTTAAGGATTGCTTTAAAAAGCAAGAAAAGAATTCCTTAACAGAACGGATAGTAAAAGTGTCTTGTTTTTAGAATATCTTAATATATTTTAAATGCATATACTTTTTGAAGCAAACCATAAATCTCTCTCTCTCTCTCTCTCTCTCTCTCTCTCTCTATATATATATATATGTGTGTGTGTGGTGTGTGTGTGTGTGTGTGTGTGTGTGTGTGTATTTGGGCAGCATTCTTTCATTTATACATGTAGAATTAAACAAAAGACACATATCCTGTTTAACAATTTTATTTTTGATCTTTTCAAGTTTTCTGGCCAACTTTTTAATATTTAGGTTGAATTCATGGATAAGTCCACCAAAGTTAAGGTCCCGTTATTTAATCTAATTTAGTATATAGTTTAATTCTACATGTATATATATATATATATATATATATATATATATATATATATATATATATATATATATATATATATGAGCAAAGTGAGAATTTTAGTAATATATAGATAAATATTCCAGTTTGATAAATAAACCATTTTAGATTTAATGTCACTTTTTGATTTGTCTCTGTATATTTTGTTGTTAGCATTGTGTATTTCTTCTTGAAAAAAAGAAAAATATAGCTGAAGATTTCACTTTCTATATAGTGTTTTTTTATCTAACAAAAGTGAAAATTAGGCCCATTTCCAAACCAGCTCATTTGTTTGTTTTTTTGTTAGAGTGTTCTGTTATTCTCTTCCTTAAGAACATTTGAAAAATGGCTCCTTTCCAGAATCAGCTGCCAGGATGATGTAACTTATTATCAGTGAAGGGACATTTGGATTTGATTCTTCATTTAAGAAATACCTTTTTGCTGCATCTAAAAAGGACAGGTATTTGAAATATGTGTGTGGGTGTCAATTTCTATCTATCTTAAAAATAAAATTAGTGAGATGGATCACTAATTAGGACTGAGCTTATTTTAGTAGTGACAACCCAAGTGGAGTTTAACAGGTTTGAATTCAGAATTTTCCTTCTCCTAGACTGGTTTCTTCATTTAAGAAATACCTTTTTTTTGCATCTAAAAAGGACAAGTATTTGATATATGTGTGTGGGTATCAATTTCTACCTATCTTATAAATAAAATTAGTGAAATAGATCACTAATTAGGACTGAGCCTATTCTAGTAGTGACCACCCAAGCAGAGTTTAAGAGGTTTGAATTCAGAGTCTTCCTTCTCCTAGACTGGTTGCCTAACCAAGCTTAAAGAGTCTGCCCCACTATTTACCCATAGCTGGAGGGAGAGTAGTTGGATTCATACCTTTCCCAAGGATATTAGTGCTATGTGAACTGTAGCTTCATCCAGGATTTGAACTCGGGTCAACAAGTCCATTTCCTACAACTATTAGACCACGAGCCTCCAACAAAATCTATCTATCTATATCTATCTATCTATCTATCTATCTATCTGTAGTGAGTTATCTATCTATCTATCTATCTATCTATCTAGCATTACCCACTCTTATCACTGAATCATTATTTAAATCTATGCCCATGATCATTCACATACACACACACACACACACACACACACACACACAAAGTAGTTTTAATTTTTTTTCTTCTATTTATTGTGGTGGGTGCAATATATGTTTTGAATTTTAAAAAATCCTCTTCATACAATTATGTATTGGGAGAGAATGTTTTATTTGTTCATATCTCTATATTTATATATAGTTATTTACTATTTATATATGGTTATTTACTAAGCCCAGCTTAGCAGTGGCACAAGGTCAGAAGTATGGAGCGCCCAATGAGAATCAAATTCACTAACAATGGTCTGCAAACCATTACACCACACGAGGTGTCTATATTTATATACATACTACACACACACACACACACACACACTCCTGCAACAATGCCATAGCCAAACTGCATTGGTTCCTTACCTTTCCTTTGGATCACTGTGGCAGTGTGGAGATTTGCTGCGGGCAACAGTTCATCCTCCGTTTGAGCCCACCCAGGCTATATTAGTTCCGAAAAAAATATTTGGACACTACTCCATCGTCTCTCGTAGACCGAAGGATGCCAACAACACTATACATGTTCCTGACATTTGTACATTATTCTATGTACTATAGAAAGCCTCCATGCTTCCTGTAATTCACCAACACTCTACCTGATACCACCTCTGCACAGATATGCTTGTACACATACATGTATATTAATACTGTATTGCTATTCATGTTCCTGACATTAATACATTATTCTATGTACTATACATGAGACTTTGATGAGTTGTGGTGCACCTGAGCACTGTATGTAATGAATTTCATTATCATATTATTATTTAAGCTGGCTTTGATTTGAGGATACTTTCTCTATCTATCTATCTATCTATCTATCTATCTATTTCTCTAATATTAACTCTTCTTCAATAAAACTACAAATATGACACAGCTTCATTTTCTTTGACCACTAGTGTATATATATATATATATATATATATATATATATATAATATACACTAATGGTTAAAGAAAATGTGCAGACAAATTAGACCTAAGCACTCACTTATTTTATTGGGTGAGCGGCTTTTCTTAGTTTTATTCCACCCCTCTTGTCAAACCTATTCCTTATTCCTTAGTCCTTATTCCATATCCATTCATGTCATAATTAATTTACATCTTGACTTTTAATCGATTCTGGGTGTAAAACTTGAAAAGCACCAGACGAAAGGGCCCTTGTTTTATCAATAAATTTGTTTTTTCTATTCCTTTCATTCCTCCTTAGTCTTCCATCCATTGATATTATGGTGATAACCCTCAATATATAATATATATATATATATATATAGATTTTAGCCCTGAAGAGCTTTATGCGAAACTAATAGTAGGTTCGTCTGACTCAGTAGATTATCTTTATTACTTGGCTCTACTTAGGTATCGAGCACTTTTTACAAATTAGCTTCTCCTAGCGGTTATATGAATATATATATATCTTATATACATATACATACATATAAATTGTTTTTTCTTTTGGCCAAATACTATACCAATAGATTATTTTTTGTTGGTACGAATATCTTGGTCTTTTCTTTTTTTCAAAATTTTTTTTCTTCCTGGTTGATGTTTGGTAGTATATTTTTACAATCAAACTCTCTGCCGGGTTTTTTCTCTCCGCAAGGATCTACCAACACGCTTGGTATATTAAAATATATATATATATATATATATATATATATATGTATATATATTATATATATTATATATATATATATATATATATATCTAAAACCCAAATTCAATTTTTGGTTGACCTTTCATAATCCATACGGCAATAATATCCCAAAAGAAAGATACTTAATGAAGTAATTGTATTTTACTAATCACATAAGTCCTGGTGCTGATATTTCCCAGCCATCTCTCTTCCAGAAACACGTTGGATTATCTGTTTTATCCGACCAAAAAAAGGTCAGTAATCCACCTCTGACCTAATAATCTTGTATCATCTCACGTCTTTAAAGCGATACTTGATTGAGCTTGGTAATCCTATGGGGTGGCAAGGGGTTTAATATTTTGGGTTTAAAGGTAGCTGTGGTTATTCCTTGTACGCGTTCACAGGGTTTGCTTTTGACCCCATCTTATTTGATGGTCGTGCTATAAATGAATTCAAGAAAGAAAAGGAAGAGACAAAAACAAAAGGTAGTTTTAGGATTTAGGCTTTATTCACGGGTCATAGCCACCACATGGTAAGGAAATATCTTCCTGGTCAGTAGTAGTGTCTGGTCCCAGTTAAAGCCTAAGTTCAAATGGCCGAGAGATTATCTTGGGGGTCGGAAGTGGGTCCTTTTTCCTGCACATGTGAAGGCTTATGGGAGTTTGTTATTTTTTATTTTTATTTTATTTTACTCCCCACAATCCTACGAGAATCAATGCGCATGATTTTTCTCAAGAAAATAAAGTATAAATTAAGCAGGTTTCCATTTGTTTCAGGTTTGACATGTGCAGTAAAGATGGGAGCCGATGGTTGGTGAGGTGCTCCACTGCAGACACAAAAACAATCTCTCTGGTTCAGCACTAGTGAAAAGAGGATAGACTCCTTTCTTGTCTGGCTAATAATGACAATAAGCCCCATATATGTAAAAAATATGTATGCAAATCTTTATATGTACATTTGAGTTCTCAATTTGGTTAAATCCTATCAAGGAAACACTTGATAACATCCACCTATATATATATATATATATATATATATATATATATACACACATTAACACATACACACACACACACACATATATATATATATATATATATGTATATATATATATATATATATATATTGTGGATAATATGGGTTAGCTCAGTCGGTAGAGCGTTCGGCTAGAAACCACAAGGTTCCTAGTTCGATACCGGTCCTTGCCAACTCAGCGTATCAGTAGCACAGGGATCTGTGCAGTAAAGTAAGGAGCTGATGGTAAGTGTGGCGCGCCACCTCAGATGCTAAAAAACAATCTCCTTGGTCTAGTGCTATTGAAAAGGGGGTAGACTCCCTCGCTGACTGGCTGATACCGACTTTAGGCCGCCCCGACGACTTTACTTTTTTTTATTTCTAAACAGATAGTGCTCAATATCATTGATATATTGTTTATATTTGAGTTAAGGTAGCATAGACATGGAGTCAATACCTGGTTACTGACAGTTTATTGCCTCTGTGATCTTCAGGCCAACTCTCTATATATATGTATATATATATATATATATATATATTCAAGAATGAACCTGTCAAAAATCAGTCCTTTTTACTACACTCAAGTGTGGCAACTTTCCAGAATGGGTTGGCTGTATGATGTGACTCTCCATCAAGCATCATTTATTTGTTTTTGTTGGCTTGTCCTGTTTTGTCCCGGAAAGATCCTGTGCAAATTTATTCCTTTTTATCATATTACGAGGGCTAGTCAAAAAGTAATGCCATTTTGTTTAGGGCATGTATAATTACCAACGTAGGGACATGTATTATACATCAAAATGAAGCTGGTCCTCTGTGGATCACATCCCTACTTCTCCACATAGTTACTGTTTCTCTTCTTCATCAGTGCCTTCAGATTAGCACTGCTTTGGCCCCATGAAAGAAGGTTTGAGAGGTAAACATTACTTCAGTGATGGAAACACACTGACTCAGGTAAAGAAAAAATTCTGAGGTCAGTAAAGAATGTCATGCTGACATGTCTTCTAGGATATCAAAGTACCCATCACAATTGATTTTGTTGAAAAAGGTGCGACTATAAACAGTGCTTCCAATTGCCAACTACTTATGCAAAATTCACTTTATTAATTATTTTTCTAAAGTTTTTGTATTTACTTGTGAAGAACTTTGATGAGTTCCAAAAATCAACTGATTTCTAATTATTGAATTATATCATTTAATCAGTAAAAATCAAAACTAAGAAATACCTAAAGAAGGCCGGAGGGTATATCAGCTGAAACGTTGTACAAATAACAATGAAGATGGGGACAATAGTCCGAATAATGCAGATAATACTAATCTTCAAGCCTCATCTCAAACATTCAGAGAAATAAGTTTTGTACATTTCTTCACATATGTATGTTTTTTTTTGTGCTCTAAGAAAGCTATACATTTTTACCGTTTTTTAAAAAAGTGATATGTATATATGTATGTATGTAGTTATTTACTGACATTCCACCATGTCAGTTCAACACAAGAATGGATTAACGTGGGGAGCCATGCACGAACTGAAGCTCATATGTGGCCAGTGCTAAAAATTGTGTGTATCCCTTCAGCATTCATCTTTTGAGGCACCTAAGTCACTGGACAATAAACCCAGCCCTGCGTCCTTAAATCAAGGGGGCAGATGTTGGCCGGGGGATGCCCCTCTGGCATATCACTGATATTACATATTTTACCAGTCCAATGTCCAAAGCCATTGGATATAGGGCTCAAAAGCCAGGTATATATGTATCTATGTATCTATGTATGTATGTATCTATCTATCTGTTCACATTTAATAATCTTCATACAATGACTGCTATTTACACAGTAGCATTGCAACCAACAAAGCCTTCATCAGATGATGACTGGGTTTAAGCATGGTTTCGGGGCCGAAGTATCATTACCACTAAACCAGAGCACCCCAGCAGTATCTCATGATACCACCAGACTTTGTCGGTTTGATGTCACAACATAGGACTGCCATATCCACACTGATGCGATTAGAGCTTTCTCCTGAATCTTTTTAAGTATTTCCTCTTGTATTTCTATGTATGTATCTTTCTTTATCCAATCTTTCCTTGCATCTATCTATCTATCTATCTCATGTTATGAATGTGTGCTTTTAATGCTCAATGATATTTATTTTCTGAGTTATTAGTCAACACATACATATTAAAACATACGTGACTCCTATATATATAGATGTACTGAATATACCAATTTATCAATGTTTAATTAACAGAGACCTCTCTCTTTCTTTACACCTGATAATGGTTGGAGAATAGATTAGTTAAAACAGTACAGCAAGGGTAAACATCTGACAACTAGTGTATAATGTGATGACCTGGAAATGACCCCAATGTCATCAGGTACAGAGATTTTTGGGTAAGCAAACTACCTGAAAATCAAACTGGTATAGAAATAGGTCCAATATATTTACCAGCCCCTCCAAACATGGTCAATTTCTTCAGAGGAGCTTAACAGGTTTGAATTTAGAGCTTTCTTTGTCCTAGACTGGTTGCCTAACCAAGATTAAGGAGCCCCACCTTCACTACTATTTACCCATGGCTAGAGGGAGAAAAGTTGGATTAATACCCTTCCCAAAGACACTAGTGGTATATGAAATGCAAACAGCCATGTCCATGATTTGAACTTGTGTTGCCGAATCCATTCCCTATAAGGATAACCATTACACTACATGCCTCCAACACACACACACACACACACACACACATATATATATATATATATATATATATATATATATATATATTATTATCATCATTCTTATCATCATCAGGTCATGTTGACATGTTAGCAGGAATTCCCATGTCTCTTTCTCTTCACCCATTCCTATCGGTCATGGCATATATATCTACACCAACTACCATGATACAACCAACCACAGCAGTGGGAGGTAGCTGGAACCTCTTTGGTCATGTTATATATATATATATATATATATATATATATATATGCACTGCAAAATTGCATGCTACCAAAATATTGCAAAACTTTTGACTCACTCAAATATTATTAATATATATTTATAAACACTTGTTTTGTTTTTTTTAAATTTTTCATCTGTTTCTTTGCCTGACCTTGTGTTGGAGTAAGCTAAGCTTAGTAAATATCAAATTCAACTAATCTGGACAGAGCAGGGGGCGGGCGCCTAACCAAATGAGGCCGATAGTAGTTGTTCCAATGTCCTAATCAGTGTTGAGTATTAATGAATGAGAAAAAAAAAACAAAAACAAAAAAAAACTAGATTCTTTCATCACAGGTAATTGCATTGGTAACCAGCCAGGCCATAAAGCCCTGGCAGATGGCCACAACCAAAGGGTATCCTATCTTCCTGTTCACACTTGAGCATATTATCGAATTTCTGGCCATCTGTTAGAATTGGCACTGGTCAGCATGAAAATCTCTTAATGTCCAGAACATTGTGTTCTCACCATGTTTGTTAAGAAACAAGCGGTGTTATTAAATTAATTTTTGACTCGTAATTCTTACATCTTAAGTTCAACAGTTGACACTGCTTCATCTGATATAAATTATAAATAATATTTATTATATATATATATATATATATATATATATGAATATGAGAAGTAAGCAAACAACAATGTGTTTTGATATGGCTTTTTTTAGCCGACAATTTTTGGGAGAATATGTGCTTACCTAATTTTTGAAAATTAATTAATTAATAATTAATGAATTAGGCGGGCATACCTATTCAAATATAAGACTAAACAAATTGAGAAAAATCAATCTCTGTATGTACATTTCAGCCTATTAGGCTTCATCTGATATAAATTATAAATAATATATATATATATATATATATATATATATATATAATTCAAAAGTCCAGAGAAGAAATCTTCCTTACGACATAGGAGTTTTTTAAACAACCTGTCGCAGTTTGAGAGCTCAATGTGTGCCCTTATTGTTAGAGACACAGAGCAAATTTATAAGTAAAGAAATAACAAAAGACTCAGAGATTTTGCATTTTAGTCTATTTCAAGGAGCTTAGACAAAGTGTCTAATTCTCCCAACTCATCAGTTGCGAATGATGAATTCTTTATTACTTTTAAGGCATTTGAAAACAGATTTTTTTTTTTAATTTAAAAAAATTTTTTTTTATTGTCCTGTATCGCTCATGTACTTATTACCTTACAGCTGAGCGATACAGGACAATAAAAAGAAATTAAAAAAATCTGTTTTCAAATGCCTTAAAGTAATAAAGAATTCATCATTCGCATCTGATGAGATATTTTGTTGATTGATTGGTTGGTCTTTATTGGTATATCAACCCTTGTGGGTTATTCATTGCCAAATCTTGTTTTTGTATATATGATTTATTGGTTGGTTGGTGTTTACTTGCAAAGTTAAGCTAGTGCAAACCTAATATCTACGGTGCTTGGTAACTATCATTTTCTCACTTATGCTATTTTCAAACCAAGTAAATTATGTCTGTTTGTATTTTCATTATATAATTTAGTGTGGTACATTATACGAAGACTGGTGAAGTTTTGGGGGCATGATATTATATATGCTCTATCAATGATATTGAGCACTCTTTTCTTATGAATATATCAAACTATATTATCAGTATTAATTATTTTCACACACACACACACACACACACATACACACATATATATATATATATATATTGACAGAAAATGTGGTTAATCGAAGCCTGAAGAAGTTATCAGAAGATCTGAAACATGTGTGGCTAATGTAAAATAATAATAAACTTTTTTTTTAAAAACATAATCCATTTTTTGTGGACCTTCTTTTTTTTTTATAGAATATCTAATTTTCTTCCTTTGGACCCATGACAACACTGAATATATATATATATATATATATATATATATATATATATATATATGAGGAAAATGGGATTGGGATGAATCTGACAGAATTCTTATTTTACCTCATATATATATATATATATATATATATATATATAGTGTCATAAAGGTACACGGTAATAACCTACTCGAGTTTCACCATAAGGATCTTCATGGTTAAATCCGCCGGATTAATCAAGATATTGATTAATTGCAGTTGATTTCACGAGTGTATTTTTTCATGATAAATGGTTGATAATAGGTCGATGAATGCTGATTTAAAATTCAAAAATTCAAAACGAGCGGAAGTTGCATTTTTTCAAGAAGGTAGGATGAAGAAAAAGCAAAAACATAAAACTGCGCTTTCTCCCGGAGTAGTTTAGTTTGGTTTGGTTTGTTTTACGGTATATCAACCTCGGTGGGTCATTTAATGCTGACAAAGTTGTGAAATAAATTCATTCTTAATGCATAATACAATTTTGTTTATCAACTCATCTTTTTCTATTTAACCCATAGATGGGACCCTAACAGGTACTACCACTCCGAGTCAGAGTGAACCATGGAGCAATGGGGATGAAGGGGTGCTCCACATTCCCCAAACCTCCAAAACTGGAACCTCACCATCAGATAGAGTTTAACGTCATTCCGAGGACATGTAGACCCTCAGTCACCGCCTTCTAGCACCCATATGATAAAAAGGGGTTGGGTCTTGCCATAAGGGTAATAGGGTCGGAAAAATCATATAGGTGCTAGGGCTTGACATGACCAGCCGATTGATAGGAGGGGGCCTCTCCACCCACCCGTCTAGCCCAAGATATCTGGAGTAGTAGATATCTTTAGCAGAGTTAATACTTTTTCCAAACATTATGCTTCCAATCTTTAAAACTAACTTAAAATAATTCATCCTTCTGCAATTTAATGAAAGAATGAAATCAAATTATTTCTTGCAATAAATATGTCTAAACCAATATTTTGCATTGGCTAATAATAATAATAATAATAATAATAATGTGTTTGGAAAATTCTGGGTCCACATTTACACCAAGGTCTTATTATTGGTTATTTTAATTTGGTTGTTTCCGAAAAAAGAAAAAAAAAGAAAGAAATATTATTTTATAACAAGTTGAATTTTAACCGAGAAAAGAAAAAAAAAAATGCTCAAACTAATTTGTGTAAAATTTCAGATTTTGTATCTTTAGTGATTGACATTCCATTCACTCGGTCACACTGTATCAACATTACAATCAGTTATGAAAAAAAAACAACAAAAAAAAAAAATCTCCTATGCTAAGCTGATCCTGTGTGGATATGGAATTTATGAAATTAAGTGATCCGTAAAAAAAAAAAAATTACTGGATTATTTTGATCCATCTCTAGTACAAATTAATATCACAAAATCATTTCAAGTAAAATATTCATTAAAAAAAATCTGCAATTTTTTTTCTAGTAATACCAATAATATAATAATAATACCAATAATAATAATATAATAATAATATCAATAATAATGATAATATTATAATAATCCGAGTTAACTTTTGTAAATAACTTTTTAAAATAATCATTTAAAAAACCCAAGTTATAATAATCCCAGTTTTCTTTGTAAAATGAATTGATGCTTATTTATATTTATCAAACTGTCAAGTTTATAATATTTATAATTGATTCCATTCGGAATACAAATTAATTTTTGTAAAATCATTTCAAACAACAAATTTATTTAAAAAATAAATTCTTTTTAATAATTCTTTTTAATTAATTCCTAGTTATGTTAATCCATAGAGACCAGGTTAGCTCAGTCGGTAGAGTGTTCGACTAGAAACCACAAGGATATTATAGCCATGCGAAATGCAAGTAGCCTCATCCAAGAATCGAACTCTTGTCATAGTGTCCATTTCCTACGACTCTAACAATTACAGCTTAAAGCAGCAGAGTTCAGTAAATAACAAAAAAATAATGGGAGATATTAGGTTGCAATGAGCCTTTTTTAGTACTTGGATGGGTGACCATTTCATAAAAGTAGTTACTGGTAAGCAATTTAAGGCCTGTGTGCCCAATGAGATAATTATTAGTAAATAAGAATGACTAAGAAGTTACTTATGGTCAAATCATCTGGTTCAGTCCAGAACATTGAAGTTAAGCAGCACTAAGCCTTTTCAGTACTTAGATGGGGGACCATTTAGTAAAAGTAGGTACATAAATGATATTAATAACGTACGCAGACTATATGCCTACTTTGCCATTCGGCAAGTGAGGCCATTGGCTCATTTCATCCTCTGGAATAAGTTAAACAACACAACACCCCCAACATAATTGTGTATGTTAAATTCTTTCATTTCTCTAGCTTACCTTTTTCACACCATGTTGGCAATGTATGTACACTGTTTATGTAAAATTTATTCATTTTTTGCATATTAAATGTTACTTTTCTGCAGACTTATATTTGCTGTATACTGTTTATATACTGCCATGCACCCAAACATTTTTCACCAAAGTTTATTCAATGTTGAGATCTGGGATATGTATTAATGAACAAAGAAAGAATTAAATAACAATGGCTAAGAGATGACTCATGGTCAAATCAACTGGTTCTGACTAGAAAATTGAACTTAAGTTATACTGTGCCTATTCAGAACTTAGATGGGTGACCATTTAGTAACAGTAGGTACTGTAAGTAACCCGAGGCCCATGCACCAGGCCATGCAAAAATTAGTAATGGTCAAATCTACCTTAAAGCACTCGTTCTGACCAGAACATTGAAGTTAAGCAAAACTGTGCCTATTCAGAACTTAGATGGGTGACCATTTAGTAACAGTAGCTACTGTAAGTAACCCGAGGCCCATGCACCAGGCCATGCAAAAATTAGTAATGGTCAAATCTACCTTAAAGCACTCGTTCTGACCAGAACATTGAAGTTAAGCAAAACTGTGCCTATTCAGAACTTAGATGGGTGACCATTTAGTAACAGTAGCTACTGTAAGTAACCCGAGGCCCATGCACCAGGCCATGCAAAAATTAGTAATGGTCAAATCTACCTTAAAGCACTCGTTCTGACCAGAACATTGAAGTTAAGCAAAACTGTGCCTATTCAGAACTTAGATGGGTGACCATTTAGTAACAGTAGCTACTGTAAGTAACCCGAGGCCCATGCACCAGGCCATGCAAAAATTAGTAATGGTCAAATCTACCTTAAAGCACTCGTTCTGACCAGAACATTGAAGTTAAGCAAAACTGTGCCTATTCAGAACTTAGATGGGTGACCATTTAGTAACAGTAGCTACTGTAAGTAACCCGAGGCCCATGCACCAGGCCATGCAAAAATTAGTAATGGTCAAATCTACCTTAAAGCACTTGTTCTGACCAGAACATTGAAGTTAAGCAAAACTGTGCTTGTTCAGTACTTAGATGGGTGACCATTTAGTAACAGTAGGTACTGTAAGCAATCTGAGGCCCATGCACCAGACCAAGCAAAAATTAGTAAATAAGATCACGCTTCAGACTGCAGAGACATAATGTACACAAGTTAGAATTGGCACTATCCCACAGGGTGCTGCAATTTTAGTTTCCATCAGTAGACATAAACATTAGACCCCAAATTTTTAATTAACATAACTCTTGTCATAAATGACAGACTTATTTATGTTGGAATTAGCATATCGGCTTCTCGGATGGTGGGCCAAAGTCTTTTTGCTGCGGAAGCATCACTTGACAGAACTATATTATATTCTTTTCACAAAGACTTGAAAGTAAATGTATGAAGCTGAGTCAAAAAGTAATGATATTTTGTTTAGGACAGGTATAATTACCAGCACAGGAACATGTATCATACATCAAAATAAAGCTGGTCCTCTGTGGATCACATTCCTACTTCTCCACATAGGTGAGTCAAAAAGTAATACCATTTTGTTTAGGACAGGTATAATTACCAACACAGGAACATGTATCATACATCATAGATCTTTGAGCCGTTTCTTCACTATAGATTTCACTCCCTCATCACTGGAATAATCTTTGCTTCTCTTTGGCCCCATGAAATATGTGTTGAGAGGCAAATATTATTCCAGTGACGAGGAAGGGAAATCTATAGTGAAGAAGTGGCTCAAAGAACAGTCAACAGAATTTTACGGGTATACATGCTCTCATTTGAAGATGGAACATTGCTGTTGAGAGAAACAGTGATTATGTGGAGAAGCAGGGATGTGATGCACAGAGGAAAAGCTTCATTTTGATGTATAATACATGTTCCTGTGTTGGTAATTATACCTGTCCTAAACAAAATGGCATTACTTTTTGACAAACCCTCATATGTATCTACCCAAACTGTCCACCATGGGTAAAAATTGACACAAGGTCAAATTTTAAGTGCAGTTTTACATGTTTGAATTCAGTGTTTTTCTTCTCTTAGATTGTATCTGGAAAATACAGCAAGAGATTTGATTGACATCCAGGGTTGTGTGTGTGTGTGTGTGTGTGTGTGTGACAGCATGCACTAATGTGGGCTAAGCCGTCTCTGCACATGTATTCATGTGTTGAATTTCTCAGGGATTGGGATCTGAAGGTAGTCCCCAGCCACAATCGTGGTAACAGATTTAAATTTTTTTTCTTCTCCTAGACTGCAGGCCCAGTCTGCTCTACTATTTACCCGTAGCTGGAGGGAGAATAGTTGGATTCATAATTCTCCAAAGCTATGTAAAGTGTAAACAGCCTTGTCTAGGATTTGAATTTGGGTTTCTATATCCATTTCCTATGATGGAAACCTTTGCACAACGAATCCCTCCTTATTATACATTATATATGCCATATATTATATAGATGGAAGTGTGTGGTGTAATAGTTATCATCATAGGAAATAGACATAGCAACTCGAGTTCAAAGCCTGGATAAGTTTGCTTGCATTTCACATAGCGCTAATACCATTTGGAAAGGTATGCATCCAGCTATTCTCCCCCTGCTATGGGTAAATAGTAGGGTAGACTCGGTATAGCAACCAGTCTAGGAGAATGTAAACTCTGAATTTAAACCTGTTAAACTCCACTTAAGTTTGCTTGCATTTCACATAGCACTAATACACTTGGGAAAGGTATGCATTCAACTATTCCCCTCCCCCTGCTATGGGTCAATAGTAGTGTAGACTTGGTATAGCAACTGGTCTAGGAGAATATAAACTCTGAATTCAAACCTGTTAAACTCCACCTAAGAAGTTGCCCTCTTGTGGAGGAGTTGATATATATATATATATATATATTATACATAAACACATCATATATTATACATACATGCATCATATGTTATACATTATATATGTCATATATTATATATACATATATACATTATGTACTATATGTTATTTATGTCATATATTATATATATATATATATACATATACACCATATACTATATGCCATATATTATGAATATATACATCATATATTCATGATATATTATGCATATATATGTCCACTGGCCCACAATACAAAAATGTTTTTACCAAAATATATAAAATGATAAAAAATATTTTTGTCAAAATTTTTTTTTAACTAGGCTATTTAGACAGATATGGAGGTGCATGGGCTTAGTGGCTAGAGTCGTGGAAAATGGACTCGTCGATTAGAGTTCAATTCCTAGACAAAGCTGTTGGCATTTCACATAGTGCTAATAACCTTGGAAAGGTATGAATCCATATATTCTCCTCCAGCTATGGGTTAAATAGTAGAGCAGACTGGACCCTTCAGCCTTGGGTAGGTAACCAGTCTAGGAGAGGGATAACTCTGAATTCAAAATTCTTGAGGTCGGTTGTTGATTGGGTTTGTGGTAACCCTTGATGCACCAATTCTTTCCTATCGACTGTGCCAAAAAGTGTGGATGGTCCAACACAAGCCTTCACCACTATAAACAAATCACTGTGTGGATGTTCATTGTATGAACACTCATACATCGAAATCAATGGGAGAGTCCATCATCATTTAGACAATTACTCATGAAAATTATCAAAATCATCAAAATCTCTCTACATCTCAAGTATTGAAAATAAGTTCCAATTAGTATTAGAATTTGAATGAATGAAAGAAATCATCTTAAATCTCACAAACTTATTCTTCTGTCACAAATTGCGATTATAATATCTGACCAAGCGGAAGAATTATATATGCACAAACCAGAATCTGTCCTAGAAAATGAGATGCATAAAATTCTTTGTGACTTTGGGATACAAAAGAGTAGGCATGAATAGGTGGCAAAGGTGATCCACTGGGAATTGTGCAAGAGACATCACACTGACAAATAGTATATGCACAAACCAGAATATGTCCTAGAAAATGAAACCTATATAATTGTCGGGATTTTGAGATACAAATGGATCACCCAATCTGACCAGAAGACCACACACACACACACACACACACACACACACACACACATATATATAGTGATACAAGTTTAATTTGTTCCGCTCGTAACTCAATTCCCTCGTATATCAAATCAATTTTCCGCATTGAAATAAACTGAAATGCCTTTAATCCATTCCAGCCCACCTCTACCAAAAACCAATAAATTTTAACGTTTTTTTTAATAAGAAAAATGGCACAGTATTATATAAAATCACAATAGAATAGAATGTAATGAATTATGTTCTGTAATATGTTCAGATGTCTATTTTTTTAAATAATATTTTTCTTTGGCATAATAAATTTGTAAACTTAAATGTTTTTAATGAACTTACTAAAATAAGCATATCTGAAGCTCGCTCATACTTTAATTTTTAGGTCTCAGTGAAAGCAATTAACAAGATCTTGTCAACTAAAGGATTTTGTCATTCCAGTTGACCATAGAGTTAAAATAAAAGAAAGCAAAAAGATAGACAGATACTGAAAAAGCTGTGGGACACAGCAGAGGTTCTGGTGATACCAACTGTAGTTGGTGCACTTGGAACTGTCACAAGTTCTGAAAAAGAGACCAGGGGAACTGGAAATCAGAGGAAAAATCGAGACAATCCAGACCACAGCTAAAATACTTAGAAGAGTCCTGGAGACCTGAGGAGACTTGCTGTCTTTCAGACTTCAGTTAAAATTGGTATGAAAAACTTACATAATGTAAAATAATAATCTAATACAAATAATTTGCCCACAATTATATGGTTTTAAGTATTCTTAATACAAGTACTTTTCGAATTTCTAATACAAATACTTTTTTATTTTACCTATAGAGAGGGCCCTAACAAGTACTACTACTCTAGGTCAGAGTGATTCTGTGACTCCATTTTCTTTTGAGCTGGAACTTCACAACCGAATGTAGTTTAGTGACATACCCAGGACACTTAAGCATGCCATCATGATGTAATGATTAGCAAGCTAGTCTCACACATCCATTACTACAGAAAATCGAGTTTGATCATTACTGGATGCTCCATAATTGCAACCTTGTGTCACATACTACACATGGTGGACATATTGGATAAATACCTCCCAATGATACTTCTTTGTCGGAGGAGGTCTTTGTGTTCTGCAGGGGAGACAGTTGGCATTTTCTAAAGCCCACAAACAGGGTGAGATCTTGTAGGCTAGATGCTTTGTTTTACAGCATACCAACCCTTTTCAGGACATTTAATGCCAAATAAAGTCATTTTTATTTCAGTTTATTTACAAAACTTATTGCTTAAATGGGCTCATTGCTGCTTAACATCTAGGAACAAGTAGGAAACAGTGTTTTCAATGTGACTTAACCCTGAGCAGATCTTTTAGAATTCATGCCTGATTAGGTAAGAACAGTGCTATAGGGTAGTACTCAATTTTTTTAAACTCATTTTTTCTATTTAAACTATAGATGGGACCCTAACAGGTATTACCACTCCAGTAAGTAGTACCCCTGAGAGTAATGTTGAGTTCCCCAGAGTTCCAGAGTTTGAACTTCCCCATTAGATAGAGTTTTAACTCTCAGCCACTGCCATTTAACACATGTATCATAATAAGGGTTGAGGCTTGCCATAAGGGCCACAGGGTTGGGATAATCATATAGGCGCTAGGGCTTGATGTAACCAGCCAATTGATCAAAGGGGGCTGCTCTGATCACCCGTCTAGCCTAAGTAAGGGCTAAGTAAATAGTGTTGCATGTCATGGACTGCTCAGCCACCTGGGTTCCATTCTTAAGCCTCAGCTACTAGGATTCCATCCTTAAGTATTACTGGAGGAGCAATATCTTATTAGGCAGGTGATTGTAATGTTTTGGCTAATCTGTATATGTGGCTGAGTTGGTGTGTATGTGTCTGCATATTGATGAATGCAAAGATATAGATGTGTGCGAGTAGAGAGAAGTAAATCAATGCTACGACCTGACCTCATTCATTTTTGCACTTATGGGCTGAGTAAGTGTTAAAGTATTGGTTGCCAGAAATGCATTGGCAGATGCAGACTGCAGTAAGACTTGCAGCAAAAAGCATTATGGCAGATAAGGAAGTAGAAAGAAGAGGATAGAAGAAGAAGAAGAAGAAGACAAAGAAGAAGAAGAGAGAGAGAGAGAGAGAGAGGGAGAGAGAGAGAGAGAGAGAAAGAAAGAGAGAGAGAAGGTGGATACTTGAAAAGAATGGAAGAAAGAAGATGGTTGGAATAAAAAGAGAGAAGTGAAGGAAAATAGAATGAAAGAAGAAGAAGAAGAAGAAGAAGAAGAAGAAGAAGAAGAAGAAGAAGAAGAAGAAGATAATAGAGACTGGCCTTGTAATGAAAATAAATGTGAATTTCTCACTAGTGGCAATAATTACAGTTCAATCTCAGATAAAAACCGAAATTCCAACTGTTGATCTTCTATACAGACAGTAACTCCCCACTTAGAAGATCTAGATGACAAACTTCCTCAACACATTTCCCTCAATTTAGCCTTTCAGCTTAATATCATCATCATCATCATCATCATCATCATCATCCGGTCATGCTGACAGTATGATATTCTCAGGAAAACTCTCATGCTACCAGTTCCTATTAGTCATCATACCAGGAAGGTCTTGCACATGGCATCCAGAATCAGTACAGAGCTGAACTGATGTGGGTTTTTGGTGGTTAGCCTACACTGGTGTGTCCATGTGTAGGTGTCCACAGGAGAACATCATGAGTTCATCATTGCTTTTCCATAGATGGGACCTAACAGGTACTACCACTCCGGGCCAGAGTGGACCAGGGAGCAATGGTGATGAAGGGGTGCTCCACATTCCCCAAACCTCTAAAACTGGAACCTCACCATCAGATAGAGTTTAACGTCATTACCAGGACATGTAGACCCACAGTCACCGCCTTCTGGCACCCACATGATAAAAAGAGGTTTGGGCTTGCCATAAGGGCAATAGGGTTTGGAAAATCATATAGGTGCTAGGGCTTGACGTGACCAGCCGATTGATCAGAAGGGGCCTCTCCGACTGCCCGTCTAGCCCAAGATAGGGCCAAAGTGGAGTATTGCAAGTCATGAACTGCTCATCTACCTGGGTTCTATCCTTAAGCATCATGGGTCGCCACCCACGGCCAACAGGTGACCACATTGGGGGAGTCTTACCCCTCTGCAGAGGTGCAGTCGGTGCATTCTAATGCTCCAGCCGACAGGGCGGCAAAATGGTTTGAATTTGACTTTTTAAAATGTATTTTTATTATTGGGCATTACACACGTTTCAGATGGCTTAAAATCCTTTTCAAACTATCATGATCTATGTCTGGGTTAGCTCAATGGGTAGAGCACCTGCCTCGGAATTGCAAGGTTCCTGGTTTGATACCATCCCTACCAGCTCCGCACATGAGTAGCATAGATGAGGTTTAAATTCAAATAATTTATTTACACTAACCATGCATAATTGATAGGATACCCATCAATCATGTAAATACAGCAGCCAAAATGCATTTATATATACCACACTAAAGATAAGGACAACAGTCTGAAATATCAAAATTATTCACATTCTCTTATTTTGACTTTTGCTTAGAAAATGTTTAAAAGAAAAAGGATAGAAGATTAAAAAAATGATAATGAAAACAAACAAAACAACAAAAAAGAAAAAAAATAAGGCAACAAAAGAAAATAACTAGAAGACCTTAGTTTCAAAGTTGCTAGGGGTTGGGTAGTATGGCTCCAGGGATGATGAACTGATTGAGATTGAGGAGATGTGCCAGAAGAAAGAGCAAAATATCAAATAATAATTCGTTTACTGTGGTGTAAGATTTGTGTAATAGCTGAGGTATGGGGGGTGTAATGGCCGAAATGAATGGAGAAATAAAATGGACAAGAGGAAGGAGAAAGGAAAAAGATGAATGAAAGGGAGGGAAAAAGAAAGAAAGAAGAGAAAGAAAATACAGAAGAGAAGAAGGAAAAAGAGAGGAGAAGGAAAAGAAAAAAAGAATAGAAGAAGAATGAAAAGAATTGAAAGAAAAAGGAAAAGAAAGAAGGGAAGAGGGAAAAAAGAGAGAAGAGAGGAGAAACAAAAAAAACTAAAAAAGTCTAGAAGAAGGGAAAGAAGAGAGAAGAGAAGAGAAGGAAAAGCAAAAGAAGAAAAAGAGTAGAGAGAGAGAGAGAGAGAGAGAGAGAGAGAGAGAGAGAGAGAGAGAGAGAAAAAGATAGATAGATAGATAGATAAAGAGAGTGAGTGAGAGAGGGAGAGAGAATGGAAATTACAGAGAAGAGAAGGAAAAGAAAAAAGAAGAGAAAAAAAGAGAGGGAAAAGAAATGTAAAGAGTAGAAGAAAAAACGATAAAAGAAAGGGTGAGAGAAAGTAAAGTGAGTAGACAAAAGAAAAAAGAGAGAAACAAGCAAAAAGCAAAAAAAAAGAGATAAAGCCCCCCCCCAAAAAAAAAAAACAACAACAAAAAACAAAAAACAAACAAACGCAATAAGAGGAAGAAAAAAGAAGTGATGTAGAGAGAATGTGCTGCAGATTTTTGTATACAATTATATGGTACCAAGTATTCCTCTCTAACACAAATGACTGTTAAACTTTTAAAAAAAATAGCAATATAATAAAATGTCTAAAAAAAAAAATTTTTCAAAAATGGTCTAAAATATAATTATAAAATCAATCTTTTAAATGTTTAAAAATAATGGTTAAAATCCAATAAAATAATTTTAAGAAATATATATTTTTAAAAATGGTTAAAAAATTAAATTAAAACAAATGATTTTTAAAATAATTTAAAGAATGCTTCAAATAGTTTTCGAATAGTTAAAAATAATAAAAAGTGGTAAAGATATAATAAAAAATGGTTAAAAAATATTTTTAAAAATGGTTAAGAATAAAATGATTAAAAAATATTCTTTTAGAAATGATTGAAAAATAATTAAAAAAAACAGTTTTAAGATTTCAAGTGTTCCTATTTAATACCAATAATCTAACAACACTATTTTATATCAGAATTGGAGCCTCACCATTGGATGGAGTTTAGTGTTGTACCCAAAGCAAAATATGAGATGAAATTAATCTTTTGCACATTTCATTTTCACTCTTTGTATTTTGCATTGCATTTGTTTAGACTAGTCAG
>CM042159.1:15664574-15674574 GCA_023376005.1 Doryteuthis pealeii | reverse complement strand
CATAGATAACTAATAAGGAAATAAAGAAACCAAGCAACCACGGCTAATTTGAAACATCTCACTCCCTTAACATATACATCTTAAAGGAAAAACTTATTTACCAGATGAACTGACTACATATATACAATGTATACAATGTATATAGTTAAAGACACTTGGATCCCAGAAAATAATTTTCATTCAGAAATGCATTAATAATATTATTATCGTTATCCTATTTTTTTTAATTTACGTTTTCTTTTATTTAAGTTAAATAGTTAAATTTTCATTCTTTTCTTTTCTTTTGTAACTGTATTCCTAATTCTCAAGATGGATTTTTATTTGAACTATTTCGTCTTTGACTGAAGAATTTTTGGTAGTTTGGTTCATTTCTTTGCTTTTTTTCTTTCATTATTTCTTTCTTTTTTGCTCCGTATCTTTTTTTTTTTAAACTATCGTTGTTTACTTTCTTGTTATTTATCAGTCTTATTTTCATCTCTTTTATGCTGGTTTATTAGCTCAGTCGATAGAGCACCATCCTTGGAAACATAAATATTCCTGGTTCGATACCGGTCCCTCTGACCCAACGTATGATTAGCACAGATTGGGTAATCTGACCTGTGCGGTAAAGTGGGTAGGTGTGACGTTCCACCTCAGCAGAAAAAAACAATTTCCCTGCTTTGGAGTCGCTCAATGTCCGGCTGATACCAACCATAGGTCACTCCGCCAACTTTACTTTATTTTCCTTTCTTTTTTTTTTTTTGTTAATTCGGTCTTATTTACATCCACAAAGTTTGATGCAAATATGACATAGGAAGGACGTCCTTCCCGTTGTATCAGATGATAAAATTTGATGCTTATGCACCACCATATATCTCTTAAGACCAGAAGCTGACTTACAGACTTTGTTACAGATTGCACAAGATACATTGCTTATTCCTGGAATTTGCATGAATGGTTCCTGATGAGATTTCCTATGATTGACATATCCAGCCTTAGAAAGCAGAATTCGACCACATGGCCTAAAGTCGAAACTAGTTCAGAACAATAAAAAGAATAACATAAAAGAAATGTTAATATTTGCCGCGTCACTTCTGTGAATATTTTTCATACATACATACATACATACATACATACATTGTGTCACACCGTATCAAAATTGTGTCCCACCCTAACAAATATCTGCATACATACATACATACATACATACATAAACACACGCATACAGCAGAATTATTTGTTCATGTCTTCAGAATATCATTTTTTCATATTTTACATAATTATATATATATATATATATATATATATATATATATATATATAAATAAATTAGAAAACAAAGTGTTCCAAAATAGATGAATTTACTTTGATGAAATTTTCGAACACTGTTTTTCTAATTTCTATGTATTGTCGGATTCATTTCCATATATATATATATATATAATATATATATATATATATATATATATATATATATATAATTTGGAAATGAATCCGACAATATATATATATATATATATATATATATATATATATATATGATGGATGATGGAAAACATTTTGGGTTATATTGGAAGCATGGAAAATATAAGATAAGGAATAATAACCAAAATTCAAAGTAATCAATATTATGTTGTTGTTAATCTTATTTATTAATCCTAATATTCCAAGTGTCCTTCCACCGTTTATCAAAGAATCTTGTAGAATTTTTCCATGCTTTCAATACAACTCAAAAACGTTTCCCAATATCCATCATATAAAGAAGCAGGCGTGGACTCCTTAATAACACTCACACACGCACGCACGCACGCACACACACACACACACACACACACACACACACACCACACATATATTAATATATATATATATATATGTTTGGTCCCCAAACAATAAGTTGAGATGAACAACTCGCCATTAATAAAGACAAAATATGACAGAGCTGGTTAAAAAAAAACACGATTTTATTAATGGAGACTCTCTTTCTCTCTCTCTCCCCGCCCCCTCTCTCTCTCTCTCTCTCTCTCTCTCTCTCTATATATATATATTATATATATATATACGTATATATATATATATATATATATATATATATATATATAAAGCAAGTACTATATATACATATACATACATACATACGTACATACATATATATATATACATATATATATATATATATATAATATATATATATATATATATATATATAAAGCAAGTAAGTGTACCAATACGAAAGCCATAGTAAGTCGAGTAAGACTGTAATTTTGTAAATGTAAGCTGGCTGGCATTATTCAACTAATGTCTGATATATTCAGATCTATTCGTATAATATGCAAATAACAGATAGTCATGTGAAAAGCCATTAATTTCGTTGTCAAAACAACAAGAGACATTAGTTCGTACCGGACATGAAAGCTATTCTGTCCATACTCTTAACTTAAGTGTGCATTATTTATTTGCTAACGCTTAGCTTCGTTTGGCACAAGGCCAGGATTATGCAGCGCCCAGTTGTGAGAATCAAACTTAAAAATAATGGTCTGCTAGCCTAGCTTGCTAACCATTACACCATTTGAGGCATCCGGCCTAAATGGCCACTTGACTTTCCGATTAATGTTAAACATGTACATGTACTACCGTGGTGGTGTCATAGTAAGCTAACCTCACAGGTTCATTATTAGCGAGTTCGATCCTCGCTGATGCCCGATAAAAAAATCCCATGTAAAAAAAGACCTTGTGTCAATCCTGCAAGGTGAGTAGTTAGGAAAATAGATATGTTTTTTTTTGCACTCACTTTACTATCTGTCGCACGCCCGCACCTATACGAGACTGGACGAGGATGTTTGCATTTCACATAGTGAAAACCTGTGTGTCCAACAAAGCAAAGCTCAGTACATATTTATCCAACCCCTCCACAGGAGCAGGATGCGACACAAGGTCAATTTGGAAGCAGAGTTTATTGGGTTTAAATCCGGGTTTTCTTCACCATTGCCATGTTTTGCCTTACTATTTACCGGGTTAGTTCAGTCGGTAGAGCGTTCGGCTATAAACATCAAGGTTCCTAGTTCGATACTGGCCCTCGTCAACTCAGTGTATGAGTCGCACAGAGATCTGCGCGGTAAAGTAAGGAGTTGGTGGTAGGTGTGGCGCAAAAACAATGTCCTTGGTCTAGCGCTATTGAAAAGGGGATAGACTCCCTCGCTGATTGGCTGATACCGACTTTTGTTGCTTTTTATTTACCCATATCTGGAGGGAGAATAATTGGATTCATACTTTTCTGAAGGGTATAAATAGTAGTACAGATTGCGATCTTTAGTAAGGTAACCAGTTTAGTGGAAGGAAAACTGAATTCAAATCAGCTGTACTCCTTAGCGGAGTGATTAGGTAAATACACATTCATTTTACCAAACCTTGTTCGACACAAAACCAGAAGTAAGAAAGCATCCAATAAGAATCAAACTTACTTCAAGTACTGAACCATTTATCCGGCTTTCAAAAATCCGGAAAATCCAGAAAATTTGGTACTTCTGAATTTGGCGTACTGTCGAATTTTCTTTAATCGAATATCAGTGGATTCTCGTAGCCGTGTCCGTGCTACTGTACGGCTACACAAATTAGACTATAACGAGGTGCTTAGAGAAAAAATTTAGAAGGATACAACACAAAGTTGTTGTGTGTTATCTTGGACAAATCTTGAAAGCAGCACCCCACAAAAAAGCTGGTATACAACCACTTGCCCCACATTCGAGTAAGACAAACTAGAGAAGGAAGGACGTGATTTTCTCCTGTGGACACCTACACATGGACACACCAGTGTAGGTGGACCAGCAAAAACCTACATCAATCAGAGGATTTTAGATGCTGCTTGGAGAACTTCCCAGGGGCGATGATAGAGAGAGAGAGAGAGAGAGAGACAGACAGACAGACAGACAGACAGACAGAGAATCATGGATATCTGTGCTACCCGCATCTTGATGGTGAATATTGAGTAAAACAGATTGTTGGGAGACAATAAATTATTATTTTTTCCGTTGGGAACCATGTGATGTGTCGTGTAACAGATCTAGAAACCCATTCCCGACCTCTTTTGTTTCTCATGTTCTTTGAACAGGAGATAAGTTGTCTTGGACCCAGACAAAGAACAGCAAAGCCACATGGCTATTTTACTTTCCCTCATCAAGTATGTCTTTTTTCATTTTTCTACCCCTTCCACATTGTTTATTCATAGAACGATACGTAAATATTCTAACTTTTTGGACATATTGATATATCATTTTTTCAATAACACTTGTATGTATATTATGTATACTAGCAAAATAAAAAGATGTCCCCCGGGCGATGTAAAAATACATTTTTGAAAGATATTGCCTGAGAGGTGGGAGTTAAAAATTCAATGTCAGAGAGTTTGTATCACAAGTAAGTAAAATTATCAAATTTATTAAAGGAGTAAAAAATAAAAACAATTTGAAATGGAAACTTAGTTCTGATAACTTTGAATATATATTAAAATAAAACAAACTATAAATAAATCTATAATACTGGGCATCTATTTATTAAAACTTGTTTTAAAAAACAATGAGGACCGCCTAAGGTTGTTTGCTAAAATTTTGAATGTATTTATTCTATGTTGTCGAGTTTATGTAATGTGACGTAAGCAGTGACACAGTTTTGGTTACAGACAAAAAGAGAGTGAATCTCCATTATTAATAGAGATATAAGTCACTGTGAACAATGCTTGTTTCTTTCGTTATCTACCACTCTCAACTAGGGCTTATATTAAAATCACCCTTTTTGACTCACCCTCGTAATATTAACAAGAGTGGCATAACTAAAGGGATCCAAGGGTGGTCAACTGCATTGGATGTCAAGAAGCAACTGCATTTAAATCCCTGGAATTTGCTGTAATAGGGTCAAACAACTACTGGCAACGAAGGGGCCGACACTGCACAAACTTGCTTGGTAAGCTGCGGGCGGACCTCCAAATTGCAGGACTGGGAGCCCTAAGATCTAGCAAATGATTGTGGGAGCCAATGATCCTCTCAAAGGAAAGGAGAGAAGGAGGGAGCTGAAGCTGCTGTAAAATATTGCAAACTACTTCAGCAGCAGAATACACTAAATCATCATAACAATAACTCTCTACTTTAAACTGGTATTAATTTGTATCAGTTAAATACAGTGGCACCTTAACTTACGAGCGCCCCAAATTAAGAGTTTTTCGAGTTACAAGCTGTCACTCGGTCGATTTATTGCTTTGTGTTGGGGGCTAAAATTTGAGGTACGGGCGAGCTTCAGATACGCTTACGTTAATAAGTTCTCTAAAAGCGTTTAAGTTTCCAAATTTATGTTGCCAAAGAAAAATATTATTTATATAAAGAAAAACTAAACGTTAAAACATATTACTGCACATAATTCATTACATTCAGTTTATTAAGTATTTTTATACAATACAATGGTATTTTCCTTATTAAAAAAAAAAAATAACAAAAGAAATTAAGGCATTTTGGCGGCGGGGACTAAAACAGATTAATGGCATTTCAATTTATTTCAATAGCGAAAATAGATTTAATATTCGAGAAAATTGAGTTACGAGCTGTCACTAGCTCGATCTTTTGCTTTATGCTGAGAGCTAAAATTTGAGGTACGAGCGAGATTCAGATACACTTATATTAATAAGTTCACTAAAAACATACAAGTTTCCTAATTCATTATGCCAAAGAATAATATTATCAAAAAAAAAAACAAAAAACAAAAAAACAAAACAAAAGAAACAACAACATTAAAACATATTACAGCAAATAATTCATTACATTCTATTTTAATATGTTTTTATACAATACAGTGTTATAAAGATAGGGTGTTTTTTCGGGGGGACGGGACTGGAACAGATTAATGGCATTTCAGTTTATTTGATATACAAGGAAATTGAGTTACAAGTGGAATTAAACACGTAAGTCAAGGTACCACAGTATCTAATTTACAGGTTGTTCCTTTTTTTCCTTTTCTTACTACGTCCAAGAAAAAGCCTGTCTATAGATGAATATTTGTAAGAAGAAACAAATAAGCAATATTAAAAAGAAATGCCTATATTTGTTTTCAATTCAGTACATCCATAGAACTAATCGATTGATTAATCTCATCAGTAAATCAGTGTATCGATATCCATCAATAGTTCTATTTCAGTCTTATTTCTATATTTACTTATTTACAGTTACGTGGCTACTATTTATCTACATACTAGTATCGTTATCTGTATATTACTATTTTGTATCTATATTTACTCACATGGCAACTATTTCTCTCTCTCTCTCTCTTTCTCTTTCTCTCTCTCTCTCTCTCTCTCTCTCTCTCTCTCTCTCTCTCTATATATATATATATATATATATATATACACAACACTTAGAAAAATGCTCAATGTCATTTTTCGATACATACGCACACACACACACACACACACTCACACACACACATACCATAAAAGAAGAATACTTGATGTCATATTTCAAACCGTCTATCTTTCCAGCGTTTCTCAATTTTCAAATCATTCTAAGAACGTTAACTCCCTTTCAAAACATCTTTGAACTGATTGATAAACAAGGACTATCACAGTCTCCTCATTATTCTGTGATAACATTTTTTTTACTCTTCCTTATATCAACAAAAGCCCTGAAGAAGATCTACTCAACAGATCGAAACACTGCAGCGTCGGCTAATAAACTTACCACTCATTTTTATTTAAACCTGTGTTTTTTCAAATTTCTCACTATACTACATACCGTCGGATTCACTTCCATTTCTCTTCACACACACACACACACACACACACACACACACACACACATATATATATATATATATATATATACATATATATATGGAGTGTACTTATTTTTGTTATTTTGTACTGTTACATATCTATGTTTTTGTAAGAGATTTTTAGTGCTGTAGAGTATGGTAACATATATCATTTAACGATATCTGTGTTCATTGTGTTGGTTGGAAAAGTGTATCGCCAAAGAGCTTCCTGTCGTTGTTAACGATCATAGCGTATCAGTCATGAGACCTTTGTCTTGATATCTTACTCTGACGCCGGTAAAAACCGTGGGAATAACTTTATGTGTAGAATTACCAAAAAATAAGTACACCTCTGAATTCTTAAAAATAAAAGTTAACTCTCCCCTAAACAAAAGATGCCCGTTGTTTTAAATTTATATTATTAATAGTTTAGCTCAGTCGGCAGAGCGTCCGAACTAGGAACCACAATGATCCTGGTTCGAAACCGGTCCTCGCCAACTGAGCGTATGAGTAGCACAGGGTGCGGTAAAGTAAGGAGCTGATGGTAGTTATAGCGCTCCACTTCAGACGCAAAAACAATCTCTCTGGTCTAGCGCTAGCCAAAAAGGGGATAGACTCCCTCGCTATCTGGCTGATACTGAATTTAGCCCCCCACCCAATGACGACTTTACTTTTTTTATACTTATTATTATGCAATCAAAGCATATAAACTAAATAACCTTTTTGTAATCTATCAATATAGTTACTTACAAAGCTTCGCTTAGATGTGGCACAAAGCTGAATGCAAGGGGCACCCAGTGAGAATCGAACTCACTAATAATGATCTGCGAAGCTAGCTTGCTAACCATTAATTTACAGGAGGTGCCTTGGTTATTTACTAAGCTTGGCTTAGATGTGACACAAGGCTTAATGTAAGGGGCACCCAGCGAGGCTCGAACACACTAATCATGGTTTATCAGTCGGCTCTGCTAACCATTACACCACGAGAGGTGCCCAAGTAATGTATCGATATATCGATATACCTAAATACAAACACATAAATTCAAATATATGTGCATATATATATATGCAGTCATACATTCCCTTTTTTACAATTTCATTTGCTCCTAAATTAAAGATATCAAAATTTGATTATTTCTAGTGGAACATTATTTAACCAAAACAGATATTATTAGGTATTATTTAATACCAAACTTTAAAGCATTGCAACAATTGTAACCAAAAAATTAAATTGTCTAAAGAGGTACACTGTTTTTTTTGGACTGTTACATATAATTTTAGTTACAGAATTTCCATGCTATGGAGTTTGATTACAAATGATACCTTACAATATCTGTTCCCCCTCCTCTTTCTCTCACTCTCTCTCTCTTTCTCTCTCTCTCGCTATATACACCCTCCACACACAAATATATATATATATATATATATATATATATATATATATATACCTGCAAACAATACGGTTTTAATCTATCTATCTATCCTCCATATAGATATGTATATAGACTTACAAACAACGCGATTTTAATCTATGTATATAACTATTTATCTATCCCTTCAAACAATGCAACTTTTAATCTCTCCTTCTCTTTCTCTCTCTTTCTCTCTCTTTCTCTATCTATCTATCTATCTATCTATCTATATATATATATATATATATATATATATATATGCAAAGAATGTGTTTTTAATCTATCTATCTATTTATCTATCTATCTATCTATCTATCTATCTATCTATCTATATATATATATATATATATATATATATATATATATATATGGTTATGCTGCTTTCTGAGGAACCGATTTTTGTGAGCGTAGGCGTTGACTAGACTTGACTAGCGGTAGATGTCCTTCTTGGAGAGCTTTAACCGCCTACTCATTGCTGTCGAGGAAATCGTCATTTTTATACACCCACAAAACAAGTTTAGCTTCATTTATTTTTATTTTCATCAGCTGATCGTTATTGTGTTGCAACATTATTCATTGTTGCAATGGATTTCATGGAACACACCACACGCGCAATCGCACTCTCTCTCACCCCCCCCACACACACCCACACACAGACAAGTGCACACGCGCACCTATGCATACAGACAAATTACGGAATATCTAAAATTCATTTTCTTGCATTACAAGTCGCTAAAACAAAGCGGCCTGAATTTTTACACTGCTGCAGCGACCCAGCGTCTCTGGTCACGTGCTGCTATTTCATCGGGTGTATATAAAAGTGTCCACTTGATAGCGAAAAGCGAAATGGTAGTACGAAAAGAAAAAAAAAATAAAAGAAAAGAAAAAGAAAGAAAAAAATCCTTTTTCTTCTCCCCACCCCGTCAAGCTTCACGATCTACTGCAGATTGCAAACGCTAGCACAGCCATTAATTGCATTAAACGATAAATTAAATTTATCCTTTTTATTTATTCATCTATTTATTTAAATTTCATTTACTTTCAACACTGGAACTGCTATGGCACAAAGTGCATCCAAATTTCGTAGCAGTGGGCCACGTACCTGTCGAAAAAACAATTACTACCACGTCGACAAAAACTAATTCACCTACAACGAAATGTTCATCTAATTTTCATAAAAAGATATCTCACTAAAAAGAAGTAGAGAAAGATAACGAAAGGATCTAAGTAATCTGTATTAATAACTGATTTATTTATCTATTTTAACGACATGTCGACTCATCCGGGGCTATTTTATGCCTAGAGTTCATCGTACATTCATATTTACATTTATTGAGTGTAGTTGTTTCTTAAGTTGTTTATGAACTATGAATAATTCTAAGCCCTGCTGACAAGGGGGGGGGGGTTGTATCATTACGAAGATTTTAGTAGATTTTTCTAATGCCAAGTGTATTTCCCACTAAACAGTCAACAGACTTTTAAGGGGCAGGGATACATGCTCTCATTTGCAGGTGAAACATTGCTATTGAGAGAAACGGTGACGATATGGACAAGTAGGGATGTGATCCACAGAGGGCCAGCTTTATTTCGATATATGATACATGTTCCTGTGTTCGTAATTATACCTGCCCTAAACAAAATGACATAACTTTTTGACTTACCCTCGTACATAAAAGTAAATATAGTATACACAAACCATAATCTGAACTGGAAAATAAAAAGGATTTTGAGATTTAAAAAAAAAGTCACTGGTCGAAAAACCAATCGTCATTTAGAGTTAACAAGAACATGGAACTTTGTCTCTCCAGTTGAGTGGAAAA
>CM042159.1:15647074-15654574 GCA_023376005.1 Doryteuthis pealeii | reverse complement strand
AGTCATTCTTTGTCTTTTTAGTGTAAATCACTGGAAACAAACTGAGAATCAAACAGAGATTAATGGAAAGGGCAATGCTAAGAATAACTCGAAGATATAGCAAGGGGAACATTTGTACATCATGGTATTATAGTGGTCAACACTTGTACAACACAAATACCGTTCTCTAAATTTTCATGATTATTATCCAGTGACAAACGTAAGCAAGATAACCGGTAATCATGTCAATCGCAGGTGTTAAAAATCAGAGTTGTCCACCTAATTGGATAACCTAACAAGGAGTATGGAGTCCAACATTCCCAGAAATAATGTTCTAGATGGCCGTTTGAGCCTATAGCTTTCTCCGGAAAGGGTAATGCTAACAATAACTCGAAGACACACACACACCACAACACACACACACACACACACACACACACACACACACACATATATATATATATATATATATATATATATATATATATATATATATATATATATACATATATATATACCTACGTCTATCTATCCCTATATGTAGTCAAATGTAATAAGGATACCATATATGTATACACTAACGTAGAATATGTTTTTACTACCTAGAATTGGTACTTTTGATTCCTCAAGATTAAGCCTACAGGCAATAGAGGTAGATGACACTAAATGTTAATAGATGTGCATCAATATGTGTATTTGTTTCAAAATAAAGGGTGTATCAACAATCCTTAGACTCCAACGATTATACTTTAACATAGGTCGAAATACTAATAAAGAAAACAAAAATAGAAGTGATCAGAAAAGATAGAAGAGAGGATAACTGATGTTGTAGAAAAACACCCCCCCCCCAAAAAAAAAAAAACTAACAGCAAAAAAGGTAACAAATAAGTAAAGTATGAAAACTTGGTTGTTTTACAACATATCAATCATTTTTGGATAATTTAATGCCGAATCAAATCATTTTATAAAACAATGGTTGCTTACAGTTCCTGCTGTGCTTATGTGATCAAAAAAATGTGAGAAAGCACGTGTGTGTAATGGACTCGTCGTCCCGAGTTCAAATCCTTGATGTGGTTAATTGCATTTCACCTAGCGCTAATACCCTTGAGAAATGTATGAATCCTACTCTCCCTCCAACTATGGATAAATAGTAGGACAGACTGGACTCTTTAACCTTGCTTAGGCACCGTCTAGGAGAAGGAAACTCTGAATTCAAACCTGTTGAACTCCGCATAAGGAAATTGACCTCGTGTCACATCCTGCTCGTGCGGAGGGGTTGGAATATATATATATATATATATATATATATATATATATGTGTGTGTGTGTGTGTGTGTGTGTTGTGTGCTAAAAAATAAATATTGAACGCTCTCATCGCTGCTTAACTTCAGTGATCCAGCCGGAACCGTTGCTTTCAGCGTGACTTGACTTAGTATAAATTTCTAAGTGTAAATAAGTAAAAATCTATGGTAGCCTATATGGTAAAATTATACTGTATATTGTTAGTCCAAGCCATAAGGAGAGAGAATGTTTTTTAATACGTTTGATGATCCGTAAACGAAAAAACAAACAAAAGATCCAAAAAATAATCGTTAATACTAATTTTTTAAATATGAAAAAATCTAGGAAAATATGTTACGCAAAATTGTGCATTTTTACACTTACATGTTCAGATAGATTAAATTAAGCTTTATTTATCGTGAAAATATTGAGTGGAACATGCCGCTTTCCAGACATTTAAAATTCACTATTGAATTTTTAAGTGAATAAAATAGGCCAATTCAATTAGAGAAAATACCTTCTTGAGAATAAAAGAAAAATATTGCTAAAACAAAACACTCTACAAAAATTATCTTTTGAGTTATAAGAAAATAGCTTTAAATTTTTAATTAACCTTTTTGGGGGTGTTGAATTTTTCTGTTTTGATTTTATTTTTTATCCGTAACTTGACTTAATGTAAAAAGTCATCTGACATCAGATGAAATGGTTGAGTTTTGCGAGTAAGCTTTGTTTGGTTTGGTTTAGTTAATGACATATCAAACCCTTATAGATTATTTATTGCCGAAATTTAATCCATTTATTAATGGATTATAATCATAAGTATTTATATTAGGTTGGATTTAATGGCATATCAAAAGCTTTATGAGTTATTTAATGCCTAAATTTGATTCATTTGCAAAAGTTTGATTATAATCATAAGTATTTATATTTGGCTTTGTTTGGTGAGGTTTAGTTATTTATTTAAGGACATATCAAACTGTTATGGGTTATTTAATGTAGAAATTTGATTTATTTATAAGTGCTTGATTATACTCAAATATTACTGAAACTAACAATTTACACACAATCATACGACTGCAAGCAACTATTCCTATTCAATAACAATAGTTATTTTGCACAGAAATTATATGGTATCGAGTAGGAAGCGCGTGGTTGTAATGGTTAAAGTATTGGGAAATGAACTCGTTGCCGCGAGATCAAATCCTGGAAGTGGAAATTTCATTTTCACTTAACGCTAATACCCTTGGGGAAAGGTATGAAATCCTACTCTCCCTCCAGCTATAGGTAAATAGTAGGACAGACTGGGCTCTTTAACCTTGGTTAGGCAACCGGTCTAGGAGAAGAAAAACTTTGAATTCAAACCTGTTAAAACTTCGCTTAATAAATTGACCTTGTGTCACATCCTGCTCGTGCGGAGGAGTTGGTAAATATATTATGGTATCAAGTATTCTTATCTAATACAAATGGATACTAATGTATAACCAAAATCTATTTGATTCATAGAGAGAACTCTAACAGTTACAAACAGTTTGGTCAGATTGGACCTGAGAGGTAATAAAAATGATGCGGACAGACAGATGGTTGTTTGGTTGCTTGTATGGCTTGTCAAGCTTTGTTGGGTTATTTTATGCTGAAGTTCAACAATTATAGTCTACAATTAAAATAATAAAAATCATCTTCACAATCCTTTTTAACAGATAAACAATTCATTATCTCAAACCCATAAATGAGACCCTAACAGGCAACAGTCACTCTAAGTCCAGTCGACTCGGGCTGTAGAATACGCCGACTACACCTCTGATGGTCATGGGTGGCGACCCGTGATGCTTAAGTAAGGAATCTTCGTGTGTGACCAGTATATGACATACAGCACTCCACTTTGGTCCATACTTAGGCAAGACGGGCGTCGGAGTGATCCCATTTGATCATTCTCCAAAATTAAGAATATATATATATATATATATATAATATATATATATATATATATATATATATAGAGTTGCATGTTTTTAGTTTCTTATATTACTCCTTGTGACTTTTCCATACCCGCGTTAGCTGGTGGTCTTTCACAGGAATCTGAGTCAAAACAAGTACACTCAGGTCTCCACAACTTTTCTGAGTATTCTAGCCAATCTTAACAATGTCGTTGTATATGATGCAATAATAAAATAAATACAAATAAGAAAAATCCAGCTATTATGGCAGAGTAGACTTAAAACCTAATAATTCCAAATGATTTTCTGTTGATATGCATAACCTAATTGTTCATAACGTGTAACAACGCAATGCAAAAATGAATTGTTGGCATTCCTATTTTTTCATACACTCGCCAGTAATTTAGTTCCCAGTGGCCCCAAATGAATTCAGAGGTAAATATGAAAATCATCACTGGATTGTGTGGAATATTCTACCCACATAATACATCTTAGTAGAATGCTTTATTTCAATTGCATCCCAGAATAGACAGACATAGACAGAGACCCCACAAATATAATATCTATTTTTCCTGACACCACCACCTAAAGATTGACTTCTGGTTTGGTGTTGGCATATGCTTCTTGTTTTGTGACAATCACAGTATTTATCGTTTTCTGTTGGTATACATAATCCATTTTCATCACCTTTGATAATGCGATGTAAAAATTAAGGTGTTATGACATCCAACTTTATTAGTAATGGTTCTATTCCAACCTTCCTGAAATCTGTCTTTGATTGTTGCAGAGAGATTCACTTATATTCCATATGTCTGGTTATGCTAATTTCTTATTCGCAAGACCATCGCATTACAGAAAGTTTGTTATTCCTGTTGAAAAAGGCCGTTGCAGATTATGGAACTTTGCATCCGGTTTCCAAGCAAAAGCTCAGGAGGAAACAAAATTCCTTCTTGGTACCTATTTCCAATTCGTTTGAGAAGTTTTTGCAAAGCTGAACATGCACCATTAAAGGTTTTCGCCAAATTTCTGGTGCTTTGACGTGGATCCAATTCAATAGTCTCCTTCAAATTTTTTAAAATTCAGAATAGTTCGTCTTTCAGAGTGAGTCTTGTCGGATATGTGACAATCGCCATTTTAAAACCTTTTAAACCACAGCTGATAAATACGACCTTCACTGCAAACATGGTTTTATATATCTCTCTAGCAGCACGACTCTTTCAAAATTCATTAAGTAAGCAATATCGAATACTTTCCTTTTCAAATGTATGGGAATTAAACTCTCAAATATACTATAAACAACAAACTGTCGAATAGAAATAATGAATTTCAATTAAGTTTAAAGAGTCTACGTGTTTAAAATGATTGTAAAGGTTCATTTTGTAACCATATATATTTTGGAAACCATTATTGTTCGGTATAAAATGACCCAACAAATGTTGACATGCAGTAAAAACAATAAAAGGCGACCATTTAGCTATTTACCCCCACCCGTTCACAAATATGAGGAATATATATATATATATATATATATATATATAATATAATATATATATATATATAATATATATACTTATACAGAAATGCTGATAGCTTTTTGATTTTAGTGCATCCTGGGACGCACATAATTGCTTTGATGCAGTCCCGCGGAAAATTTGAATGGTCCAATTAAAGTTTCTGAATAATGAGGGCAAACTTATTCATGAATCTTAGGGACAAACTAAATCCGTCTAACTCCCTATCCCCACCTTGTAACCTACCGCTCTGTGTAATTGTCGTTTCTAAGAAAATAATTGAAATGATTTACAGTTAGCATGAATGTTTGAAAGGTAAAAGAAAATACACTGGGTACGGATTGGATATAATTTAACTGCGTCCCTTTTGATTTTTATGCCTCAGAGAAACTATCCATCTATCTATTCTATCTATCTATCTATCTATCTATCTATCCTATATATATATATATATATATATTATATATATATATATGCGTTATGTGTGTGGATATTTCTAAAACATAATTTGTATGGTACAAGTTAAAAAAAATGTGGATCATCAGTGAGAACCGTACTCATAACACACTATGCTGGCCGACTTTGGATATTTACAAACGCTTTTATAGGTGGCAAAAGTCTTGAATGTAGTTGCTCTCAGTGAGGACGAACTCATACACACAAGTATTTGGTTCCTTGAATATTTACAAAAACCATTTGCTTTGTAATGGTGGCAAAAAGCCAAAATGTAGGCAACTTATGTGGAGGATCGAACTCAAACCTAAGTGTTGGCCTGCTATAGATATTTACAAATTCATTGCTTTTGTATGGTGCAAAGTCAAGAACGTAGCCCACCCCGGTGAGGATCGAAACACAATAGAGTGGGTGTTGGATTGCTAAACTAAATTCTATGTACATATTAATATACTTATTTGTCACAAGGTAGACAAGATCCCTCACTAGAATCGAACTCACTAGTTCATTGTAATTAGTCTGCGTGACTGCTGGGTAAACTTTGTGCTACCTTTAGTTTTGGTAATATATATATATATTGTTCTTATATATACTATTTCCTTTGTGAAATGTTATAGCAATCGAAACGGATATTTATTAGGTATTATCCATTACCAAAAATCCTTTTAAAAATCCCCCAAAAAATTGGAAATCTCCTAAACTTAAAATTTTGAAATAGCCCGTTCAAAGATATCAGCTTCATTTTTTATTCGTGTTATTTTAAAACCCGAACTTGATTTTTCTAGTTAAAAAGTTTAATGCTGTAGAGTTTGGTCATGAATAATACCTAAATGATATCGGTTTCAAATATAATGATTTCCGACTAAAAATAGATAAAATCCTGGTATCTCTTGGGTTTAGAAGAAAATTGAGCTTTTTAAAAAGAAAACATTGCTAGGGTGCAAACTTATTCCGGGCGATGCTGTAAAACTTAATATCTGTTTTGATGTATACATCTCCAATGATAAAATAATAAAATCATGGTAATCTTTGATGGGAAGAAAATTAACTGTTTTTATAAAAACGATTGCTATGAGGCAAAATTATTCATAAGGGATGCCATATATACTTAAATAACTGTTTTGATTTTATAATGTTCCGCTAGACCATAATAAAATCCCTGGTAATCTTGTTTTAGATAGAGAAAATTACCTTGTTTAAAGAGATGTTAGAGGGCACTTATTTATGGCCGATGTTGTAATATTAATATTTTCTGTTATTAATGTATAATGTTCAACTAGAAGGTAGTAAACACGCTGGTATCTTGGCTTAGGAAATTAGAACTTTTGTACAATAATGTGTAGGGGTGGACTTATTTGTAGATAGCATACTATATACATTATAATCTGTGGGCAGTGAGTTTTGTGCACGTTTAAATCTTTGTACACAGGGACAGAGTTCGGCCGTGGTTAAGTCTGGCATGAAGTTGGTTAGTTAAAGCTAACGGTGCCATTTTTTCTGAATAGAATGACTTTTTCAAGAGGTTTGGTTTGGTTCTGTGCTTGATTTAGGTTGTTAATTGGCATATAACCTTCCGTGGGTTATTTCAATTCCAAAGCATCCTTCTAGAAGAACGGTAAGTGTCCTATTTAACCCCTTAAGCTGGCCAGTTGTTCTATTTAACATAAACATACAGATGGCTTGTTTAAGATGGTTTGACGTTTGGATTCGTTGTTTAAATGGCATAATCAACCTTCGAAGGGTATTTAATGGCCACAAGCCATATGTTGTGGAAGAACAGTAGTGTAAGCTATTAACGCCTAGGTTGGGCAGGTACTGTAAAGCATCCCTTTGTTTACAAAAATGGGGCTTGATTCGCATTGAATGACCGAAAAGGGTTAGAATATGCATAAAATAAAACAACGAAATTCTAGCCAGTTTTTCTCTCTCCCTCACTATAATAATATATTATATATATATATTTATATATTATATTATATATATATATATATTACTGCTTACAAACACAAACACACAATATATTCATACATTATATATATGTATGTATATCATATGTATGGTTGTACTATATAATCATATTACATATATATATTATTACATATATAGATAGTTATATGGTGCCTTTGTTCACACAATAGATGATCCAATTGAACGTGAAATAGATGTGCAAGGTTGTAATAACAAATTCAAATTTGATCTCGTGGTAAAATATAGAATATAATAAAAACAATATTTACACAAATGTGATAAACTAATTTTACGACTAATTTTAGAACTAGATTCATCTTAACATCTTTGGCCACCAAATGTCTTGGTACATTTTTTTACCTGTATGTGGGATA
>CM042159.1:15644946-15646974 GCA_023376005.1 Doryteuthis pealeii | reverse complement strand
CCAAAACTCTGCAAATTCAAAACCTCTGCCCTATAAGCAAATTTACTCCTGCTGCGCATCGCTGTTGTGCAGAGGCCGCGTTGCACTAAATGTAGTACACGGCAAATAGAAAAAAGAGCAAAAAACAAACCAAAAAAACAAAGAGCCCAAAAAATATATATAACGATAAGCATAAGCAACAGGAGAAGGATGCAAAAACTAATATGCTAAATGCCACCTGATCGTGTCTACGGCCCCACCATACTGCCTCTGTGATCCTACTCCCGCGTACAATATCTGCCACGCTGGCCTCTGACACCAGAATGCGGCATCATTCTCAACATCGATGCTCTTCCACATCAACGTAAGTGACACAAGTTGATTTCTTTTTCTTTAAAAAGACACGTTTCGTGTTCCACAGTTCTAGAAGATCAAACACTTCATTACTTAATAATTAAGGGCCAGGGTAGCTCATGCGTACAGTTCGGTAGAAGCGTTCGGGCTAAAAACCACAAGGTTCCTAGTTCGATACCGGCCCTTCGCCCAACTCAGCGTATAGTAGCACAGGAAATCTGCTGCGGTAACAGTAAAGAGCTGATTGGTACTCCACCCTCAGACGGTATAAAAAACTCCCTTGGTCTAGTTGCGTGAGCTGAAAAGGAGATTAGACCGTCGCTGATTGGGCTCATACCCAACTTAGGCCACTCGACGACTTTGTAGTTAATAATACGAAAGTATCTAGGTCAATGGCAACGCTCTAAGAATTGAGTTGATCGATTTGACGGAGAGAGTCAGGCTTTTCGCAATAAGGCTGGGGCGTATTGGTGTTAATGGTTAGATTCACTACTGAAATTACACGGCGGAGCTTGAGACCAAAATCATGGACGAGGCGTGTTCATTTCTATGAGCTGCATACATAGCTCGCTCAAAACTATACGCGATCCAAATCTACTCTCCCATCCTTCTTTATGGGTAAATAGTAGACAGAGTTTGAGCTCTCTTAATTTTGGCTCGGTAACCGTCTAGCTGCAGGAGGAAACACACTGGATGTTCAAACCTGTTAGACTCCCTTTAAGAATTGACTTTGTTCACTATCCTGCTCGCCGGAGGTATTGATATAATTATATATATATCCTGTATGATAGCGTATAATATATATAGTATATAACCTGCCAAAGTTTAAGCTTACGTTAAATAAACCCTTCATTTCCACAAAGTTATTTATTTTATTTGTGTATGCGGTTGTGAGTAGTCTGTTTATTATGGTTTGCTTATGTCTCCTGAAGCATCCATCCCTTTTGTTATTCTCGCATCAAACTTAACAAAAAGAGCCAAAACAACAAAGTCCTTTTAGCTGAACATATGCAGCTGTTAATATTCAATACTAGTCCTACAGATCAAATTTTTGTTAACCGTAAATTGCATTCCGATTTTAGTTCCCCAAAATGCATTCTTGATATTCTTCTCTTTACTATTTACTGTGTAAAGTATTTGTTGTCTAATGGTTATCATAGCTAAAAATGGATCCCACGGCGATCGAGTTCAAATCCTAGACGAGCTACTTTGTATTCACATAGTTGTAATCCCTTTTGGAAAGGTATGAATCCAATTATTGCTCCCCTGTAGTAAGTAAGTTGTCAGAGTGTACTATTGTTGATATCAACCGGACACGTCAAGGGAGTCTATCCACTTCCACTAGATTTTTTACGATCTCGGGAGTCATGATTCCACCTACCATCAGCTCCTCCACTTTACCACACAGATCCTAAGCCATGCTACTCTGCGCCAGGAGAGCCTGTATCGGACCTTGAAAGCTTTGTGGCTTCCAAAGCCGATGCTCTACCGAGTGAGCTAAATTGGCTCTTGGTAGCTACGAGTAAATAGTACTTGCAGACTGGACACTTTAATCTAGGAAAGAAAAATTCTTGAATTAAATCTAATCAAAGTCCACTAGAAAATTGACATTGTGTCACATCCTTGCTCGTGAGTAGGGGTCGGTAAATGTGTATATATTACAGTGTCAAAGAAAGTATTATGATAGATATTTTT
>CM042159.1:15607446-15632446 GCA_023376005.1 Doryteuthis pealeii | reverse complement strand
TAAAGTCAGTTACGTGACTGGTAGGTAATAACCACTTCCAACTGTTCGGTATGTACACCCCCCCCCACACACACATGTATATATATATATATATATATTTGACGAAAAGTCATATCTATGTGAATTCTGTTAGATTTGTGAGGCATTTCAGTTAAAGATTAATTAAGATCAGATTGACAATCGTGTCATAGGTCAATCGATTTTACAAGCAGTTGAAGGAGAAGGCCATATGGCTGCTGTCTGTCAAATCAACTGCCAAAAAAGGAGCCACACCAACGAGTACCTACTTCGCTACTGTTGTACAAAGGAAGCGGCGGATGCCATATTTTAACCTCCAAAGAACAATCATTACCTTTAAGCCAATGCTAACCTAACCTCTATATATCTTGGTACTTCATGTATATATATATATATATATATATATATATATATATATATATATATATACACGGACACAAACAGACGCACACACACATACACATATGTATACATGTAAATATATACATATATATTATATGATAAACAACTGGTTCCAGAAACTCTTCTTCCTAAATCATATAAGTGCCCAAAGTACTGGGCAGAAGAGCAGGATAAAACGTAGAATAAATAAATGTCTACTCATCTCTTCATGACTTTCTCATTACTCTAAGTTTCACGTATTTATAAAATCATCAATTGAAACTTATATTTTTCTAAAAATACCCAAAACTAATAATGATGCGACTGGGAGGTGAGTATATATATATATATATATATATATATATATATATATATGTGTGTGTGTGTGTGTGTGTGTGTGTGTGTGTGTGTGCGCGCACGCGCGTGTGTATTAGTATATGTTTATGTGTGTGTGTGTGTGTGTATGTGTTTGTGCATATGTATGTGTGCTAGACATGTTTAATATTAACTGATATAAGAAAACCTTGTTGAAATTAAGTGTTTTCTTACGAATTAATTAACTTTCCATAACTTCGTTTTTTATTCTTTTAATCATAATACCACACATATGCATATATTTACACAAATGTGTGTATATGATTATATGTGTATATTTATATGTCTGTATGTATGCAAATATATGTGAAGAAACCTTTGGTGGATTGCTACACCAATTCCACCCTGACATTAAAAAGATGACTAGACAGTTAGAAAGGATCGAGCAAAAACTCGTCCGACACGAATCGTCAGTTTTAAATATATGTTTAAAATATATGTATATATATATTAAATTTTTTTACTTGAAGGCACTTACAACGCATGTATCGCATAAAATTCGATACTTTTTCTTATATATGTATGTATTTATATATGTATGTATTTATATAAATGTATATATATATATATATATATATATATATATATATATATATGTACATCCATCTATGCACCTAAATATATATCTGTATGTGTATGTGTATATATGTATATATTTGTATGTTATTATATAGTATATAAATTATATCAAAGTTAATAAATCACACACACACACACACACACACACTAGGGTATTATATATATATATATATATATATATATATATATATATACATATATATATATATATATATATAATGCAGGTGTGAGATTATGATTACATGTTAAGATAAAGTTTGTTCATTCAGTATTGCCTTTGAATAATTACAGCTATATGAATTTCTTTTTTTTATAAAAAATGTTATTTTTTTTAATAAAACGTCATTATCATGTATCATTTACTATCAAATTCTATCGCATTAAAAGCCAAAAATCGGAATAAGTAGCAGTCTCAAAATGGGTATAGCATTTCTATATATTCCCGCAATTTTATTTTATAATTGCAACAAAGCAGTTGCAATTTAACATTTTGGTTCCAATGCAAATAAATTTCGTAATAAATACTATCTAATAATATCCCTCTTGATCATTTGACGTTCCCCCCCTAGCAATAGTAAAATATTGGTATCTTTGATTTAGCAAAACTATGACTTTTGTTATTATTAGAGTGTACCTATTTATGGATGATACATTCTTTCTCTCTCTCTCTCTCTCTCTCTCTCTCTCTCTCTCTCTCACTTTCTTTCTTTCTCTTTCTCTCTCTGTCTCTTTTCTTTCTTTCCCTCTGTCCCTGTCTCTGTCTCTCTGTCTCTCTGTCTGTCTCTCTCTGTCTCTGTCTCTGTCTCTCTCTCTCTCTCTCTATATATATATATATACTTCTATCTCAGTCTGTTCCTATGTATGTATGTATGTATGTATGTATCTATCTATCTATCTATCTATTAATCTTTTTGGTAATATCTTTTCTCTTTTCTCTATACCCGCGTATATGCGTGCATGCGTATGCTAAAAGGGTGTATAAAGGTAAAGTTGGTGGAGTGGCCTATTGTCGGTATCAGCCGGACAGCGCGTGAGTCTATCTCCTTTTCGCAAGCGCTAGACCGGGGAGATTGTTTTGCGCCGCACCTACCATCGGATCCTCACTTTACCGTACATATCAAAGTTGTGCTACTCATGCGTTGATTTGGCGAGGGTTGTTGTCAAACCCGGAGTTAACCTTGTGATTCCTAAACTACAATATATCTATCCATATTTGGGTTATATTGCCTTGCTTAGGCAACAGATTTAGGAGAAGGAAAACTTAATTCAAACCAGCTTTATTCTGCTTCAAATGACCTTGTGCCGCATCCTACTCATGGTGAGGATTGATGGGTGGATATATATATATATATATATATATATATATATATATATATATACCCAACGTAAATGAGCGTTCTATGTCTTGTTTACATCTTACAATCGTTTCCAGAGCGTTCGCTGTATTTTCAAACACCCAAGAACGCTAGTTTCTCATTCAACAGTTTTTTTAAAAACAGATTGACCGACAAAGCAAAAGACTCTCCCAGTCTTCTTATTCTCTGTGATAAATTTATTTTTCCTCAAATTAACAAAAGCCCTGATGAAGATCTATTGAAACAGATCAAAACACTGCAGCGTTGGCAAAATAAACATCACTCGTTTTATGAACTTGTGTTTTTTCAATTTTTCACTATATTATATACTGTCGGATTCACTTCCACTTCCACACATATATAATATATATATATATATATATATATATATATATTATATATATTATTGTAATAAAACCAGCCATAATGTAGTTATATACTCAGTTTAGCTTAGTTGTGACACAAGGTAGCATGTATAGGGCAACCAATAGGAATCGAACTCACTAATATTGTTCATCTAGCTTAATAACCATTACACCACGTGAGGTGCTCAAACCAGTTCTAATGCATTGCTGTGTATCTATCTATCTATCTATCTATCTATCGTCCTCTTCATATCTATCTATCTGTGTTAACCCTTTTCTCTCTACAGAAGTGATTACTCAGTAATCAACACAATAGACTCGGAAAGTTGTATTAATCTACTTGAATACCCACCCCACTCTCTGTTTTCTTCTAGGCGCGTGGTATAATGGTTATCGTCGTAGCAAATGGAGTCGGTGATTCGAGTTCAAATACTGTTTGCATTTCATTAATACCCATGGGAAAGGTATGAATCCAATTATTCCCCTCCAGCTATGGGTAAATAGTAGGGCGTACTATTATTAAAGTATCCATATAGTAGTTTTTCTTCTGATTTCTATTTTGCTAGTTTATGTTACTAGTTGCTGGAATAAGTCATTCTTTGTCTTTTTAGTGTAAATCACTGGAAACAAACAGAGAATCAAACAGAGATTAATGGAAAAGGGCAATGCTAAGAATAACTTGAAGATATAGCAAGGGGAACATTTGTACATCATGGTATTATAGTGGTCAACACCTGTACAACACAAATACCGTTCTCTAAATTTTCATGATTATTATCCAGTGACAAACGTAAGCAAGATAACCGGTAATCATGTCAATCACAGGTGTTAAAAATCAGAGTTGTCCACCTAATTGGATAACCTAACAAGGAGTATGGGGTCCAACATTCCCAGAAATAATGTTCTAGATGGCCGTTTGAGCCTATAGCTTTCTCCGGAAAGGGTAATGCTAAACATAATAACTCGAAGACACACACACATACACACACACACACACACACCACACACACACACACACACACACACACACACACATATATATATATATATATATATATATATATATATATATATATACCCTACGTCTATCTATCCCTATATATGTAGTCAAATGTAATAAGGATACCATATATGTATACACTAACGTAGAATATGTTTTTACTACCTAGAATTGGTACTTTTGATTCCTCAAGATTAAGCCTACAGGCAATAGAGGTAGATGACACTAAATGTTAATAGATGTGCATCAATATGTGTATATGTTTCAAAATAAGGGGTGTATCAACAATCCTTAGACTCCAACGATTATACTTTAACATAGGTCGAAATTACTAATAAAGAAAACAAAAATAGAAGTGATCAGAAAGATAGAAGAGAGGATAACTGATGTTGTAGAAGGTTAAGACAAAGTAGAAAAGACCCCCCCCCCCCCAAAAAAAAAAAAAACTAACAGCAAAAAAGGTAACAAATAAGTAAAGTATGAAAACTTGGTTGTTTTACAACATATCAATCATTTTTGGATAATTTAATGCCGAATCAAATCATTTTAATAAACAATGGTTGCTTACAGTTCCTGCTGTTGTTTATGTGATCAAAAAAATGTGAGAAGCACGTGGTGTAATGGACTCGTCGTCCCGAGTTCAAATCCTTGATGTGGTTAATTGCATTTCACTTAGCGCTAATACCCTTGAGAAATGTATGAATCCTACTCTCCCTCCAACTATGGATAAATAGTAGGACAGACTGGACTCTTTAACCTTGCTTAGGCAACCGGTCTAGGAGAAGGAAAACTCTGAATTCAAACCTGTTGAACTCCGCATAAGGAAATTGACCTCGTGTCACATCCTGCTCGTGCGGAGGGGTTGGAATATATATATATATATATATATATATATATATATATATGTGTGTGTGTGTGTGTGTGTGTGTGTATGTGTGTGTGCTAAAAAATAAATATTGAACGCTCTCATCGCTGCTTAACTTCAGTGATCCAGCCAGAACCGTTGCTTTCAGCGTGACTTGACTTAGTATAAATTTCTAAGTGTAAATAAGTAAAAATCTATGGTAGCCTATATGGTAAAATTATACTGTATATTGTTAGTCCAAGCCATAAGGAGAGAGAATGTTTTTTAATACGTTTAATGATCCGTAAACGAAAAAACAAACAAAAGATCCAAAAAATAATCGTTAATACTAATTTTTTAAATATGAAAAAATCTAGGAAAATATGTTACGCAAAATTGTGCATTTTTACACTTACATGTTCAGATAGATTAAATTAAGCTTTATTTATCGTGAAAATATTGAGTGGAACATGCCGCTTTCCAGACATTTAAAATTCACTATTGAATTTTTAAGTGAATAAAAATAGGCCAATTCAATTAGAGAAAATACCTTCTTGAGAATAAAAGAAAAATATTGCTAAAACAAAACACTCTACAAAAATTATCTTTTGAGTTATAAGAAAATAGCTTTAAATTTTTAATTAACCTTTTTGGGGGTGTTGAATTTTTCTGTTTTGATTTTATTTTTTATCCGTAACTTGACTTAATATAAAAAAGTCATCTGACATCAGATGAAATGGTTGAGTTTTGCGAGTAAGCTTTGTTTGGTTTGGTTTAATTAATGGCATATCAAACCCTTATAGATTATTTATTGCCGAAATTTAATCCAATTATTAATGGATTATAATCATAAGTATTTATATTGGATTTAATGGCATATCAAAAGCTTTATGAGTTATTTAATGCCTAAATTTGATTCATTTGCAAAAGTTTGATTATAATCATGAGTATTTATATTTGGCTTTGTTTGGTGAGGTTTAGTTATTTATTTAAGGACATATCAAACTGTTATGGGTTATTTAATGTAGAAATTTGATTTATTTATAAGTGCTTGATTATACTCAAATATTACTGAATACTAACAATTTACACACAATCATACGACTGCAAGCAACTATTCCTGTTCAATAACAATAGTAACTTTTGCACAGAATTATATGGTATCGAGTAGGAAGCGCGTGGTGTAATGGTTAAAGTATTGGGAAATGAACTCGTTGCCGCGAGATCAAATCCTGGAAGTGGAAATTTCATTTTCACTTAACGCTAATACCCTTGGGAAAGGTATGAATCCTACTCTCCCTCCAGCTATAGATAAATAGTAGGACAGACTGGGCTCTTTAACCTTGGTTAGGCAACCGGTCTAGGAGAAGAAAAACTTTGAATTCAAACCTGTTAAACTTCGCTTAATAAATTGACCTTGTGTCACATCCTGCTCGTGCGGAGGAGTTGGTAAATATATATATGGTATCAAGTATTCTTATCTAATACAAATGGATACTAATGTATAACCAAAATCTATTTGATTCATAGAGAGGACTCTAACAGTTACAAACAGTTTTGGTCAGATTGGACCTGAGAGGTAATAAAAATGATGCGGACAGACAGATGGTTGTTTGGTTGCTTGTATGGCTTGTCAAGCTTTGTTGGGTTATTTTATGCTGAAGTTCAACAATTATGGTCAACAATTAAAATAATAAAAATCATCTTCACAATCCTTTTTAACAGATAAACAATTCATTATCTCAAACCCATAAATGAGACCCTAACAGGCACAGTCACTCTAAGTCCAGTCGACTCGGGCTGTAGAATACGCCGACTGCACCTCTGATGGTCATGGGTGGCGACCCGTGATGCTTAAGTAAGGAATCTTGGTGTGTGACCAGTATATAACATACAGCACTCCACTTTGGTCCATACTTAGGCAAGACGGGCGGTCGGAGTGATCCCATTTGATCATTCTCCAAAATTAAGAATATATATATATATTATATATATATATATATATATTATATTAATATATATATATATATATAATAATTGCATGTTTTTAGTTTCTTATATTACTCCTTGTGACTTTTCCATACCCGCGTTAGCTGGTGGTCTTTCACAGGAATCTGAGTCAAAACAAGTACACTCAGGTCTCCACAACTTTTCTGAGTATTCTAGCCAATCTTAACAATGTCGTTGTATATGATGCAATAATAAAATAAATACAAATAAGAAAAATCCAGCTATTATGGCAGAATAGACTTAAAACCTAATAATTACAAATGATTTTCTGTGGATATGCATAACCTAATTGTTCATAACGTGTAACAACGCAATGCAAAAATGAATGGTTGGTATTCCTATTTTTTCATACACTCGCCAGTAATTTGGTTCCCAGTGGCCCCAAATGAATTCAGAGGTAAATATGAAAATCATCACTGGATTGTGTGGAATATTCTACCCACGTAATACATCTTAGTAGAATGCTTTATTTCAATTGCATCCCAGAATAGACAGACATAGACAGAGACCCCACAAATATAATATCTATTTTCCTGACACCACCACCTAAAGATTGACTTCTGGTTTGGTGTTGGCATATGCTTCTTATTTTGTGACAATCACAGTATTTATCCTTTTCTGTTGGTATGCATAATCTATTTTCATCACCTTTAATAATGCGATGTAAAAATTAAGGTGTTATGACACCCAACTTTATTAGTAATGGTTCTATCCCAACCTTCCTGAAATCTGTCTTTGATTGTTGCACAGAGATTCACTTATATTCCATATGTCTGGTTATGCTAATTTCTTATTCGCAAGACCAATCGCATTACAGAAAGTTTGTTATTCCTGTTGAAAAGGCCGTTGCAGATTATGGAACTTTGCATCCGGTTTCCAAGCAAAAGCTCAGGAGGAAACAAAATTCCTTCTTGGTATCTATTTCCAATTCGTTTGAGAAGTTTTTGCAAAGCTGAACATGACACATTAAAGGTTTTCGCCAAATTTCTGGTGCTTTGACGTGGATCCAATTCAATAGTCTCCTTCAAATTTTTTAAAATTCAGAATAGTTCGTCTTTCAGAGTGAGTCTTGTCGGATATGTGACAATCGCCATTTTAAAACCTTTTAAACCACAGCTGATAAATACGACCCTTCACTGCAAACATGCTTTTATATATCTCTCTAGCAGCACGACCCTTTCAAAATTCATTAAGTAAGCAATATCGAATACTTTCCTTTTCAAATGTATGGGATTAAACTCTCAAATATACTATAAACAACAAACTGTCGAATAGAAATATTGATATTTCAATTAAGTTTAAAGAGTCTACGTGTTTAAAATGATTGTAAAGGTTCATTTTGTACCATATATATTTGGAAACCATTATTGTTCGGTATGAATGACCCAACAAATGTTGACATGCAGTAAAAACAATAAAAGGCGACCATTTAGCTATTTACCCAACCCGTTCACAAATATGAGGTATATATATATATATATATATATATATATATATATATATATATATATATATATATATATATATACAGAAATGCTGATAGCTTTTTGATTTAGTGCATCCTGGGACGCACATATTTGCTTTGAATGAGTCCGCGGGAAATTTGATGGGTCCCAATTAAAGTTTCTAAATAAATTGAAGGGCATTTATTCATGATCTAGGGAAACAACTAAATCCGTCTAACTCCTACCTTGTAACCTACCCTGTGTAATTCGTTTCTAAGAAACTATTGAAATGTATTTACAGTTAGCATGAAATGTTGAGGTAAAAAAATACACTGGGACGCATGGATATAATTTTACTGCGTCCTTTTAGATTTTTATGCCTCAGAGACTCACCATCTATCTATCTATCTATCTATCTATATATATATATATATATATATATATATATATATATATATATATGCGTATGTGTGTGGATATTTACTAAACATAACTTTATATGGTACAAGTTCAAAAATGTGGATCACTCAGTGAGAACCGTACTCATAACACACTAATGCTGGCCGACTTTGGATATTTACAAATAGCTTTGTATAGTGCAAAGTCTTGAATGTGGGTTGCTCAGTGAGGACCGAACTCATAACACACAAGTATTGGTCTCCTATGAATATTTCCAAAACATTGCTTTGTATGGTGCAAAGCCAAAAATGTAGGCAACTTAGTGAGGATCGAACTCATAACCTAGTGTTGGCCTGCTATGGATATTCACAAATCATTGCTTTGTATGGTGCAAAGTCAAGAACGTAGCCCACCTGGTGAGAATCGAAATCACAATAGAGTGGTGTTGGATTGCTAAATAAATTCTATGTATATTAATATACTTATTTGTCACAGTAGACAAGAACTCAACTAGAATCGAACTCACTAGTTCATTGTATTAGTCTGCGTGACTTGCTGGGTAAACTTTGTGCTACTTTAGTTGGTATATATATATATATTTCTTATATATATATTTCTTGTGAAATGTTATACAATCGAAACGGATATTATTAGGTATTATCCATTACCAAAATCTAAATCATTGAAAATCTCTAAACTGAAAATTTGAATAGCCGTTCAAAGATAAATACACCGCTTCACTATATTTTATTCAGTAAGTATATTTTAAAACCGAACTTGATTTTTTTCTTAGTTAAAAAGTTTCAATGCTGTAGAGTTTGGTCATGAATAATACCTAATAATATCGGTTTTCAATATATGATGTTCCACTAAAAATAATAAAATCCTGGTATCTTGGGTTTAGAAGAAAATTACCTTTTTTAAAAGAAAACATTGCTAGGGTCAAACTTATTCATGGGCGATGCTGTAAAACTTAATATCTGTTTTGATTGTATAATCTTCCAATGATAAAATAATAAAATCATGGTATCTTTGATTGGGAAGAAAATTAACTTTTTATAAAAACGATTGCTATGAGGCAAAATTATTCATAAGGGATGCCATAATACTTAATAACTGTTTTGATTTTATAATGTTCCGCTAGACATAATAAAATCCTGGTATCTTGGGTTTAGAAGAAAATTACCTTGTTTAAAAAAATGTTAGAGGCAAACTTATTTATGGCCGATGTTGTAATATTTAATATTTTCTGTTTTAATTGTATAATGTTCAACTAGAAATAGTAAACACCTGGTATCTTTGGCTTAGAAGAAAATTAACTTTTGATAAGAATTTGTTAGGGGTGGACTTATTTGTAGATAATACTATATACATTATAATCTGTGCAGTGAGTTTGGTGCACGTTAAATCTGTGTTCACAGGGAGAGAGTATCGGCCGTGGTTAAGTCTGCATGAATTGGTTAGTTAAACTTAACAGTCATTTTTCTGATAGATGACTTTTTAAAGAGGTTTGGTTTGGTTTTGCTTGATTTAGTTGTTTAATGGCATATCAACCTTCATGGGTTATTCAATTCCAAAGCCATCCTTCTAGAAAGAACGGTAGTTGTACTATTTAACCCTTAGCTGGTCAGTTAAGTCTAATAAACATTATACAGATGACTCGTTTAAGATGTTTTGACTTGGATTCTTTGTTTAATGGCATATCAACCTTCGAGGGGTATTTAATGCCAAAGCCATATTTGTGGAAGAACAGTAGTGGTACTATTTAACCCATAGTTGGGCAGGTAATGTAAGCAACCCGTCCTTTGTTTAACAAAATGGCTTGATTCAGCATTGAATGACCCGAAAAGGGTTGATATGCTCTAAAGTAAAACAACAAACTATCTCAGCCAGTTTATCTCTCTCCCTCACTATATATATATATATATATATATATATATATATATATAATATACTATATATATATATATATATATATATATATATATATATATATATATATATATATATATATATATATATATATATAAGTTATATGGTGACTTTGTTCACACAAATAAATGATTCAATTTAACGTGAAATAAAGACAAACAGATGTGCAAGGTTGTATACAATTCAAATTTCATTCTCTGGTAAAATATAGAATATATAAAAAACATATTACAAAAATGTAATAAACTTATTTACGCTAATTTTAGGACTAATTCATCTTAACTCTTTGCTTACCAAATTTTCTTGGTATTTTTTAAAACCTGTATGATGGGATATTTCAAAGTTCCCTATCTATTCACATCAGAACTCATTCTACTCGAATAAAGTCATTCTATTCAAATAAAAATGTTCACGTAGTGATTTTTCAATGTAAATAAGTGACACGTGTGAGACCCGCTGCCAGCGGGTTAAGGATAGTATCGCAGTGGTGGAAGAGCCGCCGTGAAGCGGTTTAAAGTAGGCGAAGATTTAAGCTAACCCCGGCTGATGTGATGAAAATCTATGGTTTTATTATGGTAATTTTTATCTTTCCTTGTTTCTATTTCTTTAAATTTGTCCTTGTACCTTTCTTGATATTATTAGATTATTTAACATTACCACAATTTTTTTCTTAATGCCTCAGGGATATCGGAGCGGTAAAATGCAGACCAGAAAGACAGCCAAAAAGGATTTTGCGAAATCTCGAAACTGTGCTAAAAGGATCAAAACCATATCAGGATATTATTAGGTGTTATTTATTACCAAACTCTAATGCATTGAAAATCTTTAAGAGAAAGATATAAGCAATGGTTTTAGTTGATCATGGCCAACTTTTCTTTATAAAAGGTTGGTTGGTTGCTTGCTTGGTCGTTTTGTTTTACGGTATATCAACCCGTTTCGGGTCATTTAATACCCAATCAGGTTCTTTTAGACCAATCGCATTACAGAAAGTTTGTTATTCCTGTTGAAAAGGCCGTTGCAGATTATGGAACTTTGCATCCGGTTTTCCAAGCAAAAGCTCAGGAGGAAACAAAATTCCTTCTTGGTACTATTTCCAATTCGTTTGAGAAGTTTTTGCAAAGCTGAACATGACACATTAAAGGTTTTCGCCAAATTTCTGGTGCTTTGACGTGGATCCAATTCAATAGTCTCCTTCAAATTTTTTAAAATTCAGAATAGTTTCGTCTTTCAGAGTGAGTCTTGTCGGATATGTGACAATCGCCATTTTAAAACCTTTTAAACCACAGCTGATAAATACGACCTTTCACTGCAAACATGCTTTTATATATCTCTCTAGCAGCACGACCCTTTCAAAATTCATTAAGTAAGGCAATATCGAATACTTTCCTTTTCAAATGTATGGGATTAAACTCTCAAATATACTATAACAACAAACTGTCGAATAGAAAATAGTGATATTTCAATTAAGTTTAAAGAGTCTACGTGTTTAAAATGATTGTAAAGGTTCATTTTGTACCATATATATTTGGAAACCATTATTGTTCGGTATGAATGACCCAACAAATGTTGACATGCAGTAAAAACAATAAAGGCGACCATTTAGCTATTTACCCAACCGTTCACAAATATGAGTATATATATAATATATATTATATATAATATATATATATATAATATATATATATATATATATATATATACAGAAATGCTGATAGCTTTTTGATTTAGTGCATCCTGGGACGCACATATTTGCTTTGAATGAGTCCGCGGGAAATTTGATGGGTCCCAATTAAAGTTTCTAAAATAAATTGAAGGGCATTTATTCATGATCTAGGGAAACAACTAAATCCGTCTAACTCCTACCTTGTAACCTACCCTGTGTAATTCGTTTCTAAGAAACTATTGAAATGTATTTACAGTTAGCATGAAATGTTGAGGTAAAAAAATACACTGGGACGCATGGATATAATTTTACTGCGTCCTTTTAGATTTTTATGCCTCAGAGACTCACCATCTATCTATCTATCTATCTATCTATATATAATATATATATATATATATATATATATATATATATTATGCGTATGTGTGTGGATATTTACTAAACATAACTTTATATGGTACAAGTTCAAAAATGTGGATCACTCAGTGAGAACCGTACTCATAACACACTAATGCTGGCCGACTTTGGATATTTACAAAATAGCTTTGTATAGTGCAAAGTCTTGAATGTGGGTTGCTCAGTGAGGACCGAACTCATAACACACAAGTATTGGTCTCCTATGAATATTTCCAAAACATTGCTTTGTATGGTGCAAAGCCAAAATGTAGGCAACTTAGTGAGGATCGAACTCATAACCTAGTGTTGGCCTGCTATGGATATTCACAAATCATTGCTTTGTATGGTGCAAAGTCAAGAAACGTAAGCCCCCCTGTAAACGAAAAACAACAAAAGATCAAAAAATAATCGTTAATACTAATTTTTAAATATGAAAAAATCTAGGAAAATATGTTACGCAAAATTGTGCATTTTTACACTTACATGTTCAGATAGATTAAATTAAGCTTTATTTATCGTGAAAATATTGAGTGGAACATGCCGCTTTCCAGACATTTAAAATTCACTATTGAATTTTTAAGTGAATAAAAATAGGCCAATTCAATTAGAGAAAATACCTTCTGAGAATAAAAGAAAATATTGCTAAAACAAAACACTCTACAAAAATTATCTTTTGAGTTATAAGAAAATAGCTTTAAATTTTTAATTAACCTTTTTGGGGTGTTGAATTTTTCTGTTTTGATTTTATTTTTTATCCGTAACTTGACTTAATGTAAAAAAGTCATCTGACATCAGATGAAATGGTTGAGTTTTGCGAGTAAGCTTTGTTTGGTTTGGTTAGTTAATGACATATCAAACCCTTATAGATTATTTATTGCCGAAATTTAATCCATTTATTAATGGATTATAATCATAAGTATTATATTAGGTTGGATTTAATGGCATATCAAAAGCTTTATGAGTTATTTAATGCCTAAATTTGATTCATTTGCAAAAGTTTGATTATAATCATAAGTATTTATATTGGCTTTGTTTGGTGAGGTTTAGTTATTTATTTAAGGACATATCAAACTGTTATGGGTTATTTAATGTAGAAATTTGATTTATTTATAAGTGCTTGATTATACTCAAATATACTGAATACTAACAATTTACACACAATCATACGACTGCAAGCAACTATTCCTATTCAATAACAATAGTTAATTTTGCAACAGAATTATATGGTATCGAGTAGGAAGCGCGTGTGTAATGGTTAAAGTATTGGGAAATGAACTCGTTGCCGAGATCAAATCCTGGAAGTGGAATTCATTTTCACTTAACGCTAATACCCTTGGAAAGGTAATACCTACCTCCAGCTAGAGGTAGACAGACTGGGCTCTTTAACCTTGGTTAGGCAACCGGTCTAGGAGAAGAAAAACTTTGAATTCAAACCTGTTAAACTTCGCTTAATAAATTGACCTTGTGTCACATCCTGCTCGTGCGGAGGAGTTGGTAAATATATATATGGTATCAAGTATTCTTATCTAATACAAATGGATACTAATGTATAAAACCAAAATCTATTTGATTCATAGAGAGAACTCTAACAGTTACAAACAGTTTTTGGTCAGATTGGACCTGAGAGGTAATAAAAATGATGCGGACAGACAGATGGTTGTTTGGTTGCTTGTATGGCTTGTCAAGCTTTGTTGGGTTATTTTATGCTGAAGTTCAACAATTATAGTCTACAATTAAAATAATAAAAATCATCTTCACAATCCTTTTTAACAGATAAACAATTCATTATCTCAAACCCATAAATGAGACCCTAACAGGCACAGTCACTCTAAGTCCAGTCGACTCGGGCTGTAGAATACGCCGACTACACCTCTGATGGTCATGGGTGGCGACCCGTGATGCTTAAGTAAGGAATCTTCGTGTGTGACCAGTATATGACATACAGCACTCCACTTTGGTCCATACTTAGGCAAGACGGGCGTCGGAGTGATCCCATTTGATCATTCTCCAAAATTAAGAATATATATATATATATATATATATATATATATATATATATATATATATATATAAGAGTTGCATGTTTTTAGTTTCTTATATTACTCCTTGTGACTTTTCCATACCCGCGTTAGCTGGTGGTCTTTCACAGGAATCTGAGTCAAAACAAGTACACTCAGGTCTCCACAACTTTTCTGAGTATTCTAGCCAATCTTAACAATGTCGTTGTATATGATGCAATAATAAAATAAATACAAATAAGAAAAAATCCAGCTATTATGGCAGAGTAGACTTAAAACCTAATAATTCAAATGATTTTCTGTGATATGCATAACCTAATTGTTCATAACGTGTAACAACGCAATGCAAAAATGAATTGTTGGCATTCCTATTTTTCATACACTCGCCAGTAATTTAGTTCCCAGTGGCCCCAAATGAATTCAGAGGTAAATATGAAAATCATCACTGGATTGTGTGGAATATTCTACCCACATAATACATCTTAGTAGAATGCTTTATTTCAATTGCATCCCAGAATAGACAGACATAGACAGAGACCCCACAAATATAATATCTATTTTCCTGACACCACCACCTAAAGATTGACTTCTGGTTTGGTGTTGGCATATGCTTCTTGTTTTGTGACAATCACAGTATTTATCGTTTTCTGTTGGTATACATAATCCATTTTCATCACCTTTGATAATGCGATGTAAAAATTAAGGTGTTATGACATCCAACTTTATTAGTAATGGTTCTATTCCAACCTTCCTGAAATCTGTCTTTGATTGTTGCAGAGAGATTCACTTATATTCCATATGTCTGGTTATGCTAATTTCTTATTCGCAAGACCAATCGCATTACAGAAAGTTTGTTATTCCTGTTGAAAAGGCCGTTGCAGATTATGGAACTTTGCATCCGGTTTCCAAGCAAAAGCTCAGGAGGAAACAAAATTCCTTCTTGGTACCTATTTCCAATTCGTTTGAGAAGTTTTTGCAAAGCTGAACATGACACATTAAAGGTTTTCGCCAAATTTCTGGTGCTTTGACGTGGATCCAATTCAATAGTCTCCTTCAAATTTTTTAAAATTCAGAATAGTTCGTCTTTCAGAGTGAGTCTTGTCGGATATGTGACAATCGCCATTTTAAAACCTTTTAAACCACAGCTGATAAATACGACCCTTCACTGCAAAACATGGTTTTATAATCTCTCTAGCAGCACGACTCTTTCAAAATTCATTAAGTAAGCAATATCGAATACTTTCCTTTTCAAATGTATGGGATTAAACTCTCAAATACTATAAACAACAACTGTCGAATAGAAATATTGATATTTCAATTAAGTTTAAAGAGTCTACGTGTTTAAAATGATTGTAAAGGTTCATTTTGTACCATATATATTTGGAAACCATTATTGTTCGGTATAAATGACCCAACAAATGTTGACATGCAGTAAAAACAATAAAAGGCGACCATTTAGCTATTTACCCAACCCGTTCACAAATATGAGGAATATATATATATATATATATATATATATATATATATATATATATATATATATATATATATATATATATACAGAAATGCTGATAGCTTTTTGATTTAGTGCATCCTGGGACGCACATATTTGCTTTGAATGAGTCCCCGGGAAATTTGATGGGTCCCAATTAAAGTTTCTGAATAAATTGAAGGGCACTTATTCATGATCTAGGGAAACAACTAAATCCGTCTAACTCCTACCTTGTAACCTACCCTGTGTAATTCGTTTCTAAGAAACTATTGAAATGTATTTACAGTTAGCATGAAATGTTGAGGTAAAAGAAAAATACACTGGGACGTATGGATATAATTTAACTGCGTCCTTTTAGATTTTTATGCCTCAGAGACTCACCATCTATCTATCTATCTATCTATCTATCTATCTATCTATCTATATATATATATATATATATATATATATATATATATGCGTATGTGTGTGGATATTTACTAAACATAACTTTGTATGGTACAAGTTAAAAAATGTGGATCACTCAGTGAGAACCGTACTCATAACACACTAATGCTGGCCGACTTTGGATATTTACAAACAGCTTTGTATAGTGCAAAGTCTTGAATGTAGGTTGCTCAGTGAGGACCGAACTCATAACACACAAGTATTGGTCTCCTATGAATATTTACAAAACATTGCTTTGTATGGTGCAAAGCCAAAAATGTAGGCAACTTAGTGAGGATCGAACTCATAACCTAGTGTTGGCCTGCTATAGATATTTACAAATCATTGCTTTGTATGGTGCAAAGTCAAGAACGTAGCCCACCCGGTGAGGATCGAAATCACAATAGAGTGGTGTTGGATTGCTAAATAAATTCTATGTATATTAATATACTTATTTGTCACAGTAGACAAGATCTCAACTAGAATCGAACTCACTAGTTCATTGTATTAGTCTGCGTGACTTGCTGGGTAAACTTTGTGCTACTTTAGTTGGTATATATATATATATATATTTCTTATATATATATTTCTTGTGAAATGTTATACAATCGAAACGGATATTATTAGGTATCCATTACCAAAATCTAAATCATTGAAAATCTCTAAACTTAAAATTTGAATAGCCGTTCAAAGATAAATACACCGCTTCACTATATTTATTCAGTAAGTATATTTAAAACCGAACTTGATTTTTTTCTTAGTTAAAAAGTTTCAATGCTGTAGAGTTTGGTCATGAATAATACCTAATGATATCGGTTTTCAATATATGATGTTCCACTAAAAATGATAAAATCCTGGTATCTTGGGTTTAGAAGAAAATTAGCTTTTTTAAAAGAAAACATTGCTAGGGTCAAACTTATTCATGGGCGATGCTGTAAAACTTAATATCTGTTTTGATTGTATAATCTTCCAATGATAAAATAATAAAATCATGGTATCTTTGATTGGGAAGAAAATTAACTTTTTATAAAAACGATTGCTATGAGGCAAAATTATTCATAAGGGATGCCATAATACTTAATAACTGTTTTGATTTTATAATGTTCCGCTAGACATAATAAAATCCTGGTATCTTGGGTTTAGAAGAAAATTACCTTGTTTAAAAAATGTTAGAGGCAAACTTATTTATGGCCGATGTTGTAATATTTAATATTTTCTGTTTTAATTGTATAATGTTCAACTAGAAATAGTAAACACCTGGTATCTTTGGCTTAGAAGAAAATTAACTTTTGACAATAATGTGTTAGGGGTGGACTTATTTGTAGATAATACTATATACATTATAATCTGTGCAGTGAGTTTTGTGCACGTTAAATCTTTGTACACAGGGACAGAGTATCGGCCGTGGTTAAGTCTGCATGAATTGGTTAGTTAAACTTAACAGTCATTTTTCTGATAGATGACTTTTTCAAGAGGTTTGGTTTGGTTTTGCTTGATTTAGTTGTTTAATGGCATATGAACCTTCGTGGGTTATTCAATTCCAAAGCCATCCTTCTAGAAAGAACGGTAGTGGTACTATTTAACCCTTAGCTGGCCAGTTGTCTAATAAACATACAGATGGCTTGTTTAAGATGGTTTGACTTGGATTCTTTGTTTAATGGCATATCAACCTTCGAAGGGTATTTAATGCCAAAGCCATATTTGTGGAAGAACAGTAGTGGTACTATTTAACCCATAGTTGGGCAGGTACTGTAAGCAACCCTTTGTTTAACAAAATGGCTTGATTCAGCATTGAATGACCCGAAAAGGGTTGATATGCACTAAAATAAAACAACGAACTATCTTAGCCAGTTTATCTCTCTCCCTCACTATATATATATATATATATATATATATATATATATATATATATATATATATATATACTGCTACAGACACAAACACACAAATATATATACATATATATATATGTATGTATACATATATATGTGTATATATATATATTACATATATATATATATTACATATATATATAAGTTATATGGTGCCTTTGTTCACACAAATAGATGATCCAATTGAACGTGAAATAGATGTGCAAGGTTGTATACAATTCAAATTTGATTCTCTGGTAAAATATAGAATATATAAAAACATATTACACAAATGTAATAAACTATTTTACGCTAATTTTAGAACTAATTCATCTTAACTCTTTGCCTACCAAATGTTCTTGGTATTTTTTTTACCTGTATGATGGGATATTTCAAAGTTCCCTATCTATTCACATCGGAACTCATTCTACTCGAATAAAGTCATTCTATTCAAATAAAAATGTTCACGTTGTGATTTTTCAATGTAAATAAGTGACACGTGTGAGACCCGCTGCCAGCGGATTAAGGCTAGTATTGCAGTGGTGGTAGATCCGCTGTGAAGCGGCTTAAAGTAGGCAAAGATTTAAGCTAACCTCGGCTGATGTGATAAAAATCTATGGTTCTATTATGGTAATTTTATCTTTCCTTGTTTCTATTTCTTTAAAGTTGTCCTTGTACCTTTCTTGATATTATTAGATTATTTAACATTACCACAATTCTTTTCTTAATATCGGATCAGTAAAATGCAGACCAGAAAGACAGCCAAAAATGATTTAGCGAAATCTCGAAACTGTGCTAAAAGGATCAAAACCATATCAGGATATTATTAGGTGTCATTTATTACCAAACTCTAATGCATTTAAAATCTTTAAGAGAAAAATATAAGCAATGGTTTTAGTTGATCATGACCAACTTTCCTTAATAAAAGGGTGGTTGGTTGGTTGGTCGTTTTGTTTTACGGTATATCAACCCATTTCGGGTCATTTAATACCCAATCAGGTTCTTTTTGATAAACCAAGGACTTAGATTGCGTACAGTACTTAATAAAAGGGTGGTTGGTTGGTCGTTTTGTTTTACGGTATATCAACCCATTTCGGGTCATTTAATACCCAATCAGGTTCTTTTTGATAAACCAAGGACTTAGATTGCGTACAGTACTTAATAAAAGGGTGGTTGGTTGGTCGTTTTGTTTTACGGTATATCAACCCATTTCGGGTCATTTAATACCCAATCAGGTTCTTTTTGATAAACCAAGGACTTAGATTGCGTACAGTACTTGCTGCTGCTTAAGGGGTCACCCAAATAAGTATTGAACAGGCTAATCACAGCTTAACTTCGGTGATCTAGCGGGAACCGAAGCTTTCAATGGGACTTGACCTTAATATTTATAAAAGGAGGCGCGCTTGGTCGTTGTACAAACAAACTGTGCTACTCATACGCTGAGTTAGCGAGGGCCGGTATCGAACCAGGAACCTTGTGATTCCTAGGCGATATATATATATATATATATATATATATATATATATGCATGGGACGGGGATTACTATTTTGAGTAATATACTTCTGCCAGTAAGTATATTCAATATTCAGATGAACATAATTTAAAAAAAATGGATTAGTATAGAAATATAAATTCATGAAGGTAGATGAACCAGTTATCATTTGCTTATTTTAGCTTTGTTTGCCACAAGGCCAAAAACTATCGAGCACCAGATGTCACTAACAATAAATAGTTTGCTAGCATAGGCAGATGAAGTAGATGGACACTGTCCTCTACCACTTCTGGTAATAATGAACTCTTCCGAAGTTATCCGTTGCTATTTCGCACACACACACACAGAGAGAGAGAGAGAGAGAGAGAGAGAGAGAGAGAGAGAGAGAGAGAGAGAGAGAGAGAGAGAGTAATGGCATGCACGTAACAGTGGAGTCTGTGGTTTTATCCTGTGAGAACTGTGGATAAATTCTTCGAGATATGTGATAAATTCTTGGAATCATTTAGCGAAGAAGATAATCGGTTTTAGATTATATATATATATATATATATATAATATATATATATATATATATATATATATATATATATATAATTCTCTCTCTCTCTCTCTCTTCTCTCTCCCCCTCTCTCTCTCTCTTGAATATTATGATAATCCGTATTCGTGTTAATACCTTAAACCGTATTTTTCGACATATAAGAAGCACACAGTTAAGTAAAAAAAGAAGAAAAGGCAACTAACACATTGCGTCCTATACGTCCAAATTGAAAACTCTAGGAGGAGTTGAAACAAGCTGTAGTTCCACCAAATAAGGCTTGCGTCTTATACATATGAAAATACTGTAAGTCTATATCTTTATGATGCCATTTGTGAAGATCGAACGCGAAATTGTATAATGTTAATATTTTACTCATATTGGTCAGTATATACGAGAAGGTTATCCCGTTTCTCTCAAAACTTTTTTAATTGTGGATATCACATCATTTTTCCGACTTTAATGAAGTAAGTTATATCAGGTCAATTTTCTATTATGTTATTAAACATATTTAATCTAACTGCATATTGATAAAATTGCATTACGCTCGCTCGTATACGAACATAATGATAAATTTCCAGTTCAATTTGCAATTAAATTTCCAATTCAAATAGTAGATATAACATTATTTTTTCGACTCTTACAATATAAGTTATTTTAGCTATGGCATATTATGTATTAAAACTAATGTAATCTAACTGTATATTACTAAAATTCTCATTGTGTGTGTGTGTGTGTGTGTATGTGTGTGTGTGTGTGTGTGCATGTGTGTGTGTGTGTGTATTTACTCAACCCCTCCGATACTATAGTTTTTCTCCAAGACCAGTTGCCTTTACCAAGGGTAAATAACACAATTTGCTAAACTATTTAACCATAGCTAGAGGATATATATATATATATATATATATATATATATATATATATGCGTGCGTGCGTGCGTGCGTGCGTGCGTGGTGTGTGTGTGTGTATGTGCAACACTATAATATACATAATAAACAGAAAAGAAAACGATACGGCAAATCGTAAGGAGACTTAATTAAAACAGTAAACTTAGAATAATTCAGTTTAAAGAATAAAACAATTTCCAGTTCAATTTGGTGCTAAGTGATAATTTATTGGAGTTAGCGTTCGCGCTGAACAAAAATTTCTAAAAAGTCATTCAAATTATCGATATGAGAAACGCTATATGAAATGCTATTTAAAATCCTTGAATTTTTCCGAAATAGAAGCCGCAATATCATCACGTATCGCATTTACTACAGAAACTCAACAGGTTCATAGGTCGTATGCTATGCAATAAATATATGGATTTAGAGTTTAATCCTTATAGCTATGTGTGAGTGCGTTTTTTTATTCTTCTGTTGACTATACGTTGTAATAATTTCTTTCATGTAATTTCAAAGCTGAAATAAATTAACGAGTAGGGTAAGGGTAAATACTTTTTGGAGTGTTATGGCTATTATTCAACTGTGAAATCCGTTTTGTCTGTCTTAAGGATGCGGGTTTGGGTTTTAGATCTTTTTTATGTAGTGATATTCATTAGGCTTAGCAAAGTCTGGTACAAGGATACCAGTATGGAGAATTCAGTTAGGGCTGAAATTCACCGCTGTAATAATAGTAAATGAAAATTGCTGGCTCACCAATGGTTCTTTATTAATAATATACTATTTACGTACTAACACACGTAAATTAAACACACACACACACACACACACACACACACATATATATATGTATATTATCATTATATGTATACAAACTACTTTTATATCTTATTCTCTCTCTCTATCTCATTATATATATATATATATATATATATATATATATATATATACATCTGTGTGTGTGGAGTATGTGTGTTTGTGTGTTTGTGTGTTTAGTCTAATATTTGAGAAAAGAAGCTTCTTATCCTTTCTCTTCTTAAGCACTTTTATGCTTTATTAAAAATGATCTATCTATTGATTTTATTCTTGCATTTATACATCATTTATATATATATATATATATATTATATATATATATATATATAATATATATGTGTGTGTGTGTGTGTGTGTGTGTGTGTGTGTGTGTGTGTGTGTGTAAAGGTGAACAAAAGAGATAAAAACAAATACGAATATTTATTTTATATTACTTATTTTTCGTTTGTTTTCAATATATGGATTTATCATCTAGGGATGATATGATAGTAGTTTCTATAGATATAATACCACTATATATATATATATATATATATATATATATATATATATATATATATATATATATATATATATATATATCTGATAGAGAGATACGAAAGAAAGAATTAGATGAAAGTTGTTTTCATAGACTTAATAATAATAATCTTAATGAATATACAAAAATTATATATATATATATATATATATATATATATATATATATATATATATATATATCATTAAGATTATCAGTATTACTTCTTACCTCTTTAAGTATATATATATATATATATATATATATATATATATATATATATATATATATTATATATATATATGATACTTAAGCAGGTAAGAAATAAGGGGTAAGTTGATGAGGGTAGTCTTTTTAGATAATATAGTAGTCTTAAATATTTCAAATAAGCAATAAAACGACACTATTTGTGTTACGCTTATCAAGTCTATTCAAGAGCTTTGTGATATTTTCTTTTGCTAATATCCCTTTGATACACGTTTCATTTTATTGGGTCATTGTTTTAGAGATTAGCCAAAATTACATAAATAAGATAAGAATAAAATAAAAAACTAAAAAAAAGGAACTGAATTAAACATTTCTTTCTTTTTGATGCCGTTCCCTTTGTTTTTATTGGTCAATAGCTGCGGATCGAGTCAATATTGGCAAATCGTAAAACGCAACAGCCATTTCTCAGTTTAGTTCTTTGGGACAAACGCGCACAAGCGCACGCATGCGCAGAATTATTCTCAGAATCTTTTTTTTTCCTTTTTCTTTCTTCACTCACACACACATACTCATACACACATACGAACAAGCGCACAGATGTCTGATTTTGTCAGTCCTTTTTTTGGTTCTGTTGAATAATTTCAACAATAAAATCTATCAAGAATTAAAATATAATTCTTTGAATTCCCTTAATTAATCAAAGATACAGCCGTAGAAAAGATTTAAAATGAAATCCGTTATTCGTTCAATGTTCTCTCGAATATCTTTCTAACTCGGTGTGTCATTCATTGTGTATCTGCTTGAGGTACATTAAGAAATGTAAGCGACAGTAAATGATATAAAAAATAAACTATTCTAAAAGCTGCTTGTCATAAAATATAATGATATAAAATTCTATAGCTCTACGAATATCATTACGGTAATATTTCATCTTAGTCTAATTCAACACAATCTCATGAAGACCTTTCCAATCTAGTTTCAGGATCATTGCCGACTACAAAACATCTATGAAATAAACGATTTTTAAGTAAACAGATCAATATTTTTGTTATATATACATATATATATATATATATATATGTGTGTGTGTGTGTGTGTGTGTGTGTGTGTGTGTGCGTGTGTGTGTGTGTTTGTGTGTGTGCTTGTGTTTAAACATTTTTTTTATTATATTTATTTTTCTCTAGCTTTTGTGCTAGTTTATCTATGTTGGGGTCTAATTGGTAGAGATGGAGCCCAAAGTTTTGCTCTCAAGCGCTTTCGATCATATCCATTGATCGTTTTCGGGGGATTTTTTGTAGGTATTATTTTAGTTTATTCAGTTGATAGGTTTTATCATAGGTGTGGATGCTTTGGTTAGTCTGTTAGTTATTGGACATAATTAGTATCTTAGTCACGGCGTTGAATGCTATTTTATGAATGTTAGGTTATTTATTTTTAATACTAATTGCTTCTAGGATTTATAGTAATTTTTGTCGTTACTTTTTATATAAGATTCTGGTGTTATCAATGTGAATTCTTTTGTATATTGGCTGATGTGAATTCATCAGTACTATTTGTATGTTTTGTAGTTATATGCTGTTTTATGGCACTAGTGTCTGAAAGATGGTATATAAGACGACGGTAGAGGGTGGTTGTAGTATGGCCAATGTAGGTATTAGTTCTTAAAGTGTTGTTCGGGAGAACCTCCCAAATGAGCATATGAATTTATAGACTAAGGAGGATATATATATATATATATGTATATATATATATATATATATATATATATATTTTTAAATTTTTAAATGATTTTGGTCGACATTAAAAACTTATTATCTTGTATCATCTTTTTTTTCTTTACTTATTGGCAATCATATTTTGATAATTAGAAATAGCCAATGGCTAACGTGCCAGACCGCGACATCGTAGAACGCTAGTTCGAACTCCAGTCGTGTTATTTCATTCACTTTCGGACTAATATCCTTGGGAAAAGTATGACC
>CM042159.1:15584946-15594946 GCA_023376005.1 Doryteuthis pealeii | reverse complement strand
ACAGGTTTGAATCCAAAGTTTTCCTTTTCCTACACTAGTTACCAAGCCATGGTTAAAGTGTCCAATTCTCCCTACTATTTGTCCATATGTGGAGGGAGAGTAGTTGGATTCATACCTTTCCCAGGGTATTAGCGCTATGTGAAATGCAAACAGCTTCGTTCAGGATTTGAACTCGGATCGACGAGTCCATTTCCTGCGACTCTAACCATTACACCACGCGCCCCCAAGAAGGCCACAGACAGCTGATCAACAGGAGGATCTTATTCTTCATGAAATCGCAGCAATACCAGACAACGATCAGGCGAACGCTGCAGAACTGGTTTTTTTGTTTAATGGCATATCAACTTTCGAGGGTTATTCAATGCCAAACGTGGATTCATACCTTTTACCCATTTGACTGCAGATATATCTTCTAATTATTACTTCCTCTGATGTTGGGATGACTGGCGGTTCAAGTCTTTAAACATAGACCGCAGATAAACTGACCCACTGACCACAATATCATCTCTTCAGCCCCACGAAAGATGGCTTGAGAGGTAAACATTATTCCAGTGACGAGGAAGTGAAATCTGTAGCAAAGAAGTGGCCCCCAAAAACTGTCAACAGTATTTTACGAGGCAGGGATACATGCTGTTATTCGAAGGCGGCACATTGCTGTTGATAGAAATGGTGACTATGTGGAGAAGTAGGGATGTGATCCACAGAGGACCAGCTTCCTTTTGATGTATGATACATATTGCTGTTTTGGTAATTATACCTGTCCTAAACAAAATGGCATTACTTTTTTGACTCACCCTCGTATATTGAATTAAACCTATGTCACCATTACGTTCCAAAGCCTAAAGATCATTCCGCCGAACACAGTAGTAAAATTATATTTGAATTATTCTTTCTATTAGTTCGCGTGAATGTTGGAGAGTATAGCTGGTACATCATAGGTTGCTTTCAATTTCCCCCTAAATTATCTCAGTACCATTTTCAAATTGACTCAATCCTTTAATGAGACTGAATCCTCCATTTATTTTGATGTAACTTATTGAGTCAATATATATATATATATATATATATATATATATATATATATATATATATATATTAAGAAAATTGAAAAACACAGGTTTAAATGAATTGAGTGGTAAGTTTATTAGCCGACGCTGCAGTGTTTCTTCAGGGCATTTGTTGATATAAGGAAAGGTAATTATTGATCGAAACACTGCAGCGTCGGCCAATAAACTTACCACTCAACTTATTTAAACCTGTGTTTTTCAATTTTCTTAATATACTACATACCGTCAGATTTACTTCCATCTCTTCACACACACACACACACACACACACACACACACATATATATATATATATATATATATATATATAATATAGGTAAATAATCCAATTGACTGGTAAGTAAGGGAGGATTCTATTTGGGATCATCAAAATCTCACTGTACATCTATACTGTATACTCATGTAGATGCAAACATAGATTTATACAAGGATTTTTATAAATCCCTAAGAGAGCTCAATGCATAATATCTAATAAATTAATTATATACAGAGCAATATTTAAGTTTCAAAGAAATGTTGCCCGTTTTTAAATTATTTACATTACAAACCGGAGAGATCATCCGCCGGACCCTGTAGCATAGTTAAATCTACAACGATTGTAGAGGAGAGACGTTGTAGAGTAGAAATGTTCAATACCTGTTGCTATAAGCTGAGATGTATGTGACATCAGAACAGGTGCAATAAATCAATAAATCAATCAATCAAAACGTTGCTTGTGTGTATGTGTACTTAAGTGTAAGTACATTGACAAACAGAAAATATTTAGGAACATACGTGTGCAAAGACGTTGTATTAGGAGCTCTAACAGTGCACACGCCCGTATACATATATACATATGCACTTATACATTTATCTCTATCTATGTTTCTCTGTGTTTGTCTGTCTCTGTGTCCCCCCTCTCCTCTCTCTCTCTATATATATATATATACATATATATATATATATATATATATATATATATATATATATATATTATAATTAATAATAATTAATAAGTCATCCACAGACACGTATTTCGGCATATCATGCCTCCTCAGTGTGGCTAGACACAACTATCCTTGGTAGGGTTCGAACTCAGACTGACCAACACCATGAAGCCAAGAGGTCCAGAAGAAAGCCGCGGCAACAAAGCACCGGCACATCAACATCTTCAGGGACAGCCTCTACATGACATCTGTGGTCGAGGTTGTTTATCGAACATTGGACTTCACAGTCACAGGGGGCGCTGTAACTTCAGAGGCTCAAGAATTATATAGTCTTCCGAGACTGCAATGCCATATATATATATATATATATATATATATATATATATATATATATATATATATATATAGAGAGAGAGAGAGAGAGAGAGAGAGAGAGAGAGGGAGAGAGATCACACCCGGGGTCAGCCCTTGCTACAGGTATGTGTATACATATATATAATGTTGATAATATAGTTTTCTATATTTGTAAGTAAAAATTACTTAATATCATTGACAGAGAATGTATATGTAAGTTATATTACCGGAAACATAAAGTCAACTGTGCTTGGTAACTGTTAGTTTCTCGCCTATGCTATTTTCACACCATGTTTGATATGGAAATAGCTTAAACGAAAAAGAATCTCTTTAGAAACATCTACATCAAATATATATATATATAAACGTACAATGAACGCAATTCCCTAACCTCATGGTATAATTTAACCATGGGTGGTTTAATATGTAGTTAACAGCATTATGCATTTAAAGCGTAAATTCCTCCAAGTTGTCGGTGTGTCTACTGTATGACAGCACCATTTGGATTGGAAATACACAAGTAGGCTGCGTGATGTTTTGAATAAACTCTGGAAGAAGCACCACACAAAATGCAGCCGTACGACCACTTACCTCCAATCTCGCAAACCATTGTCATGCTGGATAAGTAAGGACGAACTCATAAGTTACATTTTCCTGTGGACACCTACATATGGACACACCAGAGTACGATGACTAGCACCCCCCCAAAAAAAAAAACAAAAAAAACAAAAAACAACTAACAACTTGATCAGCTCTGTGCGGATACTAGGGATCAAGAAGAGGACTTACCAGTAGCGATGACTGATAGGGACGAATGAAGAGAGAGAGAGAGAGAGAGAGAGAGAGAGAGAGAGAGAGAGAGAGAGAGAGAGAGAGAGAGAGGGTGTCATAGAAATCCGTGCTGTAATCACAACTTGATACGTGTAAATGAGCTTATTTTGTCTTTTTCTTCCGTTTAGTGTATCATTGGACATGAAATTTCCTTCCCCTATCACCAAGCAACCCAATACTATAATTTGAAACAAATGTATTCCTACTGAAATTGTTTGTGTATTTGTTTTTGGTTTTCTTACATTTAAAATCTTTCTTTGGTATCGAGTCTCTACAGATATCAAATATATCTCCGTTCTTTCTAAGTTTAAAAAAGATCATGATGAGGATTGAAAAAAATGTAAACCACAGTTATTAATTTTTAAGGAAAGAAGTCTTCAAGTACACATCTGAGGGCACCTCGCTCCTATACTTGTGACCTTGTGTCACATCCGACTCGTGGCAAACGGGTGGCGTAAATACCTACGCCTCTGAGAAGTTCCCGTTATTTACCGCATATAGTCGCGTATCATGTGACTTTCCGAGATCTCAATTTTAGCCTAATATTAGAGGGTCGCGCTATACACGAGATACAAACTAAACCTAGCTTTGGCCAACTATCTGCACGCAAAAAGTTTATATCTTGCGTATGGTGCGACCCTATGATATTAGGCTAAAATTGAAGTCTCGGAAAGTCGCATGATACGCGAGTATATAAAGTAAAAGAACTTGAAAAAAGGACTGGGGTATATACAATAAAAGAAATTGGGTATATGCGATAAAAAAAACTTGAAAAAAAAACCCTTAAAAATAACTAACACAAAAAAAATTGGGTATATACGGGAAAATAAACTTTAGTATATACAGTAAAAAATATTGAAACCAAAAAAAAAAAAAAAAAAAAAAAACAGGCAAAAACAAACTTGGGTATATACGGTAAAAAACTTTTTTTACCGTATATACCCAAGTTTGTTTTTGCCCCCCCCCAAAAAAAAAACAAAAAACAAAAAAACTTAAAATACCAAAGTGGAAAACTTGAAAAGTTTTGTTCATAGATTGGTATATTTTTTAAAGGAATATATTATTATACTTTTAATATGAGGAACGAATATTTATCTAAAGATCTTATATGTATGTATGGTTAAGGTTACATAAAAAAGACCCAACAAAAACGAACCACGTAATAAAATGATTTTAGCAATCTGAAAAACATTCTTTCAACCAATAAATGTTTGTTGTCGTTTAGTTATAATAAATACATTAACACCAAGGATGGCAATTCAGAGGAGTTTGTTAAGCATGTATACATTTCATGTCGGGAGAGAAATAAGACGTGTTTTCTTTTTTAAAAGTTGCATAACATTCGGCGTTCCTAATTATGTTACCCCCCGCCTAGTTGTAACGTTCTCCCATATTTTTTCATGAAAATAAGTTTTTTTTCTCCAAATCATTATCTAATGAAGCTCGTGTAGAGTGCAACGTCAATACGCGACCAAATTAGTTCTCGCGTCTTATTTCTCTTCCGTTCACATTCATAATATTTATACATTTCATAATATTTATACATTTCACAATATTTATACATTTCATAATATTCATACATTTCATAATATTCAGCAATAACATTATTGAAAAAGAGGTAACAACAATACAAAGAAATTCAAATTGTGAAGAATTACATCATCAAATCATGATAAATATTACATACTGAAAAGAAAAAGAAGTAAAAAGAAAAGAAAAAGAAAAAAAGAACAAGCAACAGCAAACACAAGAATTATACTTTCATATATATATATATTATATATATAATATATATATATATATATATATATATATATATAATCGTATTTTCCTGCTTATAAGACGTACGTTTTTAATTAAAGAAAAATAACTACAGTGGATTCTGCTTAAATGGTAGGTATCGAGACCACAAATTTTGGATCACCCATTCTCCTGGTCTGTAACAGGTTTGAATTAAAAGTTTTTTTCTCGTAGACCGGTTGCCATACCAATTCTAAGAATCCCACTATTTACTCTTTGCTGTTGGGAGAATTGTTGGATTCCTACCTTTTCGGAAGGGTATTAGTGCTATGCAATTAAAATCTATCTATCAATCAATCAATCAATTGATTAAAACATTTCAAGAATAGGGACACCAAAAATGTATATGCCCTGGGCACCGAGAACCTATCCAACGATCCAATTGGGATCCGTACGACGCAAGGAATTATTTCCCCGGAAGCTGCAAGTGATAGTGTAGAAACCGGAAGAAGTTTGGGTTTTTGAGCTTTGTTTCTATCGTTTGAGACTTTCACGCTTGAGTATTGAGGTATTTTTTCATTCTCACAAAATTGTCAGATATGGAGCTTAGCTGAATTGCAGTGACCAATACCTTTTGGTATATACTTATTTACTAAGCATAGCTTAGATGTGGTGCAAGGCCAGATTATGGGGCATCCTGTGAGAATCGAACTCACTAACAATAGTCTGCGAATCTAGCTCACTAACCATTACACCACGGGAGATGCGCATACCTTTTGGTATATAAGGTGTGCTCCAATTCCCCACCTGGATTTATAGACTAGCCATAGTCACGTGGTTTATTCCTTCGCCAATCACTAGCCATACTGCGCGGCTGATACACTACTTAAACACTGATACTGGCCATAGTTCTACTAGCACTCATTGCGGAGGGACTTACAATACTCAGGACTCTTTACCACAAGAACCAAAGGATTCTTTATCAGAGGATTACCAAGGATCCAATTCTACTGGACAAGCGTTGTTGCTTAAAGCCTAAGGATGGCCCATAAGATTGTAACACCTTTATAAACGTTGCGTCTTATAGGCCGGTAAATACGATAAATACATTTTTTTCTGAAACAAATATAATTAGGTAAATAGAAGTTTACGGACTACTGCTTTAGTGAAATGACATGTTAATACTGGTGACACCTGCAATAAAAAAGAAACAAAGAAAGAATTGGATTAATTCAATATTTTACCGTTTTAGAAACAACAACAAATACAACATCTGTAATATCAATCGATTAAGACATGGTCGCATGTGTTCGAATGTTACGCTAAGACAAATAATTAACCATTCTGTTAATCGACCTCGAGGAAAGAAAGGGAAGAAAAAACACGATATAGGTAAGATATAAATAGAAAGAAAGAGTAATAAGAAGGAAAAAGAATGAAAGAGAAGAGAGAAAGAAGCCGATAACGCTATACAATAGATGCTTATCGTCTGCTTCATTAAAATTAGTATTAGGTAGGAATACTTAAACATAGTAAGAAGGAAGGAAGAAAGAAAGAAAGAAAGAAGGAAAAAGTGGAGAGAGAGAGAGAGAGAGAGAGAGAGAGAGAGAGAGAGAGAGAGAGAGAGAGAGAGAGAGAGAGTGGAAAGATGGAAGAAAGAGGTGTAAGCGATAATGCTGATATATCAGACGCTTATTGTTTGCTTCATAGGAATAGGTGAAAGGAGATAGTTATTAGTATTAGATAGGAATACATGAAATAGTGAATAGGAAGAAAGAAAAGAGAGAAGAAAGAAAGTAAGGGAATATGCTGAGAGAAAGAATGGCAAGAGAGAGAGAGAGAGAGAGAGAGAGAGAGAGAGAGAGAGAGAGAGAGAGAGAGAGAGAGAGAGAGAGAGAGAGATGGGAAAATAGGAACTTAAAAAAGTCTTAGAAAGTCTTACAATGGGAGTTTATTTTTTAACAAAAAATTATGTGACATTTCATAAATAATATTGAGATATTCCGAAAATAAAAAAATCAATTTTAATAAAATTTTTCCTTCTTATTCGAAGCGAAGGAGACTATGTATCCCTGACCCGTAAAATTCTGTTGACTGTTCTTTGAGCCACTTCTTCACTACGGATTTCACTTCCTCGTCACTGAAATAATGTTTCCTCTGACTATCATCTATTCGGCCCCAGGAAAGAGGGTTTGAGAGGCAAAAATTATTCCAGTGACGAAGAAATGAAATCTGTAGTGAAGAAGTGTTTTTTTCTGTTGGTAATTATACCTGTCCTAAACAAAATGGCATGTCATTTTGACCCCCCCCCCCTCGTACAATTACCTACAAAAGACCTGTATAAAAATCTGCTAAGTATGTAAAAGAAAGAGAAGACATATTTAGTGCCCGGGCAGCGCCGGGTACCCTTTCTATTCGTAGATATCTAAACGAGCACATAGTGTTAACATGTTTGTCTTGGCATCACTCGGGTCGATGATGAGGATGAGTCAGTATGGAATTATATAGTACAAGCGTTAGGCATCCGCCTCGATATTTTTCAGAGTCACGAGATGCACGAACTGCAAAATGAAAAACTTTAAACAGGTTTTTAAAAATCTTTGATTGCAATTTCTCTGTCTGGTCGGTTCATTGAAGACAACCGTGAAAGCAAGAGACAGTGACGCATTCCAATATCAGAAGAGTCGCTATTGTCACATTTTTTCCTTTTGCAACTGGCGTCACCGTCACCGTCATCATCTTCGTCATCACAGGCATCGCCTTTTATAATTATTATTAAGTTTTATGGTAATCAATATATTCATCATTACACTTCATCACAATTATTACATTTTATCATAATCATTACTTTTCATGTTAATCATTACTTTTTATCATTATCATTACTTTTCATGTTAATCATTACTTTTTATCATAATTATAACCTTTTATCGTAATCATCACATTTTATGATATTAATCATGTATAATAATGTTTATTATAATCATTATATTTTATCATTATCATAATAATTATCTTTCAGGATAATCATTCCTTTTCATCAAAATCATTTTATTTTTTATAATTATCATAATTATTATATTTCATGATAACCCTTACGTTTCAGCATAATCATTACCGTTTGTTATAATTAACAGATCATCATTGTTTTTGTTGGAATATTTTGTTATATAAGATGTCCTGCAATGCACCACCTGAATTTATAGACTGGGCGAGGTCACATAGTTTATTCCTGCGCCAATCAACAGCCATAATGTGTGGCTGGTTGACTACTTAAGCACTAATACTGAGAACTGTCCATTTGCAATCATTGACGAAGGAACTTACAATATTAAGGAGAACCAAAAGGATTCTTTACCAAGGATTTCCGCTTTACAAGCGCTCTTGCTTAAAGCCTAAACGATGGCCCATAAAATCGTAACAGTTTTAAGTAGTTGTTTCTATGATCACTGGGAGTAAGCATATGTATGGATTATTTAAAGTTTATTAGAGTGTCATAATTCATTCTTAATAGATCAGTTAGGGATATGAAAAAAAAATTCTGTTATTAACAGAATTGATTTCATACGTGATTAAACGACAAAAGAAAATTCTTATTAAGTAAAAACCGAATGACAAAGTTAAGACTGATTGGATATTAATTTGAAAATCTAACACGCCCTGTCGACAGGGCTTAGAATATATACAACTTCAATGCCATTACTCCCAGGTCAACTCTGACTCTGAGTGGTAGTAACTGTTAGTATCCCATCTATGAGTCAAATAGATTTCTTTGCAAATCATTTTTATTAGATAGGAATACCAGATTCTATATAACTGTGTGCAGGTAATTTGTATTAACGATAGTTACTTGAAGCGGTTTAGCTCAGTCGGTAGAGCGTGCACCTAGGAACCACAAGATTCCTGGTTCGATACCAGCTCTCGCCAACTCAACGTATGAATAGCACATGGATATGTGCGGTAAAGTAAGGAGCTGATGGTAGATGTGGCGCCCCACCTCAGACACAGAAACAATCTTGGTCTAGCACTGGTGAAAAGGGGACAAATTCCCTCGCTGTCTGGCTATTACCAACTTTGGGCCACCCCGACGACGACTTTTTTTATTATTAGTTATTTGAAACCAGATAACTGTGTGCAATCAAATGACTATTATTAAATAAAAATAATTATTTGAAACGATATCATAGTGCATGAATTTTAGTATTATATAGGAACACTTGATATCATATGGACAAGAAACTTTAAAGCAAAAAACAGCACAAAAATGTAAACATAAACATACAATGAACGCAATTCCCTAACTTCTTGACCATAAAATAACCCCAGACTGGTTGACGTGCCGTTAAAATCAATCAATCAAAAAGGCAACAGGAAATGAACAATTAAGAAAAATAAATGTCATAAAATATATATAAAAAGGTTTAATTCGAAAACCAGTTCTTTTCTCTATGTTATAACCCTCTTTAGCTTTATTCATTTTTGTGTTTTTTTTCTTTTCTTTCCTTAAAGCCGCCTCCCTTGAGCCAACTCCTCAAGCCAGACTTTGACCACCGCCTCCAGTATTTTGATGGGAGAGGGGTTGATGTTGTCCAAAACATATTGGACGAACTCAACCGTCTTTCCTGTCCGTGTCGATATAGCTTAGAACACGCTGATTGTATCCCCTGAAGTGGGGGTAAGAAGCCCATAAGGGGGGTGTCTTGGGTATGACAAAAATGGAAATAAAACTCAAGTTAAGTAGGGATAAGCCTGTTCACTATTAATATGAGTGACCACCTTACACAACCTATAGGTGTGAACAAAAAGAAAGGTGTCATTTGCATGTAATCACTGTATGCAAATCAGTTACAAGCTGTAAAAATCATTTATTACCACTCAGTTTAGCAGAGGCTTTATTTCGTAAATATATGGTATACATTTGTATAGCAGAAATTAACATATAGACTATTCTTTATCTAAAACTATTTGTACAAATGTTACATAATTCATGGATGACCAATGAATTATATAAGTACTGTAGTTAGATATTTTTGAATCAGAGTTCGTTAGATTCAAAATAACAGGGGTTGAGTGGGAAATTAC
>CM042159.1:15577446-15582446 GCA_023376005.1 Doryteuthis pealeii | reverse complement strand
TGTGTGCGAGTAAGGAAGAGAAACAGCGAATGAATGAATTGGACGATGGCTGGCTAAATGCGTGAGGGTTGGCAGAAAGGAAATAGACAAAAGCGTTTGCAAGAAAAAGATAGATAGATACAAGAGTGGGTCAAAAAGTAATGCTATTTTGTTTAGGACAGGTATAATACATCAAAATGTTATAATTACCAATACAGGAACATGTATCATATATCAAAATGAAGCTGAAGATTCCCTCGTTGTCTGACTGATACTGACATTAAGCCGCCTCGCCGACTTTACTTTTTACTATTTAGTCACTATTTTTTATCAAGTGACAACTGACAATTTTACTTTTTGTAAAGTTTAAAGAAAGTTAGTTTTTTTTGTCGTACCGAAATTTAGGCCTTACCTATATGAAACGAAAGGAATATTTATTGACTATTCATGAATAACAATTTTGATTTAATGTGGTAGAATTATAAACAATATAGTTTTAAAAGCGGTATTCTTTGGATCCCCCAAAAAGACAAACAAAAAACAAAAAACAAAACAAAACAAATGGCAAGAATGTTTATAAAATTGTACATAGAAAAGTCGCACAGTGTAATGGTTATCGCCGTAAGAAATGGACAATGTGATCAAATTTCAAATCAAGTTCAATCCAGAACGAGACTAGATTTCCCATTGCACTAATACTCTTGGGAAAGCTATGAACTTATCCATTCCCCCACCATATATGAGTAAATAGTAGGGCCGACTGGGCACATTAACCTAAGAGAAGGAAAACTCTGAATTAAAACCCGTTAAATTCCGCTCAAGAAATTGACCTTCTATCACATCCTATTTGTGCAGAGGGGTTGGTAAATATATACATAAAAAGATCTAAAATCTAAACGGGAAAAATTATTAGTAATAAATAAAAGATTTTACGAATTTTACCTATGTTAAACATTTAGTATCCATCCTTTAGGCTTCAAGCAAGAGCGCTTGTCCAGCGGAAATCCTTGGTAAAGAATCCTTTGGTTGTTCCTTGGTGTTCCTCAGTATTGCAAGTCCTTTGTCAATGATTGCAAATGGACATCTCTCAATGTCAGTGATTAAGTAAGTCAACCAGCCAGGCATTCGGGTTGTTGATTGGCTGAAGTTTAAACCACGTGTCCTCGCTTAGTCTATGAATTTAAGTGGTGTATTGTAACACACCTTATATACCAAAAAATTCCAACAACCTACGATCCTTAAACTGTCGACCTCGTATCGCCAGATGAACATATGCGGTAGCTCGCTGCACAAACTGTTAACATCAACTTAATCAAATTTGGCTGCATAAGTGTGTTGTTCCTCCCCTATCTATACTTCCCTAATGGTGATATATAAATTTGCTCAGATCGTCTTTAAGCGTTTTCTTCCCTGTGAAATGATTTCAGTGACCTGCACATGATTATAACGCCCCTCGCCACTAGGAGAGGGTACAAATCCTGTGTGTGTGGGGGGGGGGACTAGTTTTCCAATTCATGCTTCTCGCAGGAGATTAAGAGGGTCTATCGCTTAATTGTATATATTATATTTTATAATAGCATCTAGTCAAATACTACTAATACTACTACCACCACCACTACTACTACTACTACTACTACTACTACTACTACTACTACTACCACCAATAATAATAATAATAATAATAATAATAAGTAAAGTTGACGGGGCGGCTTTAAAGTCGGTATCAGCCAGTCAGCGAGGGAGTCTATCTCCTTTTCAATAGCGCTAGACCAAGGAGATTGTTTTTAGCATCTGAGGTGGAGCGCCACACCTACCATCAGCTCCTTACTTTACCGCACAGATCCCTGTGCTACTCATCCGCTGAGTTGGCGGGGACCGGTATCGAACTAGGAACCTTGTGGTTTCTAGCCGAACGCTCTACCGACTGAGCTAACCCGGCCCTATTAATAATGGAGATTCGCTTCCGGTTTTTGTCTGCAACAAAAACTACGTCACTACTTACGTCACATTATCCAAAATCGTTATAACATAGAATAAATACACTCAAAATTTGAACATGCAACATTAGACAGCCCTCATTGTTTTTTAAAACAAGTTCTAATAAATACATGACTGGTATTATATATCTATATATAGTTTGTTTTATTTTAATACATATTTAATGTTTACATTTCAAATTGTTTTATTTTTTAATCCTTTAATGAATTTGATGATTTTACTTACTTAGGGTACAAACTCGCTGACATTGAATTTTTAACTCCCACCCCTCAGGCAATATGTTTCAAAAATCTATTTTTACATCGCCCGGAGGGTGTTTTTTTATTTTGTACTACTACTACTACTACTACTACTACTACTACTAATACTACTAATAATAATAATAATTGAGGATCGTGTAGGTGCAGCAATACAAGAACTCGAAGAATATATAAACAAGAGCAAAAAGAGAGACTGATTACAGTAATCACTAACAACAATAACAAGAGAGTAACACAAATTTGAAATGATCGAGAAAACAAAAATGAAAATAAAAACAACTGGGGTATTTACCACGTACCCCACGTGTACGGGTTAGGCACAAGGCCCTATCAATGTGGGACCACACACGAACTGAAGCTCATGGGTGGCGGGTGCAAAAATGTGTTGATCCCGTCGGCATTCCCCCTCAAGGGGGGCGCCTCAGGCATTTGGCAATAAACCCAGCCCTGCCCCTTTAAATCGAGGGAGCAGGTGTTGCCTGGGGGGATGCCCCCTGGGATCAACGATGTTAACTTGTACAGTCCAGCGGCCGTAAAAACAACTGTACGGATACTTTAAGCGCCAAACTAAGGCAATAGCACATGAGATGACCAGAAGATGGTTACGAAGAGGATACTTAAAAAAAGAAAAGCAATTTCTATTAATGACAGTAGAAAATAATACCATAAAAACTAATTATGTCAAAGCAGTTTTAAAAGTATGTTTTTGGATGCTGAATAAATTTATCTAAGTAATTAGGGGATGAAAAAGCCGACAACAAATCTAAAAAAGAATTATCGGTAATTTTGGAAGTGTCACCCCACAAAAACGCAGCTGTCCGACCTGTTACGTCCAATCACACAAACCATCCAAGTAAAACGGACAAGACATGCTGGACACTGCTGGAGAAGTAAGGACGAACTCGTAAGCGATGTTCACCTGTGGACACCTACACATGGAAACATGGAAACAGTGTCGGCCGGCCAACAACAACAACAACCTACGTCAATCAGCTCTGTGCAAAATTCTGGATGCCGCGCGAAAGACCTGATGACCGATAAGATAGACGGTTGGCAAAAGACAGTCATGGACATCTGCTGCTGCTGATGATGGTGATGATGATGATGATGATTTTGTAATTGCAGAGTTTAATTCTGATGAAAATTGTGCATACTTTTTGTTATTTTCTTTGTTTCAGGTGCAGAAAAAAGAAGAAGAAAAAAAAAGCAACAGAAAAAAAAAACAACACCCACTGCTCTGTCTTAAACGCTGATAATAAATAATTTAGATATACTTGTCACAGGTGATGCCAGCTTCATACTGTGCGCTTTCAGTTTGTTTTATAATCAAGGATTGAGGCCTGGGTTATCCAATTTAATAGATCTACTACCTATATGGAATCGAACACCGCCGGTAGACAACACAGACTGCCGCCAGGGAGACATTGTGACGTAAAATCGACCGGACAACCATTTTTTCTTTCTTTTAGAATCAACCCATAAAGCAAAAGTAGAAAAGAAGAGAAAGGGCGGGATCCACTTTTATTGTTAGATCTTTTCTCTATGGAAAAAAAACAAACTGGCCGTCGTGCGTGGGCCCTGTGATGTCGAATGACCTGCAACAGATGTGGTTAACCCTCTTAAATCACTGCCCGAGAAGTCGGGTCATGAAACAATCGCCCAACGGCGGCAAGGCTGCAATTTGGTGTCTCGACAAAAGAAGCAAGAGAGTGGTTTAGTGGCAAAATATCCCTCTGTTCTGTGTATGTGTTGTTTTTTTTTTTTACACACGTGCATACATGTACGGTGTGTGTGTGTTTGTGTTTAAGTTGCATATCTGTAAGAATTTTTCTATCTATCTATCTATCTATCTATCTATCTATCTATCTATAGTGCATACATGTTCTTGTATGCACGTACTTGAAGCCATGCTTATATTTGTGTGTGTTTGGGTTTGTGTGTGTTGCGCATATATCTGTCAGAATTTTCTATCTCTCTCTCTCTCTCTCTCTCTCTCTCTCTCTCTCTATATATATATATATATATATATATATATATATATATATATAATATCATCTTAAAATTAAAAAAACAAACAAAAAGAAATGTTATCTACATTTATTTGAAAATGAATACATATTCTCTTCTGTTTCTCTCTAAAAAAAAGTTTACAGACATATTCATTCAATCATTTTGTACCCCCTCCATTCTTTTAAGACTTTCCAGTTCACTTTATAAAACATTGTATCACCTTAAACTGCACGCACCATTCAAATAAAGCCATTACCGATAATGTCCAAATTACGAATCGCTAGACTTCATTTTAACTCCTCCCGTGTGTTCGAAGAACTCAAGAAAAAAAAATCAAAAGCGGCAGGAGCTAAATGGCACAGCGTCAGGGAAAATTCAGTTGCACTGACCCCGACAAGAATTTCGCCGAATAATTTCCGAAGAACTCGTCCGAGTTTTGTCACCGGTTAAAAGAAATCTCAACTTGTGGTCGCGATGAGTAGACGGGCAAGTTGAAATATCCTGAACTTAAATGTGCTGTAGTGTTTCTGACTTTTATACTGTCATTCTAAAAGTCGTCGGGATGGCCTAAAGTCCCCTTTTCACAAGCGCAAGACCAAGGAGATTGTTTTTTGTGTCTGAGCCTTACTTCACTGCGCAGATCCCTGTGCTACTCATACGCTGAATTGGCGAGGGCCGGTATCGAACTAGGAACCTTGTGATTTCTAGACGAACGCTCTACCGACTGAGCTAACCCGGTCCTATACTTAAAGC
>CM042159.1:15562446-15572446 GCA_023376005.1 Doryteuthis pealeii | reverse complement strand
TGACCTTGTGTCACATCCTATCCTAACCGAACGGGTTAGATAAATACCTACTCTAAGTTGAATAGGAATAAAGCAATTTACAATCCAATTTGGCACTGAATGATTATTTAGAAGGTTCTAAAGGTTTCTTTTAATAATCGAAATTCTCGATATATATATATATATATATATATATATATATATATATATATATATATATATATAATCCCTCCACACGAGCAGGATGTGACACATGGTCAATTTCTTAAGTGGAGTTTTGAATTCAGTTTTCCTTCTTATAGACTGGTTACCTATCCATGCTTAAGTAGCCTAGTCAGCCCTACTATTTACCCATTGCTGGAGGGAGAGTAGTTGGATGCATACCTTTCCCAAGGATATTAGCACTATGTGAAATGCAAACAGCCTCGTCGAGGATTTGAACTCGTCTCATCGTGTCCATTTCCACGACTCTATCCTTTACACCACGCACGTCCTACTCGCTATAACGGTGACAAAAAAAAAAAAGAAAAGAAAAGAAAATGCCGCGAATTAGCATCCTTCATTCCTATCTAAATATAAGCGTCAATATCATCGTGGACTGTTGTTACAGCGGGAACCCAGCAGGTTCACGGGTCGTCTATATAAAAACTATCACTCATTTGATGTTTCTTCCCAGAGAGTCTCTGTGACTAATATGGCAACACGGAAAGAGCGGTGAGGATAGCGGGCCGAGGAAAGGAGGGGGGGGCGAGTCGAATTAGCGTCAGAAAAAATTGATTGGTAGACACACACACACACACACACACACACACACATACTCTCGTACACACACATACACTCACGCGTGTGCGCATATTGATCTATCGATTCTTGCAAGTTCTAATCTGAACAATTAAGTGGTGTGCTTCGATCTTCGAGATCAGACGTGCCATAAACTGTTGCACAGTTTAACACTTCTCGGGCCAGGCAGACGCTCTCTCTCTCTTCTCTCTCTCTCTCTCTCTCTCTCTCTCTCTACTCTCTCTCTCTCTTTCTCTCTCTCTCTCTCTCTAGTTCTCACTCTCCCCGTCTCTCTCCATTTCTTTACTTGTACTCTCCTTCTTATATTCATCTCTTTCTTTCAATCTCTCTTCCGCTCTCTCTCTCTTTTACTGTTACTCTCTTTTTTTATTAATCACTTTCTTTCACTTTCTCTCTACCCCTCTCTCTGTCTCGTTCTCACTCTCGCCCTCTCTCTCCATTTCTTATTTTTACTCTCCTTATATTCATCTTTTCTTTCTCTCTCTCTCTCTCTCTCTCTCTCTCTCTCTCTCTCTCTCTCTCTCTTTACTGTCACTCACTTTTTCCTTAATCACTTTCTTTCTCTTTCTTTTTCCCCTCTCTTTCTATTTCTCAATTTAATTTTATCTCTCTTTCTCCTCTCTCTCCTCATTCTCCCCCTCTCTCTCTACCTCTTTACTGTTACTCAGAATTTCTTAATTCAATTATATCTTTCTTCCTCTCCCCCCCGCCATTTCTCTATTACTCTCTTTTTCATTTATCTCTCTCTTTCACTTTATCTCTGCCTGTGTTTCTTTTTTTTTATATCTCTTCTCTGTCTGTCTCTCCCGGTACTCCATCTAACTATCTCCGTTTCTTTCTCCTTCAAACTACCTCTATTTCTTTCTTCACACACACACACACACACACACACACACGCAAATATATATATATATATATATATATATATATATATATATATATATATATATATAGGTCTGTGATAAGGGTTATAGCTCTCTTGCTGGGTTAAAGAGTTATCTTTGGGTCGGGCACACCAGTCAGAGATGATTGTTGAGACAATGAACAAAAGGTGATTGTAATCGAAATCGAACTGACAGTTGCCATATATATATATATATATATATATATATAGGGTTGTGTGTATATATATATATACATATATATTTACCCCCCCCCCGCACGAGCTGGATGCGACACAAGGTCTATTTCTTAAGTGGAGTTTAACGGGTTTGAATTCAGAGTTTTCCTTCTCATAGACTGGTTACCTAGCCCAGGTTAAAGAGCCCAGTCTGCCTTGCTATTTGACCATAGCTGGAGGGAGAATTGGGTGCATACCTTTCCCAAGGGTATTAGCGCCATGTGAAATGCAAACATCCTCGTCCAGGATTTGAACTTAGGTTGACGTGTCCATTTCCTACGACTCTAACCATTACACCACGCGCCTCCACTTGTGTAAAGCACATACCCTTTTCTTGTATGGTCAAAATTTAGTTTTTTGCATAATTACCCAGTGGATCTTTATTATTATTATTATTATTATTATTATTATTATTATTATTATTATTTTATAATATATATATATATATATATATATATATATATATATATATATATATATATATATGTATGTATATTTGTTCCCTCAACAAAAGGGTATGCCATTTCATCAGTCTATCTGTCGTCGTTTCTCTTGCGGTATATCAACTAATTTGAAAACTGAAAAAACTTTCCAAAAGCACCTTTTTCACAAGACCTTTTTCTCCTGACGATGATCTTAAGTCGAAACAAGTTGAAAATTATAAAAAAAAGATAACATAAAAGAAATATTCCTATTCCTAATCACTTTTGTTCATATTGACATTTTTTTTTATTTCTATTCTATAAAGTTCAGACATAAATAATACCTAATGATATCTGTTTCGATTGTATAGTGTTTTATTAGAAAAACAAAACAAAATATTGGAACAACTGTTTATCTATGGGTAATACTTTATATAATTCTTAAATGCATCATGAAAATACAGGATCTTTGAACCTTGCTTAGTTGTTTCTAAATACACCGTGGAATCTCCGCGGATTAAATTAGTATTTACGATTTTAAAAACAGTATACAAAGAAGAAGGATAAAAAACATGAAGACATGCCACATCAACACTAACACATGGGAGGTTTGTGCAGAAAACCGAGCGGCCTGGCGCATCCTTGTCAGACAAGGGACGAAAAGGAGTGGGAAAAGAGAGGAAAGAAGCCACCACAGAAAAGAGATCCAGAAGGAAGGAGAGACAATAGCAACTCCAGCAAGCACCACTGTTCGTTTGCAGTCACTGCAACAGAGATTACCATTCAAAAATTGGCCTGTTCAGATGTAGTTAGAAAAATGGACACTGCGCCATCATCGTTAACAGACGGAATGATGCCATCAATGATTTAAAAAGATAAAAATCTTATCCCTCAATGAGTTTAGATTGCTGAGCCCAGGAATTGCAATGACAACTGTCCTAATTTCTTTTATGCTGTTAAAAAATTCAAAAGAAATATGAAATAAGATAAAATGAAATAAATCAGAAAATCTTCAGGGTATGGCCGACACAGATTGTTTGTGAACATCAAAAATTAATAATGAAAAAGGAAGGCACGCACATAATGGAAGTGTTTTGTCCATTGCTGGCGGCATCACGCTTGAAAACGAGAGCATTTAGATGGCTTCGTTGATGCGAAATGCATATTATATGCAATGCGCAATATAAAATTGTTCTTATTTTATTTATTTTTTTAACGTCAATTCCTCACACAAGGTTGGCAGTAATTCTACAATTCTCTACTTCTAAAACACCCACGGAAAAATAGAGTTGAGACACCCAGAGTATGGATTTTAATTTACTGAAGGTTAAACCAATGGTTCTCAACCTTTTTCTAACTCACGAAAATTACAATTAATTAGAAAATTAGTGAAATAGATCTCTAAGTAGGACTGATCCTATTCTAGTAGTGACCACCCCAAGCGGAGTTTTAACAAATATTTAAAATATCACCGAAAACCTCTAATTCAGTATTTTTGTATGGGTCCCCAGTAATCTATACATATAAATAAGGGCAGTTGTGTGTATGTATGTATGTATGTATGTATGTCCGGATGAAACTACGAAAATAAAACAGTTAACGACAAAATAAATATATATACACATTCACTATCACCAGAGTTTGTTTTTGAGCAAAAATAATGAAGATTTATATTCGTGAAGATAATTAAAAAATAAAATCCAAATAAGGACAGGACAGAATTTGTCTTTGTATTTAATATTTTAAATAGGAGACATTAATTTTTCTTTTCAGAGTGTCTGGATCAATGCAAGGTCTTTTTTATGTCGGGATTTTAATGAAGCATCGTGCGAGGATCCAACTCGCGATTCAACAATAATGGATCTGTGAGACTAACTTTTTTTACCCCTCCCTCTACCCAGGCTGGATAGCCGCTTCTAATATTATATAGATCCCAAGGATCCATGTGGACCCCAGTTGAGAACCATAGATGAAAAAAACAAACAGTTGATACAACTGTATAACATAAAACGATCACGTGTACAGACCAATATGTTCTTTGGATCCAAAACAAGGGGAGTATCAACAGTACCCAGAACCCATGAACATATTGCAGTGTTGTAGTTTTAATTTCCGGCAGGTTTTTTTCACTCTTCTGTCGAAGAGGTTTATTCCTCGGGGATATAGTCATTTGTTTATACACAATTATTCTATCCGCAGCAGAGATAAAACTCACACACAAAGGAGTGTCTTGAATGTGACAATGAACTGAATCTGATGGAGTGACCCCAGTTCTAAAGATCTGGGTAGCGTGGAGTACCCCTTCATTGCTATTACTTCCATGTCCACTCTGACGCGGAGGGGTAAACCCACGAACGTTAATATGCCATTAAAACTGTGCTTCAGTTTAGGTGAAGAATCTTTAGAATTTATTGTATGCGTTTTTTTCTTTTGTTTGTTTGTTTGTTTGTTGTTGTTATTCCGCCCTGTCGGTTGGGGCGTTAGAATTCACCGACTGCACCTTTGCAGAGGGGTAAGACTCCCCCAATAGGGCCACCTGTTGGTTGTGGATGGCGTCCCGTGATGCTTAAGGATAGAACCCAGGTGGTTGAGCAGTCCTTGACTTGCTATATTCCACTTTGACCCTTTCTTGGGCTAGACGGGCGGTCGGAGAAACCCTCTCCGATCAATCGGCAGGTCACATCAAGCCCTAGCACCTATATGATTGTCCCAACCCTAATGCCCTTATGGCGAGCCCCAAACCTTTTTGTCCTATGGGTGCTAGAAGGCAGTCCTGGGAATGACGTTAAACTCTAAGTGATGGTGAGATTCCAGTTCTGGAAGTTTGGGGAATGGAGAGCACCCCTTCATCACCATTGTTACCTGGTCCACTCAAACCCGGAGTGGTAGTACCTGTTAGGGTCCCATCTATGGGTTAGATAGAAAAATATATTCATAAAAAATTGAGTATCCATTAAAAATTACTTTATTTCTAAACTTTATCGGCATTAAATAACCTAATGAGGTTGATATGTAAAACAAACCAAACCAAACCAAACCAAACTAAAAAAAGTTGTTATTATTGTTGTTGTTACGATTTTTGTGGCCATTTTAAGGTTTCAAGTGAGAGCACTTTACAGTGGAGATCCCTTGTGTTAAGCAAAGGCTGATCCTTTGTTAAGAAACCTTTGGTTGTTCCTCGGTGTCCCTTAGTGTTGGGTAAAATCCTTTGGTTGTGCAAAGTCCTTGGTTTCAGGTCCGTTCGTCAATGTCGAATACGTGCAAATTAACGGCTTTCAAGATAGGTGATTAATTAGTTAACTAACCACGTATTCGAGCTGTTGATTGGCTAGCTTTAATCGACGCACCCACGCTGAGTCTATAAGTTTAAGTGGTGGATCTCAGCACACCTTATATAATAAGATATTCCAACAGTTGTCTCATATACAGTTGGTGTCTCACAACACAGTTCTGTACTGAAACTCCACGGTCGCCTTTTCTCAACACTTTTGTCTTTTCTTGCATCGATAAACCATCACTGACACCTGCACTTTACTGGCGGGCGGGGGGGGGGACTATAAGGAAATTAGTATTGGCATTTTATTAAAAAAAATCGATGGAGCTGTAACAATCATCTCAGTTTAAAAGAATGAAAGAGAAGGCGCTCTATATACTGTAACATTGCGAGCATGTGGATAAGAAAACAAAACAGCCAACAGCCGGAAGAGAGACAATTTGACAAAGTTCAACACTTCCTTCGATGGGCGAGGTGTAACAAGATATGCTTGATCTAGCACACTGGACTGAAAACAATTGAATTAAAATTAGTGAAATAGATCACTAATTAGGACTGAACCTATTCAAGTAGTAACCACCCCAAGCGGAGTTTAACAAGATTGAATTCAGAGTTTTCCTTCTCCTAGACTGGTTGTTTAACTAAAGTTAAAGAGCCCAGTCTGTCCTACTATTTACCCATAGCTGGAGAGATAGTAGTTGGATTCATACCTCTTCCAAAGGTATTAGTGCTATGTGAACTGTAGCTTCGTCCAGGATTTGAACTCGAGTCGACAAGTCCATTTCCTACGACTCTAACTATTACACCACGACCTCCAATAGCTAACAAGGACTTGCTGGGGTCACCTTAATCAATCGGTCGTTTTAAGTGTTGGTGGGGACTGTTTGGACAATGTCGCCGACGCAAGCCGGAAGTAGAGGATTGGGTTTTTTGATTCGCATGACCTGGGTATAAAGTTAAGCTATCTGATGATAAGGTTCTAGTTCCGGAGATCTGGGGAATGTGGAGCATCCCTTTACCACCATTGCTCCCAGGTCCACTCTGACCTAGAGTTGTAGTACCTGTTACGGTCCCATCTATGGGTTGAATAGAAAAAAATGTTTAAAACAAATTGAGTACGCATCACGAACGTATAAAGCAAAAACGTATTCGGTTTAAAATGAACCAATGGGTTGACATGTTATAAAACCCAACCAACTAACCAACAAAAGTTTGATTCGCCCTCTCTTTTTCTCACTGGGGATACGAGGAGACAGGCGTTCGCGTGTACGGAGAGATTGGGAACAGTTCAAAGATACAGGAAAACTCATTCAGTTATTCTTTTCAATCTAGATCCACGGCCTCAAATGATTGAACAGAGAAAATAAAAGAGGTCACAATTCTTGAATCGGGAGTGTCTTGAGTATTACATCAAATTGCACCCGGTGGTTAGGCTCTAGTTCTGAATTTCTTAGGAGTATGGAATAACCCCATTGTTGCCAGTACCCTCAACTCCACCCTGACCCGGAGTAGTAGTCACCTTTAAGGTACCATCTATAATTTAAATAGATCGGTTTAATATTAGATAGGAATACTTGAAACCATATAAGTCGTCGGGGCGGCCTAAAGTCGGTATCAGCCAGTCAGCGAGGGAGTCTATCCCCTTTTCAATAGCGCTAGACCAAGGAGATTGTTTTAGCATCTGAGGGGTGCAACAGTTTATTGTTATTATCAAATAGAAATAATTACATATGTTTCTTGAAAATTATTACTATTAGATAGGGAGGTTTAAGACTATATGATTGTACAAAAAATATTAATATCAGATAGGAATACTTAAAGCCATATAATTTTGTACAAATTATTATATGATAGGAATACTTGAGACTATATGATTGTGTATAAATTACTAATATCATATAGGAATACTTGGGACCATATGATTGTGTACAGATTATTATTAGTCGATTGGAACACTTGGAACTATATAATTGTGTACATATTGACATTGTATAGGAATATTTGGATCATATAATTGTCTATATATTATTAGTATCAAGAAAGGTTACTTGAAGTTATAATTGCATACAAATTGTTGAAACCATATAATTGCTTGCAAAAAAAAAAAGACTGCATTTAGCTGTAAATACCCCAACAAGGATTGACATGCCGGAAAACTAACTAACCAACAAGCAAGTTCTTCTTCATGCACAGAAGTGATATTAGCAGATATTGGAGAGAAAGGGAGAGAGCGAGAGAAAGAGAGGGAGAGAAAAAGAGATACAGAGAGAGAGAGAGAGAGAGAGAGAGAGAGGGAGGGAGAGAGAGTGAAAAGAGATAGAGAGGGAGATAGAAGGGAAGAGAGGAAGAGAGTGAGAAACAGAGAGAGGGGGAAAGAGAAAGATGGGGAAAGAGGTAAAGAGTGAGACAGAGTGAGAGAGGGGAAGAGAGAGAGAAGAGAGGAGAGAAGAGAGAGAGAGAAGAGAGAGAGAGAGAGAGAGAGAGAGAGAGAGAGAGAGATAAGAGAGAGATGGGTCGTCGGAGCGTTATGTTCGAAGATAAAGAATGCATTTTGAAATGTCTATGCATGCAATATTCCATGTTTATAATCTGTGTAACAAGCACCATGATAGGAAGCGCACCAATGAGAAAAGCAATATTGAGACAGCCATGTTTTTTTTCTTTTCTTTTTTTATAGTGCATCACAAAAGAAGAGGGAAAGTCATAGTGATGAAGAAGGACGTTAACGTATTCAACAACAAACAGCAAAGCATACAAAGTGTGCACATGCAGCTATTGTGTTGAACGACAGCCACCCCCTAACATTACCCCCCAAAAAACAAAAACAACAAAAAAAGATGTCACCGAATAATATAAAAACAGAGAGCAGTGTCGCGTTCATGACACGTCATCACTGACGTCATCGTTCGCCATGGCAACAATACACGCAACAACAGTGGTAGAGGGACCTAAAGAGATGATGAGTCGAGTTCTGCTGCTGCTGCTGCTGCTGCCGTTGTTATTCAAGAAAAATGGACAGAACTGTTGTATTCGTTTGAACGGAATTGGAGGACATCGCGAAGAGTAAAGAAATGGAAAAAGAAAAGAAAAAGAAAAAGAAAAAGAAAGAAAGAGCGAACGAACGAAAGTCTGCTGTTTGTGTGGCGTCGTGTGTCGATAAAAACTTTGGTCGTCGCTCGCAAAAGGAAGGAGCAACAGATAGACAGTCAAGGTCGGTGATGAAAAAGCTCTTGGTCTTCGAGACGATAGCAGCGGCTCTTCTCTTTCACACTGTTATGGTGTCGCACAAGTTCGCGTAAAAGACACACTTTCATGTGAAGACACACATTCTGCTTCTGCTTATGCTCGGTGAAAAACAAACAAACACAAAAAAAAATACAATATCGAAAAAAATCGTCATCTTATCTATATATTTATACATATTCTTATTATAATATATAGTCATATATATAGTATAAATATTATATATTATATGATTAATGGAGTCATATAATTTATATGAAGATAGGTTGAATTTACTACTTGATACTTTATTTGATGAATTATACACTATTTTTTTACCTACCTCATATATATATATATAATAGTATATATAATATTATATATATTTTATATATATAGTCACCACACTGTATTTCGACGTATCACGTCTCCTCAGTGTGTCTAGACTTTTTTTAGCAAGCTACCTCCAGCCGGGATAGAAACCTCTCTCTCTCTCTCTCTCTCTCTCTCTCTATATATATATATATATATATATATATATATATATTAATAGTAAAGCGTTATCGATATCATTGATAGAGTATATATATATCTGAGGTTAGCAAAGAACATTGTTTGATAATTGTTTCCCCAATGTTTTCAAACCAAGTATTGTAAATTTGCAGGCAGCCAGTATGGATGGAAAAATCGGAATTCAAACATTTGAATTCAAACCAACAATATATAATATATATATATATATATATATATATATATATATATATATAAAAATTCAAATAACAAAAGTGCATAAAACCTTATCGATTTCGAGAACGTAAAACTTATTTTTGAGTTGTGAGTTTTTTAACGCGTTTTAGCTTATTTTATAACGGAAATATCACACACACACACATACACACACATACACACACACACACACACATATATATATATATACGAAATTTTGATAATAACATAAAACAAAACAAGATAAAACTCTCAACTCATAGTTTTACGTATACGATCTTCAGTTGAGTTTATATCGACACATTTGACGAACATCCTTTTACCCTGTTTTTAAAAAAAATTCTATACTGAAATATTGCTTTGCGGTCTGGTGCATATAGCACTATATTTGACTGATGTTACAGACCGTTTTCAACGGTAAGTTTTAACCCCATATATATATATATATATATATAT
>CM042159.1:15552446-15557446 GCA_023376005.1 Doryteuthis pealeii | reverse complement strand
GAAAGATTATATTCCAAACATTAGTCTTCCAAGTTTACCTCCCACCTCCCAAACCATCCAAGTAAAACGAATAAGCAATGCTGGACACTGCTGATGAAGTAAGTTTGAGTTTGAGTTTTGTTTAACGGCATATCAACCTCTGTGGGTTATTTAATGCCAAGATGAAGTAAGGACACACTCATAAGTGACGTTCTCCTATAGGCACCTACATTAATCAGATAATATAAATTTTCAAGACACCTCTGCAGCGTTTGTGAAACCTTGCTGCTGACGTTGTACATCCCTGTGGTCTGAGGACCACAGTTTGAAAACCATTGGTTTAGAAGGATTAGACATTTTCTAAATGGATGGTATTTCTCAGTTGTACGGGTTAGGCACAAGGCCCTATTAACGTGGGACCACCCACAAACCGAAGCCCATAGGTGGCGGTTGGAAAATTATGTTGATCCCGTCGGCATTCCCCCTCAAGGGGGGCGCCTCAGGCACTGGGCAATAAACCCAGCCCTGCCCCTTTAAATCAAGGAGGTAGTATTGCCTGTGGGGATGGCCCCCTGGGATCAACGCCGTTAATTATAGCAAGCCCCACCCGAGAAATTTTCTAAATGGATGCATTGCAGCAAAAGAACTATGACGGATAAAATATATCGAGCAAGACTATTGGATAAAAATAACAACATCTATGGAATAACGAAGCCAGACGAAGCTCAGTAAATAACAACAGTGATATTTATTGAGAAAATCAAAACTTAACATTATTCTAATACGAATGAGTGTGTCCAAAGACCAGTGGTAAAAGCAAGATAAAGGAGGATTTTTAATTTGGTTTATTTGTTTAACGGCATATCAAATTCTGATGGTTTAACTAATGCCGAAAGCTGATTAATTTATAAATATTTGTTTTGTAATCATGACTATACATATTTGGTTCGGGGTACCATATGACCTTAAGGCACCCCTGTTTGATCTCGATTAAGAAAGGACATGTTTTTAATTTACACCGTCAATATCCGGTTGTTTTAACAGACAATTTTTAGATTTAAAAAAAATTTATAAAACTAACCATAACCCCTAACCCTAACCCCTAACAAACAACCGGATATTGACGGTGTAAATGAAAAAATTGTCCTTTTTTAATCGAGATCAAAAAGGGGTGCCTTAAGGTCATATGGTCCGGTTTGGGCACTTCACGCGGCGTAATGGTTAGCAAGCTAGATTCGCAAACCATTGTTAGTGAGTCCGATTCTCACTGGCCCTGTGTCCCCTTTAAGCTAAGCTTAGTAAATAATTATATATTTACTTTGGTTTGGTTTATTTATTTAACGACATATCAAATCTTTATGGGTTATTTGAATGCCAGAATTTAATTATTTTCTAAATATTTGATTGTAATCAAGACTATTCATATTTTGTTTGGTTTAATTTATTTGTTTAGCGGCATATAAACTCATTATGGATTATTTAAAGTCGAAATTGCACTTTTTTATTTGCCTATGATCATTTTTTCACGCAGTTATATGATATCAAACATTTTTCATACAATAAAAATAATCTACTCACAAAATATAGTTTCCAGTGTTACTATATGATACACATGTACACTGATATATTGTTTCAAGCGCTTCTATCAATTACTAATAATCTGCTTACAGTCCATAGCGTCAGTCCAATGCAGAACAGTAGCAATGAACATAATATGATATTTGATGATTGTCATATGCGTCTTCCTACTTTAGTCACAACTAAGATGGATGCGGAGTGAGGTTCAGCACCCGAGAGACACCCGGGACAAGAAAGATAGGGCCCAGAGAAGTCAGTACTACCTGCGACAAAGTTGATAAGGTTAGAAGAAGAAGAAAAAGAAGAAGATATAATAATAATAATAATAATAATAATAATAATAATAATACCTGGACCTTGCCTGAGAATTGAAAAAGCTGTGGAATATGAAGGTCAAAGTGATACCAATTGTTGTTGGTGCACTTGAAACGGTACAAAAACTTGGAAAAAGGCTGGAGGAACTGGAAATCAGAGGAAGAATTGAGACCATCCAGACAACTGTATTGCTACATCGGCTAGAATTCTCAGAAGAGTCCTGGATACCTTGTTGTCCCTCAGACTCCAGTGAAAGACCATCAGCTAACGCTGGTGTGAAAACTCTCATAATAATAATAATAATAATAATAATAATAATAATAATAATAATAATAAGAAGAAGAAGAAGAAGAAGAAGAAGAAGAAGAAGATATGGGATCTCGAATAATAAAGTTGTATACACCAAGCTTCTGTGTTCATAATTACAAAAAAAAAGGAAAAAAAAAGAGATAGGGCCCGAGACGTCACCCGAGATTATGAACCTAGAGCCCAGAGAATCCAGTGCGACCAGCGATGAAGCCGAGGTTTACAGAAGAAGAAGAAGAAGAAGAAGAAGAAGAAGAAGAAGAAGAAGAAGAAGAAGAAGAAGAAGATCACGTAAAAAGAATAAGGAAAAGTAATAAGAAATATCCAACGACGGCCCCATAAATTCGAATATGCACACGCTTTAGAAATTCGACTATATTCACTGACGGCACTGAAAAAGAGTTGTATACTTGTGATCAGAGTCACAGATGCCATATATTTTGAAACTTTTGCTTTTTTAGAGTATTTTTCAACACATTGGCTAATTGATATTAGGCTAATTTTTGTCCACTTTATATTGTACAATCGATCACGTTGTAGTGGATGTGAGACGGAGAATAGACATAAAACGGACAAAACTTAATTTGATTCGAGTCTTCGGATAAGATCGAGCGAACACCAACAATTTTAAGAGTCACGTGGGGATGGATCGCTTCTTCATCGACGAGGCGGATGAGTGGTGGACTTAAAAATGGCTGACAGGTTGATAACGGCGTCCGGCTTTCTCGGCCAAATATCACTGACATTGGATTGTAAAGGAAGAAAAGAAGGAAAGAAGGAAAGGAAGGGGGGAAAGGAAAGAAAGGCAGTCGGCTTTGTCAATTAAATATTATGGACATTAGGAGTTAAGAAAGAAAAAGATGGAAAGAAAGAAAGATGGAAGGAAAGAATAAAGGAAGGAAAGGAGAGAAGAAAAATAGAAAGGAAGGAAGGAAAGAATGAAGAAAGGAAAGAAGGAAGGAAGGAAAGAAAGAAAGGAATGAAAAGAAAGAGGGAATGAAGGGAGGAAATAAAGGGAGGAAAAGAAATACGGAAGGAAAGAATGAAGAAAGGAAAGAAAGGAAGAAAGGAAGGAAAGAAGAAAGGAATGAAAAGAAGGAAGGAATGAAGGAAGGAAATAAAAGGTGGAAAAGAAATACAGGAAGGAAAGAATGATGAAAGGAAAGAAAGGAAGGGAGGAAGGAAGGAAGGAAGGAAAGAAGAAAGGAATGAAAAGAAGGAAATAAAAGAATGAATGAAGAAAGACAAGAAGAAAAGGAAGGAAGGAAAGACTGCAAAGAAAAGAAGGAAGAATGAAGAAAGGAAAAGAAGGAAGGAAGGAAAGAAAGGAATGAAGGAATGAAAGACAGCAAAGGAAAAAAGGAGGGAAAGAATGAGGAAAGGAAGGAAAGAAGGAAAGTAAGAAAAGTTGGAAGGAAAGAAGGACGGAAGAAAGAAAATGAAAAGGAGGGAGAAGAAAGAGAGGGAAGGGAGCAAAAGAAGGACAGCAAGTATAGGATATAAAAAAAGGAGGAAGAAAGGAATATAGAAAGGAAAGAAAAAAAAGAAGGAAGGAAAGAAGGAAAGAGTGAAAAGGAGGGAATGAAAAGAATGGGGAAAGGAAGGAAGGAAATAGAAGGAAATAAGGACAGGAAGGAAAGGATATAAAAGAAAGGTAGGAAACGAAGTAAAGGAAAGAAAGAACAAAAAAAAGAAGGAAGGAATGAAAGAAAAAGGGTAGGAAAGAAGGAAAGTAAGGCGGCTGGCTTTGTCAATTAAATACCATGACATTCGAAGTAAAGGAAGAAGAAAGAAAGGAAGAAGGAAGAAGGAAGGAAGGAAAGACGGTGAGATAAAAGCAAAAAAACAGATAGAGAGATGGTTAAATGGTTTCAAGTATTCCTATCTAATGCTGGTAATTTTTATACAGTTAAATGTTTTCAAGTATTCTTTTTGATTGCTAATAATTTGTCAAGATATTCCTAAAAGGTTTAATCACGATAAAAATGGAATAGTTAAAATAGAAAGGTGTTAGAGTAGAATGTCTACCGCCCCTAGGGGTGGGGTTCAGTGGCTTCGGCCCTGGACCGCATAATTTGACATCGTTAATCCCAGGGGGCCGTTCCCCCAGGCGACACCTGCCCCTTGAATTTTATAGGGACAGGGCTGGGTTTATTGCCCAATGCCAGAGGGGGAATGCCGATGGGATCAACGCAATTTTTGCACCCGCCACCCATGAGCTTCGGTTTATGGTTGGTCCCACATTGATAGGGCCTTGTGCCTAACCCGTCCACGTGAGGTACGAGGTAAATATTATGTGTATGGGAGGTAAAGGAGAACATCGATTAGTGTATCACCTGAGAAAATTTCTCTCAGAAATCCAGTAAAGATAAACAGAGCCAGAATCGGAATGGTTTAAAGTGAATTCTGTTCTGAACACAGAACTCAAAAAAAAAAAAAAAGGGTGGGGGTATAGGTGGGGTGGGGTGAATATCAACAAAACCTAAAAAGTAATGCACATTAAGTAGTAAAGTCGTCGGGGTGGTCTAAAGTCGGTATCAACCAATCAGCGAGGGAGTCTATTCCCTTTTCACTAGCGCTAGACAAAGAAGACTGTATTTGGCGTCTGAGGTGGAGCGTCACAGCTACCATCAGCTCCTTACTTTACCGCACAGATCCTGTGCTACTCATACGCTGAGTTGGCGAGGGCCGGTATCGAACTAGGAACCTTGTGGTTTCTAGCCGAACGCTCTACCGACTGAGCTATAGTCTCTGTCAATGGCACTTTATTTCTATATACGCGGGATTTCGGTGTCCGCCATTTTTTTATAGCTATTTTTGCC
>CM042159.1:15529946-15539946 GCA_023376005.1 Doryteuthis pealeii | reverse complement strand
ACCCGTGTGCAATATTCATAAATCTTTATAAATCCTCCCTCCCCCATTGACGCGGCCAGGATTACTTCCCCGTTTATCCCGACGACAAAGTCTTTGTTATGCCGAAAGCCGGACCTGTTGTGAGCGCCGCCACGAATCGAAGAATCGGCGTTGTGTCTTCGCCTTTTCGATTGAAGAGATTCTAATTCCGTCGCAGAGTGAGAAATGCTAAATTTAGTTCACCTCCATTGGCATCTATTCGTTATTAATTCAAAGACAGGCTTTACCAATCGTTCTTCGACAATCTGTTCGCACCTTTCCAGAAGAAAGAGTTGCTCACATTTCTAGTTTGAAGTTATCTATACAGGTAGATATCTCAGGTATATATACAGGTAAAAGTTTAAAGTAACCAGGAAATATATTTACCAATAAAGGATGTGACACAAGGTCGCAAGTATAGGGTAGCCAGCGAGGATCGCACTCCCTATTATAGTAGTAATGAATCTGAGAGACTAGCTTGCTAAACATTACACCCCAAAAGGACACACTTATACCATATGTATGTATATATAATATATATATCAAGAGAGTCTATTATTTTTAGAGGGTTGCTAAGATTAGTGTGTTAGTTATTGAAGATGTTTATTATATATATATATATATATATATATATATACGTATGTAGAAAATAGAAATATTTCAAAAAGATCAGTTTTATTCTTGATGGTGAAGTCGACATTATAACGTTTCGTTTTTTTCCCAAACCTTCATCAGGACTTCGAAATGTTATAACGTTGACTTCACCATCAAGAATAAAACTCATCTTTTTGGAATACTTCGTATTTTTCGATTTTTCTATTCTTATATATACTAGCAAATATATGCACCCTCCGGGTGCAAGTATTTAAGTTTTAATATAATAAAATATCATATTAAATTAGAAAGGCTAATGAAACTGAATAAGTATGCAGGTAAAAAGATTTGGAACGGAGGGGGTATGATTGAAAAATAGAACAACTTTGAAAGTAACTCTTCTATCATTTTCCATTACTCCCCTCTTTCATTGGTAAATTTTCCTAGTTTAACTATTTAGTTAGAATAGGAAGTAAAGAATAATATTAGTTATTTTTTCTTGTTAAGGGATTTCTTTTAAGATTTATCCCCGAGATTTTTGCTCATATTCATTAAGATAAAACTAAACAATTAGAAATCAATAATACTAAGCATATATTTATTAAAATCAAATTTTTAAGATCAATATGCAAATCAGCCTGCCCATTCACACTATAATCCGCTATTTTGTTGTATATATAAATACAATTGCATGTTATTAGTATGTTGATATGGGCAACAGTCTTAATGATGTAAAACAGTTTTATCAATAATTGAGGTTTAAATAAAAATAAAATTATGGAGAATGTGATGTAAATAACGAGGGGAATTGTGATTTGTATAGTAATATAGTTTCGGTTACAGACAGAAAAACACACAATCTCCATTATAATAAGATTAGCGTATTTGATATAATATATATATATATATATATATATAGAGAGAGAGAGAGAGAGGTCCATAATATCATATAGGATATCCATTTACGCTAATCTTAATTTACTATTCATTGCTATCTACCAATTTCATTTTACTTAGCTCTTTTTATTTTTTTATCTTATTGTTTTTAGACTTTTGCGTTTGTTTTTTTTTTTCTTCCAGTTATTTTACATGGAGCAATCCCTTATGACTTGGAGGTTTTAACAGACACCTGGACAGATCGGCTATTCCCAACCAACCAACCAACCAACCAGCCACAACCGGGATTTATATATTTCCCGATCATATTTTAAAATCAGAAAGCCACAAGAAGGCGAAGAAACGTCACGGGAAGATAGAATTTTAAAAATCTAGGTCATCGAACGCCAGAAAAGTCAGATTCGTAGCGGGTTAGAATTTCTCCACTCGGGCAGGTGCTTTCGTTTCCATGACAACATCAGATTTGATTCTTTAAGATCGGCTTCTTGGCCGTGCGTAAAGCCTATTGTCTTGCGCACTTTTGAACCTGTTTGAGATTTTAAAAAGACGTCGGCGTTTTATCCAGCCGTAATAGCGTTGGCATTACGGGCATATGAACGAAAGTCTCGGCCTTGAGCACGCTTCCTGTTCTTCTCGGCCTATTGGCCAGCTTCACGCGGCGTAATGGCTAACGAGCTAGACAGGCAGATCACACGCTAAATTCTTACATTCGACTGCATCGTACTACACAACTTGAAACTATATAACGATGTCCAAAATATTATTATAACATAATTATACTTGAAACGATATAACTGTCTGAAAAGTATTATAATGAGAGAGGGGGTACTTTAAACCATATAACTGTGGGAATATTATTATAAGATAGGAGTACTTGAAACCATATAACTGTGGTAATATTATTATAAGATAGGAGTACTTTAAACCATATAACTGTGGGAATATTATTATAAGATAGGAGTACTTTAAACCATATAACTGTGGGAATATTATTATAAGATAGGAGTACTTTAAACCATATAACTGTGGGAATATTATTAGATAGGAGTACTTTAAACCATATAACTGTGGGAATTATTATAAGATAGGAGTACTTGAAACCATATAACTGTGGGAATATTATTATAAGATAGGAGTATTTAAACCATATAACTGTGGGAAAATTATTATTTCAAGATAGGGATACTTGGAATCATATAACTATGGGCAAATTATCATTATATTATAGGATACTTGAAACCATATAATCCTCTGCAAATTATAATTACAAGATACTTGAAACCATATAACTGACTTCAAATTATTATATAACATAGGGATACTTGAAACCATATAACTGTCTACGCCACGGGCAGGGTGTGACACAAGTTAAATTTTTAATGGGAGTGAACCTAGTTTGAATTCAGAATTTTCATGATTGCCTTACCAAGGCTAAAGAAACCAGTCTGTCCTACTATTTACCCATAGCTGGGGGGGGGGAGAAGAGATGGATTCATGCCTTTTCCAAAGGGTATTAGTACAAAGTGAAACGCAATCTGGACAGACTTTCATAGATTGTTCGTTCGATCCCTACGAGCAACTTATTATTTTCACGCTTTGCGAGTTTTCCCATCTGAGTTAGCTGGTGGTCTTTCACTGGAGGCTGTGTGACAGCAAGTCTTCTCAGGTCTCCAGGATTCTTCTGAGAATTCTAACCGATCTTAACATTATTATTATTATTATTATTATTATTATTATTATTGCCAAATTTTAATATTTGCACAATTACCAGTGGATTACCTTTCCCTCTTAGTTGTGTATACATTATTATTATTATTATTATATGAAAATTTATGGCCTTTTGACCATACCAGATCACGTTTCCCTATATATATATATATATATATATATATATATATGGTTTGAAATTAGCATAGGCAAGAAACTGTCAGTTACTAAGCGCCGTTGACTTCATATCTTTGCTGCCCTAATCACGGCATCATATATCCATATATGTCTATATCTTCTTGGATAGATTCCTATTTTGCGTATATACCATTTATCAACACGGACAAATGTTAGTATTTTGCACAATTCCTAATTAATCACCTTTCCCGCCCACTCATGTCTACTCTCGAATAATCATTATCATGATAATGTGTAGGCGATCAACGAATAGATTTGATCGTCGTTTGCTTCCTGTTTGCATCAGTTCAATCGTGACTATCGCCCAGACTCCCATTTAGAAACGATTTGCAAAGACGTCTTCATTTTAATGGCTAACATTGTAGAAATCTTTCAATTCAGACAATTTCCGCTTTTGGTTATCTCCCCTTTCCTCTCCTCGGCCGTCATATTCGCATTTCCCTGGAATTGAAACGTTCATATTTCTCAAGTTTCGCGATGACCACTCATACAGCCTCACCCACGGCTAAGGATGGGCCGCCCGGTCAAAGATGCTAATCTTATCTGCCCTTAATCAGAAGAAAGAAAATATCTGCCGACTGCAATAGGATGCAAAACCTACAGGATTCGTATATTAACCAATCAGAATATCCGTTTATCAGGAGCACTTTTAACAGCGTTGGAGAGGTGTCTCCTAATATGCATGTATGTATGTATGCATTACAGGAACAAACAATGTGCCTTGTACAATCTGAAACAAAGTCTGTAAGTCAGCTTCTGGTCTTAAGAGACATATAGTGGTGCATAAGCATAAATTTTATCATCTGACATAACGGAAAGGACGTCCTCCCTATGTCATATTTGCATCAAACTTTGTGGGTCTGCAGTGGGTTTAATGTCATTTGAGGGCTCACGAGAGGAAAGTTGCTGATGGCGGTGTTATACGATTGTAAGGGACGGCAGTGATCTGTAAAGATTATGCTATTAATATGCATGTATGTAACGGGGGTATAAGAATTAAGGTGGTGTTAACGCCGTTGCTAACACTAATTTCTTATAATAAACTAGGTAACCCCAGATGATCACCGAACGCAGAACATTTACGTATTTATATAAAACAAATTCCAACAAAGAGTTATAACAAATGGACTTTATTGTCGGGCCACGTGCGTGGCTATCTCCATGAAGATATGGGGTGTAAAATGGCAAGCCCCAAGTCCAAATGGACAGAGACACACTTTGTCTAGTACATCTCTTGAGGTGCGAAATCGAAGAGAGAGAGAGAGAGAGAGAGAGAGAGAGAGAGAGAGAGAGAGAGAGAGAGACTTTTGCTGTGTTTAGATAGCTAGGTTGCAAAGCCCCTCGCGGCAAACCCTCGTAACAAAGGAAGATAATCCCTTGCCAATCTCGATCGCAACAAAGCAAGAGAAGATAATCGCTACATTATTTGGTTTGTAATTTCTGTGTGATGAAATTGATTTCGTATGCGATATGCCTAACCCTAACTCTAAATTGCTTCCTTTCAATTTCTTCTCTAATAATATTAAATGCGAATGTCACATTTTTTTCAGTTTTATTCCTTGGTACCGTAGCCCAACGTATCAGACCATTTTGGAATCACGCCAGCTGGGAGGAAATTAAAAACATCCCGTTCCGAATCCAGACCCGTAATCCTAAAATTTTGGATTCCAAACTTTTAATTTACTGCTATTGTTTTCAGCGATATTTGACTTCCGACGGAAGTTTTTCTAATTTGGAAATAAATTTGGGAATCATCAAAATTAATTGTGATATTTACGATGATAAAACAAAGAAACCAAACCTCAATTAGGAGAAAATTCACGACTAATTCGTAGACGAGAATCCTTCATCCGTTGACCGACAGAGAAAAGGATAGTCAAAGAATAACCATTTAGGTGTCTCAAATGACTTTTAATGTTTCTTATGATCTGATCGTTAAAAGGGGGCTCAAACTACCGACTCACGGAAAAAAAAGAGGGAGTGTCTTTGGTAAGATCAAATATGGGAATCACTGACTGAACTCGAAGCAGCAGACAACCGCTATATAAACAGGATAAACATGCAGATTAAAAAGGAAAAGAAAAGAAGAAGGAAAGAAAAGAGAAAGAAAAGAAAGAACGAAAAAAGAAAAGAAAGAAAAGAAAAGAAAAGAAAAAAGAAAAGAAGAAAGAAAAGAAAAAGAAAAAGGAAGAAAAAAGAAAAGAAAAAAGAATGAAAAGAAAGAAAAAGAAAGTAAAAACAAAAAAAAAAGAAAAAAGAAAAAGAAAAGAAAGAAAAAGAAAGAAAGAAAGAAAGAAAAAGAAAAAAAAGAAAAAGAAAAAGAAAAAAAGAAAAGAAAAAAAAAGAAAAGAAAAAGAAAAAAGAAAGAAAGAAAAAAAGAAAAAAAGAAGAAAAAGAAAAAAGAATAAAGAAAAGAAAAAAGAAAAAGAAAAAAAAAAGAAAGAAAAGAAAGTAAAAAAGAAAAGAAAAAAGAAAAAAAAAAAGAAAAAAAAAAAAGATAAAAAGAAACAAAGGAAAGAAAAGAAAGAAAATAAACCTTCATAGACGCAGACACATTTCTTGTTTATGTATCTAATAGACTATAAGATTCACACGCATATCATCATATATTTTTAGTTCCCATTTTCCCTATAAGGAACTAAAACTTCGATGATTCGGCCCTATTCGCACACCCCACTTGCTTTATGTAGTGTTCATCTCAGCCCCGCTTCAATTGTTCCACGACGAGTATTTTTTGTTTATCCAACCGAATAAATCATTGGATAAAAAGTCGATCTCTTAAGTCAGCAGTTTCAAACTTTTTGGAGTCGGGACCCCTTCCTATTTTAGGGTCTATGTTGTGGACCCCCATATAAATAGAATTGAAATCTCATGGGCCCGATAAAAAAAAAAATCGGTACTATTCGCAGAGTTCCGTCCGGGCCTTCTGCCTTAAAAAACGCTAGCCGGTGGTAGCTGAAAAAAAGTAAATGCGATATCTTACCCCCTCCAGTCTTTTTCGACAAGTAAATGTAAATATTCTAACCCTCCCCCACTTTAAAATATTTTGGGGGAGGGGGATAAATATTTACATTTACTTGTCGATAAAAAATATGGCTTACTTTTAACACTAAAAAATAATTTGTCGATAAAAAACAATAGCTAGGGACTTCAGTTAAAATGAAAAAAAGAATATCTAAATATTTTGATTTTTTATTTGTAATTGATTGTTGGAAATAAATATATTAAAATAAAATAAAAATAGCGAAAAAATGTTTTAAAGAAGAAGAGAGTTAAAGTATTTACATTTACTTGTCGAAAAAAGACTGGAGGGAGTAAAATATCGCATTTACGTTTTTTCAGCTATCACTATCAGCTAGCGTTTTTTAAGGCAGGAGGCCGGGACGGAACTCTGCGAAGAGCACCAAAAATTCTTTTAAAAATGCTAGTAAAAAGATGCACTCCCGGGCACAAGTATTTAAGTTTTAATATAATTGGATATTATATTGAATTAGACTAATGAAATTAATACAAAAAGACTAATGAAATACGAACACAAAAAAAGATTACACTTATTATTATTTATTCTAATTAATTTCAATATAAAATTATTTATAGGATTGCTTTTATCACGTTTAAGAATAAAACAATAATATTAGAAATCAATAATATAAAACAATAATATTAGAAATCAATAATACTAAGTAATTATTTATTAAACCCGTTTTTTTAGTGGTTCTTTGTCAAATGCTTTAATGGCGGAGCTAATAAATTTTGCCAAGTATGTATTATTTAGAACAATCTATGCTGTAAACCCCTCAAATCAACCGACTCATTTGCTAGCTTCGGAAAAAATAAATAAATAGATAAATTACTTATATATTTTAAAATTTAACACAAATTAAATTACAGATGCAAAAAAATGTAATTTATTTACTGAACTGCAGACGCTGCCAAAAACAATAAATCGGAAATTCAGAATGGCGAATTTTACTTTAGATCAAACTAGAAGCGGCTACCCGGCGTCGCCTGGGTAAAGGGGGATTTTTTTTCAAAAAAAGTTAATCTCGCAGGTCCATTAATACTGAATCGTTAGTATTATTATAATTATCTTCGCAAATATAAATAAAATTTTCATTATATTATACTCCGGTAATGAAGGGATACTCCACCTCTAGAAGTCCAGATTTTAAATCTCACCACTAGATGCAATTTAACGTCATATCCAGGACACAAAGATCCTTAGCCACCACCTTCTAGCACATATACATATTTATGAACCCCTCCACACGTGTAGGATGTGACACAAGGCCAATTTCTTATGCAGAGTTTAGCAGGTTTGAATTCAGTGTTTCCCTTCTAGATTGATTGCCTAACCAAAGTTAAAGAGCCAAATCTGTCCTACTACTTACCCATACATTGAAAGAGAATGTTTGGATTCATACCTTTCCCAAGAGTATTAGCTCCATGTAAAATGTGAACAGCATCATCCAGGATTTAAACTCGTCTCACCGTATCCATTTTCTTCGATGATAACAATTACACCATGCGCTTCCACACACACACACACACACACACATATATATATATACACATTATTATCATAATGGTATACGGTAATAACCTACTCGAGTTTCTCCATAAGGATCTTCAGGGTTAAATCCACTGGATTAATCAAGATATTGATTAATTGCAGTCGATTTTCACGAAACTTGCATCAACTAACCATTGTGACCATTTTCACCGGTAAGTCACCTTTTCCACAAATACCATATATATATATATATATATATATATATATATAAATTGCATTTCACTTAGCGCTAATACCATTGGGAAAGGTATAAATCCTACTCTCCCTCCAGCTATGGATTAATAGTAGGGCAACTGGGCTCTTTAACCTTGGTTAGGCAACCAGTCTAGGAGGAAAACTCTGAATTCAAACCTGTTGAACTCCGCTTAAGAAATTGACCTTGTGTCACATCCTGTTCGTGCGGAGTGGGTTGGTCAATATATATATATATATATATATATATATATGATAAAAAGGGTTGTAGATTGCCATAAGACCAATAAGATCAATATGGTCGCACAATCATATAGGTGCTAAGGTTTGACATGACCAACCGATTGATCGGAGGGGTCTCTCCGACAGCCAATTTAGCAGTTTCTAAGTAAGGACCAAAAGGGGACAAAAACTGGTACCTCTTGTTTTGTATACCCACGCTCTAACCATTGGGTTGAATCCGTAATTCTTGTAAAGTTGGCCAATTTCTATAGTTCGGTTTTCGTTGGGTTAGCTTTTCACTGCTGTTGCCAGACTGATTATCATAATGATTTTTTAAATTTCAATTGAGCATGTAAGGAACATTGAGGCTGTCCTGGCGCTACTCATTAAAAAAAACAACAACAAAAAACACGATATGTACACGTAACTGGTTTGCTTCATTCTGACCTTATTCTCTTGAACGACTTGTCGATAAAGTGTCAGGGCTTCTTACACGAAATGCGCAGAGAGGATTCTGTCTTTGTTCAACAGCTGCCATCCGAAGCCAACCAGGGAATGGTCACGAGCCAACGCGATACCCGAGGCCAGGATTTTCTCAAAGGGGACCCTGTGGCTGGATGAAAAAAGCATAGTGGTCCTCTGGGGTTGAAGTGCTCGTAGAGTATTTGTTATCGTTGCAGGAAGTGGACACAGCGACAACGCTAATACCCTTGGGAAAGGTATACATCTAACGATTCTCCCTCCAGATATGGGTAAATAGTAGGGCAGCTATTATTCTTTAACTTTGGTATGGCAATCGGTCTAGAAGGAAAACTCTGAATTCAAACGAAAGGGACTCTCTTCTCGTTTGGTTTCTTTGTTTAATGACATATCAACCTTCATGGGTTATTTAATGCCAAAGCTCTCCTTTTAAAAGAACAGCAGTGGTACTATTTAACCCATAGCTGAGGTATAAGGGGGGGGTCAACCTTTTCCAATAGTATTGCCTAAAGTGAACGTAATAGCGCTACTGCATTACCAACTCGCTTACTACAATGTAGGATATTATCTGCGTTATTCGGACTATTGTCCCCATCTTTATTTCTTGTCAGACTCGGGAACCTTCTTTTCGAACTCGGGAACTTTCAGGTCGTAGTCGGGAACCTTCTTGTCGTAATCGGGAGCCATCACGGAACTTTGAACCTGACCCTTTATTCAGCCCACGGGGGTATCCTGTTCTCATTCAGCTAACCATAGCTGGGGTAGGAGTTGTGTTAATTATTTTTCTATGTTACTGCCGCCACTCAGGATTGAACCCGGAATCCAGACATAACTGTCACTTAGAACTGTCTTAATCTAACTACCTTATCCACTTGGCCATGTGTCCAATTGGACAATTCAGTGGGAATTTTCGAAAAGAACGTTCCTGAGTCCGAAAAGAAGGTTCCCGAGTTCGACAAGAAATACCTGAAGAAGGCCGGAGGGCATATCGGCCGAAACGTTGTACAAATAACAATGAAGATGGGGACAATAGTCCGAATAACGCAGATAATACTAATCATCAAGCCTCATCTCAAACATTCAGAGAAACAGTACAATGTAGGGATCCATCGCGTTAGC
>CM042159.1:15509946-15517446 GCA_023376005.1 Doryteuthis pealeii | reverse complement strand
ACGAACTCATAAGTGATGTTCTCCTGTGTACATCTACACATCGACACAGCAATGTAGGCCGATCAGCTCTGTACGTATTCTAGGTGCCGTGCGGATGGTAGGTACCAGTAGCAATGACCGACAGGGACGTTTGGCAAGGGAGAGTCATAGGAAGATGTGCTAGCAACGTGACCTGATGATGATGATGATGATGATGAGGAGGAGGAGGATTAGTCCTCCCCACTGGAGAGAGACTGGGGTCGGTCTATTGAAGAAATAGACCTATACACGAGTCTATACGGCGGATGGGAAAAGAGTGATGCGGCTATAAAAATGATGACAGAAACGATGAAGAATAAATGGTGACATTTGATAAAGGTCAGAAAGAAAGAGGAAGAAAACACCTGAATATAAAATCGAATGTCATTCATCAAACACAGTTAAAGATCAAAGACTAGGGGGAAAAAGAAGAAGAAAAAAAGAAAGAAAAGAAAGAGAAATAAAACAAGTGGTTCATACGTGACTCTCACAGATTTTGCTAGTATACAATTGTACACAAATTGCAGTCGCCCCAGTCAGCTGAATCTGTAGAATACGCTGAATGCGACCAATGGTGAACTGTAATGCGACTAAGCTAAACCGACCCCTTGGCCTAAAGTCGGTCGGTTTCAGCCAGACAGCGAGGGAGTCTATCCCCTTTTCACTAACGCTAGACCAAGGAAATTGTTTTGGCGTCGTAGATTTTTGATAGTACATATATTCGACAAAAATTAAGATTCCAGTTATAATGTTTCTTGTACAGTTCGATGCATAGATTACAATCCGACTGAAGAAAGTGGACAATTTGAAGAATCGCCTGAGATACGTCTTTAGAAAAAAAATAACCTAGTGCTTTTCATTGTACATATTTTCGATAAAAATTAAGATCTCGATTTTATTTCATTTACTTATTTATTTGTTTATCTTTTGTTGCCAGGATTGTTGTATACTTGCTACTTCCTTAATAAATAACATAAAATAAAATATTCTATTCATATTATATATATAATATATATATATATATATATATATATATATATATATATAGGTTAAATTATTATTATTGTTGGAGAATTGATTATAGAGGGCTCAATTACTTATGTAAGAGCTTTATTTATTTATTTATTAATAATTATAAAGTCGGTCCTACCATTGGTTTCTGAATAACACTTTTTCGGTGTTATTCGTCTTCTGTCCATTTTTTTCAAAAGTCAAACGCCTCTGAAGACGAATAACACCGAAAAAGTGTTATTCAGAAACCAATGGTAGGACCGACTTTATAATTATAAATAAAATATATATATATATATATATATATATTATATATATATATAGCCCGAGGACAGGATTGTAGTGGCTGACCAGTCTGTGACCGGGGTACTCCTTACTTCTCAGATCTCCCGACTTTGTTCCATACCATCAGATGCAGTTTAGCGTCATATCTAGGACACTCTTTTTTATGGAGGTCTTACTCTCTGCAGAAGATACAGTCAGCGAATCCTAAGCGCTTATTACGTTGTTTATATACATATACCTACTTTTTGTATAATATTATTTGTATATATTAATACGACTAACTTTTTGCCCTGGGTGGCGAACTGCGATGCCTGTGACCTGGATACCGTATCATGCAACATTACACTTTGGCCCTTAATTGGGCTAGATGTTCGATTGGAGAGGCCCCATCCGATCAACTGGCTGATTATGTAAACCCCAAGTACCTATATTATTGTCCCGACCGTATTCTTTAAATTGCTCCTATTATCGTGTACGTGCTTGAAGGCAGTAGCTGAGGATCAACCACCAGTATTTATTAATTCACATGTAGTCAATGAAAATTATTTCTACCAATTTATTAATACATATGAAGTTAATAAAAATTATTCCTTAAACAAATTATATATATATATATATATATATACATATATATATATATATATATATTTATTTATTTATTTATTATGTATAAATGTATAAATTATGAAGCATGCTTCATAATACCCAAAAAACAACGTTCACAAGAACAAAGTTTATACATAAGTATACGTGGACTCAACATCAACCAACAAACACAATGAATTATGGACATATATATATATATATTATATATATATATATATATATATATATATATATATAACAAGATTTGGCTTTAAATACCTCACAAGGGTTGATATGCCATTAAACGAAACTACCCACCAGCTAACAACTTGCAGACGCGGTGGGGGGTGCAGTAACGCTTATCATTGTAGGAAATTAACTCGCCGGATTAAACAATGTGATTAGGTAATTATGAACGTACAATGAAGACGATTCTCTAACCCCAAAGCATAGAAAAACCTTAGGTTGGTTGACATGCCGTTAAAATCAATCAATTCTCTCATTATAATCAACTTTAGTCTTGTCTGTGTTTCAAACATGAGAAAAATCGCTGCCGTTTTGTACGCTGAGCATACAATTCTCTCACTTGAATCTATAGACCGACGAACGGAGAAAAGGGAGTTAGTTATTTTTGTTTTACGGCATATCAACATTTCCGGGTCATTTAATGCCGAATCACATCAACCTTTTTGGTATCAGTTTAATTACAGTACTTGTTGGTGCTTAAATGGTCACCCATCTAAAAACTGAACAGGCTCATCGCTACTTAACTTCAGTGATCTAGCGGGAACCGATGCTTTCAACGTGACTTAACCGTAAGCAGGAGAGAGGGGGAGAAAAGAGAGAGAGAGAGAGAGAGAGAGAGAGAGAGAGAGAGAAGAGAGAGAGAGAGAGAAGAGAGTAGTAAAGAAAACCAATGGATGGCTCAAATGACTTTTTGCCTTGAACACATATCAACGTTTCTTCTTATGGTCTGCTAGTTGAAAGACGGCTCAAACCAATGGCTCAAAACATAGGAGTGCATCTTCACAACGATTACATAGCAAAAATACCGATTGAAGTCGAAACAGCAAACAGCGGCTAAGTAAACAAAATAAAAAATTAGATTATACCAAACAAAGAGAGAGAGAGAGAGAGAGAGAGAGAGAGAGAGAGAGAGAGAGAGAGAGAGAGAGAGAGAGAGAGAGAGAACCAACAAACAATAACAAACAAAGAAACAAACCTTCACTTCGTAATACTGTCTCTGATGAGATGAGATATGGCCCATGAATAAGTACTCCCCAAAACTTAACTCGTTAAAAGAAGATTGCTGCGGAGTACTTATTTATGGGCCATATGGCATATTGTTAAATACAGTATTACGAAGAGCCTGTGAAGGTTATTTTTTTTAAATAATGTCTAACAATATCCGTTTTGAGTGTATAATGTTCCACGAAAAATAATAAATGTATACTACTAGGGGCCGGGTTAGCTCAGTCGGTAGAGCGTTCGGCTAGAAACCACAAGGTTCCTAGTTTGATACCGGTCCCCGTCAACTCAGCGTATGAGTAGCACAGGCATCTGTGCGGTAAAGTAAGGAGCTGATGGTTGGTGTGGCGCTCCACCTCAGATGCTAAAAACAATCTCTTTGGTCTAGCGCTATTGAAAAGGGGATTGACTCCCTCGCTGACTTGCTAATACCGACATTAGGCCGCCCTGACGACTTTACTTTTTTACTTTTGGTTTAGGTATGGGAAAGGTATGAAACCCCTCACCCCCAGCTATTGCTTGAATAGTACCTCTACTGTTTTTCTACAAGGATAGCTTTAGCATTAGATAACCCACGACGGTTGATATGCCATTAAATATTGAAACATAACAAAACCGCTTCGAAATTGAGTTTGTGTCACATCCTTCCCGTGGCGTAGGGGTTGAGAAAACACGTGTATCATGACAAGATACCCAAGAAAATTGACCGTTTGTTCAAATACTTACGAGTCGCACTGTATTTTTGTGTACGAGGCTTAGTACGTTTGCGTATTTTTTTAACTCAAAAATTTGTTCTTATTCACTTTGACGCATAAATCGCCACTCCTTACATGCGTAGCAAAAAAAGCAAAAACAAAATAGAAAAAACAACAAAAAAACAACAACAACAAAAAAACAAAATAAACCAACCAAAAACTAAAAAAAAAAAAAGAAAGAAAAAAAAAAGAAGAAAAAAACAATCCTTGTACGCATTAGAATTTTATTCAAGGAATATTAATCTGTTTTTCCGAATAACGGAGCCATATTAACGTACAGATTCCTGAACACGAGAATCGTATTAACGTACGGATTATCAAATATCCCACCAAATCGTTATCAAAGTTAATCTCTCATATTTTTCTGTCGTAAGCTGACAGGTCTCCCAGATTTTTCGGTATTTGGAGCCGGAATTGCACAAAAAATCTGTTAGCGCCGTCTGGTGGTCAAATAGGATATCTCTGTTGCATGGTGATATAAGATTCTACAAGCAAACGAAAGTACTGCATGTGGAAATATCTGCAACATTTGTTTAATGGCATATCAACTTTGGTGGGTCATTTAATGTCAAAGTCATCATTTGTAGAAGAACAGTAGTGGTACTATTCTAACCCGTAGCTTGGGGATATGAGAGGGTTTTCCCAAGGGTATTAGTCCGAAAGTGAACGTAATAATGTGACTGGAGTTCGAACTCACTTACAACGATGTCACAGTCCAATACATTAGCCACTACGTCACAGTAACTCCCACCCCCAAATTGTTCCTTTGGAAATGTACTTTTTTTACATGCTGATCTTGAAATGGTACTATTTAACCCATAGCTGGGGTATTATTCCGAGATTTGCTAAATTTGGTAAATACAGTTTCAGTTGCGATACTTTTTGAACATATTTAGTGGCGTAGTGGCTAACGTACTGGACTCCGACATCGTTAACAGCGAGTCCGAACTCAAGTCGTTCTATTACGTTTACTTTCTGGCTATACCTTTGGGAAAGGTATGAACCCCTTATCCGCACAGCCATGTGTTAAATAGTACTACTACTGTTCTTATACAAGGATAGTTTTGACATTAAATAACCCACGACGGTCGATATGTCATTAAACAAAGAAATAAAACCAAACCAAACTCGAATTATATCAGTTCTGTCTCCTAATAGGTATTACATTTACTATAAGAAATGTTTATTATAGAACAAAAGTAGTTTCATTAATTGAATGTTAGATTTATCATAAGACATGTTATTTAGTAACGTTGTCTATAGGAAAATCTGAGTTAGATTTGCCTCAAAACAGCCCATGTTATTAGTGCGTTTAAAATCCAACAATGTGTCTTATATATCACTAAGAAATAAAAGTTTACATAATATATTATGTGGTTAATTTGCATACTGATTTTAACAAAACCGTGCTTAATAAATAATTACTTGGTGTTATTGATCTCTAATATTATTGTTTTATTCTTCAACGTATTAAAACCAATCCTATGAATGATTTTATATAGAAACCAATTAAAATATAATTAAAATAAGCGCAATCTTTTAATATGCGTTCTTATTTAATTTCGTTAGTTTTTCTAATTTGATGTATTTCATTACATTAAAACTTAAATACTTACGCTCGGAGGGTGCACATTCTTGCTATTATATAAAATTCTTGTTTATATAAAAATGTATCTACTCTTATGGGACGAAAATAGTTTTATACATTGTTCATTTCGGTGTTGGTAAATACAATTTCAGTCTGAATAATCTTTTAACATTTTGTATGATAAATACTAACTCAGTCATTCACACGCCTTATATACTACGAGGGTGAGTCAAAAAGTAATCTAATTTTCTTTATTTAATGTGAAGTTGTTGTTTTTCTATAAAACTAATGCCTACATTTAGACACTAACGAGGCTCGGAGTAGAAATCCGACGAGTAAGATCCAACTTGCCAATCGACAATGTCCTCCTTCTGCATGACAATTCTCGACCACACACAAGCATCAGGTCAAAGAGACAATCGCCTAATTTGTGTGGATAACTTTACTCCATACTCACCAGATATAGCAACTTCAGACTATCATCTCTTCGACCCCATGAAAGAGGGTATTAGTCCAGTGACGAGGAAGTGGAATCTGTAGTGAAGATGTGGCTCAAAGAACAGTCAACAGGATTTAAGAGTGCAGGGATATATGCTCTTATTCGAAGGTGAACATTGCTATTGAGAGAAACAGTGACTATGTGGAGAAGTAGGGATGTGATCCACAGAGGCCCAGCTTCATTTTTATGTATGATACATTTTCCTGTATTGGTAATTATACCTGTCCTAAACAAAATGGCATTACTTTTTGATTCACCCTCGTATTTTTGGGCTTAAATTTAAGAGGGCATTTCCCTATGATATTAAAACAGCTTACCTTTACGTTGCTAACGAATGCGGATCTACTTTGATATACTCCCTTGTAATTCTGTGTTTTAATTGCATGGATATGATAAAGTCCAGATGCTCGTTTTTTTTCTTCCTTTCTTCTATTTATATGTTTACTCTTTCATCCATATTTTTGGGTGTGCCAATAATATTTGTCATCGGCTTCAAACAAACAAACAAACAAACGGACAATCAAACAAACAAACAAATAAAAGCTGCATCTGTGCAGAGATACACTGGACTTTTGAGACTTATGACGCATAAATGTGCCGTCAATATATCTGCGACATTTCTTTGTGTTCTACAAGCTGTTCTGTTTTGCTCTGTCTGGCTCGACCGCCTTTCAGATTCCTTCACTTGTATTAATATTCTAGCATTATCTGGCAGTAATTACTGGAGACTAAGTGACAACAAACCTTCTTAGAATCCATAGAATTAACCTTGAAAAATTTTCTAATTTCAATCTCATTGGGATCGTTTCTAATGCTGCAATTCATAGACTGAAAAATCAATGTGAATATATTATATATATATATATATATATATATATATTATATATGAGGAGTAAAGGATTGAGTGAATCCGCCTCACGTCTTATCACGCAATACGCCCTCCACTTCTCCTCTGTCCACCCCAATTACTTTTTCAGCATAAAAGTAGAGAGTGGATCCCATTGGTCTTCAGAATAAATTTGACAAAGCTTCGTAACATACTGAAGTAAAATATCATTTGAATTTAGTTGTTTTGTTGTTTTATCCGCACACACACACACACACACACACACACACACACACACACATATATATATATAATATATATATATATATATATATATATATATATATATCTTTAAGAATTTTAAATCTTTTATATTGTTATCGGCATGAAGTATTTTTGTATTATTAAATAAAATATTACTATACGTTGTAGTAGAGTAGTTATATTTTTTAAATGTTGGCATTTGTAGCTAAAATCTGATTGATGTAAACTTAGTCTTCTTAATAATGCGGTAATAGTATACCCGATATATATATATATATATATATATATATATATATATATATATATAGCTAAACCAGGAATCATTTATTGTTGAAGTCTGGTTCCCTAACGAGTTACTTTTCTACTGTTCAACAAAGACTTCAGGGTCATTGAAATATCTCAAAATAATATTTATTAGGGG
>CM042159.1:15492446-15507446 GCA_023376005.1 Doryteuthis pealeii | reverse complement strand
ATTTTGTCTGAATTTTTGAGATGAGGCTTGATGATATTAATTATTTTGATTGGGAAATAAACATACACAACGTTTCGGTCGATGTAGCCTCCGGCAGTCTTCAAGTATTTGTAATCCATTGATTAATCAAAAACAAAACACTTGTAACGGAATAAGAAAAATTTACAAAAAAAATTAAATAAAGAAACACCTGAAGAAGGCCGGGGGGTATATCGGCTGAAATTTTGAGTATGCGTATATAACTATAAAGATGAGTTATTGTTTTGAAAAAGAAAAAAAAAGAATGTCTGCCTATTAAGCAAACGCGTGGTACCATATTTTGTAGCAGAGAAAGCTAATTCTCTGCCATGTTTGAGATTAGAAAATAATTAATTGGTCTATTTTTATAAAGATACATATTTAATTCTTAGCTTCTTGTAAAAACGAATATTTTTTCACTGAAACTCAACCGGTAATTATCAACTGAATTTTAAATTCTTGTCATATAAGGACATATTTCTCAGAACAAAATATATAAATTCTTAATCAGTGTAACTCAAACACTTAAAAAAGAGGAAATAAACTATTCATAGAATAAACGAATAATTTTCATTTGAATACACGAAGTTTTTTTACTTACGAATAAGGAGACATATTTAATTCTTAGCTTCATTTTTAGGTGCAAAAAAAAAAGTTTTAAAACGATGAAATTATGTTTCAAAATACTCACGAGTTTGGGATTGCAATTTTTAAAATAGTATTTTAAATATAAAAAGAAAAAAAAACACGAAACAATTTCTAAAATAAATAAAAAATCGTTGTAATACGCAAATTCATAGCGAATTTACTTTTAATTTGATAAGGGATTTGCAAAAATTATTTCCTTTTACTTCTATGTTTGCCCTATCACTCCTTGGTGTTCCTAAAACCTTTTTAGCCCAGTCATTGACCGGGCACTTCTTATATATATATATATATATATATAAGCATTAATTCATACATACTCTCACTCATTTATTTCGCATTTACATAAATTAACGTATACACCGTTCATCAATATGCCACACACGCAGACGCACACTTGGGATATATATATATATATATATATATATATATATATATATATATATATATATATATATATATATCATTGATGGTTTCAGTGTGAAATTATGCATCGTTTAAGAGTCAAAACCACCACGTCCCATGCCGGTTCATATTAGTAAGTTCTGCTGGCTATCAGAGGATTTTTCATAGGCTCTTCACGTCCGTCAAATTCCTCTAGACACAGCCCAATGACCTCCCTTACCACACATGGCACCCACCCTAATTTTCTCCTAGTGCAGCGACCAGACGGACATAACCCTCTTACATCTTGGAGGGAAGAATATTTTAGGATAAGTGCCAATGTCTAGACAGCTTTTGGTTTATTTACGACATATCCGGTCATCCTGTGCTTTGGTGTTTCTCTCCAATTCGTGATAAGAGCTCAGGCCAGATGCCGACACAACGTGGGGATCGCAGATTTTACTTGCATGTACTCCATAAGGAGTGCACAAGTTACTATAGAGCTAGTGTCGGATTTAGGTATAAATTAAGCCAGTTCCAACTTAGAGCCAAATTTCCTTTCACTTTATTTGCGTATAAGACGCACTATTTTTCCAGATTATTTCGCACAAGAATTATCATATAATTAACTATTTTTCGGCCACCTTCCTCACTATACTTAGAAGAATATGACCGAAAGTAAGTTTTATCTATATATAGATATTTACCAACCCCTCAACACGAGTAGGATGCGACACATGGTCAATTTCTTAAGCGCAATTTAAGAGGTCTGAATTCAGAGTTTTTCTTCTCTTTGACCCTCTAAGATTAAAGGGTCCATTCCGTCCTATTATTTACCCTTATATGGATTTGGTTTGGTTTGTTTTGTTTTACGGCATATCAACCTCGGTGGGTCATTTAATGCCGATAAAGTTTTGAAATAAATTCATTCTTAATGCATAATACAATTTTGTTTATCAACTCATGTTTTTCTATTTAACCCATAGATGGGTCCCTAACCGGTACTACCACTCCGAGTCAGAGTGGACCAGGGAGCAATGGTGATAAAAGGGTGCTCCACATTCCCCAAACCTCCAAAACTGGAACCTCACCATCAGATAGAGTTTAACGTCCTTCCCATGACATGTAGACCCTCAGCCACCGCCTTCTAGCACCCATATGATAAAAAGAGTCGGGGCTTGCCATAAGGGCATTGGGGTTGGGAAAATCATATAGGTGCTAGGGCTTGACGTGACCAGCCGATTGATCGGAGGGTGCCTCTCCGACCAACCGTCTAGCCCAAGATAGGGCCAAAGTGGAGTATGGCAAGTCAGGAACTGCTCATCCACCTGGGTTCTATCCTTAAGCATCACGGGTCGCCACCCACGGCCAACAGGTCTTACCCCTTTGCAGAGGTACAGTCGGTGCATTGTAGGGAGAATAATTGGATGCACACCTTTCTCTTGTGTATTAGCGCTATATGAAATGCAAGCTGCCCCATCCAGAATCTGAACTCGGGTCGCCGATCCCATTTTCATCGATGATAACCATTAGAAAACGCACATATACGAGGGGGAGTCAAAAAGTAATGCCACTTTGTTTAGGACAGGTATAATTACCAACACAGTAACATGTATCATACATCAAAATTAAGCTGGTCCTCTGTGGATGCCATCCCTACTTCTCTCAACGTATCTCTCAATAGCAATGTTCCACCTTCGAATGAGAGAATCTATACCTGCCCCGTAAAATTCTGTTGACTGTTCTTTGAGCCACTTCTGTACAACTTTTCTGCATACTCCATACTCACCAGATTTAGCGCCTTCAGACTATCATCCCATGGGCCCCATGAAATAGGGTTTGAGAGATTAAACATTATTCCAGTGGCGAGGTAGTGAAATCTGTAGTGAAGCAGTGGCTCAAAGAGCAATCAACAGAATTTTACCTTTGTAGAAAAACAGTAGTGATATGGGAAGTTGTACTTTTTCCCAAGGGTATTGATCCGAAAGTAAATGCAATAGCGCAACTGGGGTTCGAAATTACTTTCTACGATGTCGCAATCCATTTCCTTTAGACACTAAGACTCGCACCACTTTTGATTGTATAATATCCACTAAAAATAATGATAAAAAATTTGGTATCTTTGGTTTAGATGAAAATTGGCATTTAAAAAAATAATTGTTGTAGGTGTATTCTTGTTCGTGCACAATACTTTAAGTACACATAGAAATGCACACACACGCGCGCATATACATATGCGAATACACGCACACACACGTACACAGATTCACGCGATGTAATGGTTAGCAAGCTAGATGTGCAGACCATTGTTAGTGAGTTCAATTCTCATTGGGCGCCCCATACTTCTGGCCTTTTGCCACATCTAAGCTATGCTTAGTAAAATAACTATATATATATATATATATATATATATATATATATATATATATATATATATATATATATGGTTAGCTCAGTCGGTAGAGCATTCGGCTAGAAACCACAAGGTTCCTAGTTCGATACCGGTCCCCGCCAACTCAGCGTATGAGTAGCACAGGGTTCTGTGCGATAAATTAAGGTACTGATGGTAGGTGTGGCGCTCCACCTCGGATGAAAAAACAACCTCCTTGGTCTAGCGCTATTGAAAAGGGGATAGACTCCATCACTGATTGGCTGATACCGACTTTAGGCCAACCCGACGACTTTACTTACTTATATATATGTGTGTAAAATGAAAATGGAAGTGAATCCGACGGTATGTTGAAAATAAATAAAGGAAAGAAAGTATTGAAGTATGGAATGGATATATATATATATATATATATATATATATATATATATATATATACATGGCCGCGCATGCGCTTCGATTGCCCCCAGCGTGCTCACATCGTTCGATCAGTGACAAGTAATCTCCATTTATAATTCTGACGTTATCTCTTAGCACTCGTCTTCGATCATCTACTCTTACTATAAGTATAGAATTCTTTCCCCCCAAAACACACACACACACACACACACTCTCTCTCTCTCTCTCTCTCTCTCTCTCTCTCTCCTTCTCCCTCCCTTTTTTTTCCTCACACACTTTTGACCCACTCTCTCTCTCTCTCTTTTCTAATCTCTCTCCCCCTCTCCTTTCTCATGCGCAAGTCACGCGCATGCGTTCCCTGGAGCACTGACCCTTTATGCCTCTCGATAAATTGGCACACTATAGACGCCCAGCGACGTTCCATAATTGGTCAGTCTATATTGACACTTAATATGCGGGAGCTTTTCCGAATTCTGGCTGAAAGTTTTTTTTCCCACACACCAGTTCTACAAAGGGAGATAATACTGCATTATTCAGGATAGTCTTCTCTTCGTGGGGCTTCTGTTTTGACACCATCATTGGGCAGTGAAGAAGTATTAGGCAGTATTAGATATCTCATTATCTCAATCAGCTAACCCCCCCATATATATATATATATATATATATATATATATATATATATAATAGTATTTGATAGTAATTTCTCGATTAAAATAGAGACAATAATACGCAACGTTGGTAATAGCTAAGTTACTCCCTCGCATAAACAGTAGGTTAGAATTAAACACTGAATATATAATTAATTAACATACACATTCCATAAATACACATATATATATATAAAATAAAATAAGATAAAAAATAAATAAACAAATAAATAATAGGAATAAAATTGAAATTCATTGAACTGCCCACGTCGCGTCATAACAACCCACGTGGCGCGTGTTTATAACGTCCAAAACAAAAAAAAAGAAACACAAGACCGCGTCCATTTCAAAAACAGTCTCTAAAGATGAAGTTTCTTCGAAATTGATTAGACACTGGACATTATTTTTTTTTATACGCATTGTAATTGCCTTCTTAATAAGAATATATATATATATATATATATTATATATATATATATATATATATATATATATTGTAAAAATTGAAAAAACACAAGTTTCATAAACGAATAATTATTATTTTAGTCAACATGACCAACACACCAAAAACAGAGGCTCGCAGACTTATTGTTTTCAGTAATAATTTATTCTTTCCTTAAACCAACGAATGCCCTGATTAAGGTCTATCTAAACAGACCGAAACACTGCAGCGTAGGCTTAATAAACATTATTCGTTTATGAAACTTGTGTTTTTTTCAATTTTTACAATATTACATACTGTCGGATTCACTACCATTTTTTCTTTACACTCACACACACACACGCGCGCGCACGCACGCACACACATACATACATATACACATATATATATATATTACTTAGGAAATTTCGGGAGCCTAAGTTTCATGGGATACACCATTCGTCAGACATTGACGAATGTTTCATCCCATGAAACCCAGGGTCACAGATAGGATTGTACAAATGTATGATATCGGAAAGTTTGTGGCCTTGATATTGTCACTCGAATAGTGTCATTATCTTGATTATTTTAGTCAAAAGATTTTGCGTATTTCTGAGATGAGAAATTATTATTACATTTGATGTAGTGTCCTCGTCTTTGTTGCTATAGTCTCCACTTTTCGGCCATAGCACCCACCTTCTTCAGTAATCTAGTAGTCAGGGAATTTTGAACCGATCCCTCTATTGAATTTCACAGAAATCGAATGTTCTCATTTAATATCGATTCATTTAATATTGATTATTTCTTTTTTAGTTAACTCGGCCATATGATCGCGCGTTTTATTGTTTCCACTAAAGAAGTGTGGATGTTTTTTTTTTTACTATCTAATCCAGGGATTTAACACACGAAATCACCTAAGGTGACTAGTGTGTATTTCCTCTTAGGGCAATCAGGCAGCGATATTTTGGAATTTGTAGCCTAATGTTTATTCCTTTATTTGTTTTTGTTAACCAAAGGCTTCCATAGAAAAAATATAAAGCTCTAATGAGAAGAAAAGAAATGAGATAGAGGCGGAAAAATGTTTGATCCGGTTTCTTCGTTTAACGGCATACTATCTTCTGAGTTTAAGGACATACTATCTTCTGAGTTTAATGGCATACAATCTTCTGAGTTTAATGGTATAAAATATTCTGAATTTAATGGCACACAATCTTCAGAGTTTAATGGCATACAACCTTCTGAGTTTAATGGTATAAAATATTATGAGTTTAATGGCATACAATCTTCTGGGTTTAATGGCATATAATCTTCTGAGTTTAATGGCATACAATCTTCTGGGTTTAATGACATATAATCTTTTAAGTTTAATGGCATACAATCTTCATAGTTTAATGGCATACAATCTTTTGAGTTTAATGGCATAAAAATCTTCTGATTTTAATGGCATACAATATTCTGAGTTTAATGGTATAACATATCCTGAGTTTAATGACACACAATCTTCTGAGTTTAATGGCATACAATCTTCTGAGTTTAATGACATACTATATTCTGATAAAACAAGCGAGTAGAATGAACGAAGAACTAATAAGTAAATACTAAAGATTACTCGACAATCACAAAAAAAATCACTGCATGGTGTATGAGCGGAAATAAGGGAAAGAAAGTGAGAAAAATACTACCTACTACTGTTTTGGGTTTTGTAGTAGAGGAGCTAGCATCCCTTCAACCCTCTTCAGATGGATTGGCTCATAGCCTTAAAATAGCCTACGATTAAAGTGTATTAACAAGTTGAATAATATTCATACTGACTTTGCTGCGTTGGCTATGCCAAATTTACACTCCTTTATTTAGTGTAAGTTTTTGTCTTGTTAATTGTTTGTATTTATTTGTTCTGTGTTTGTATGTACCCGTTTGGCACTGGATGCTGGTGCTTAATAAATAAGCACACCATTCTTCTGTGTATCTTTTCCACCTCGACGATACAACATGTTTGGTTTTGTTTCTTTACAATGGTCTGCAAAGCTAGCTTGCTAACCATTACACCACATGAGAGTGAGTGCGTGTGTGAATACATGATGCGTGTATCAAAAGAGTAGAATTAGAGCGGGAAAACATATAAATAAAAATAACCTATATTGAGGGAGTGAAAAAAATGGAAAAAGTTGGGGTCATAAAGTGCGATGAGAGTGACAGAACTTGAAGAGAGCGAATCAGAAAGAAAGAAAGAAAGAAAGAAAGAAAGAAACGAAGTGGAGGACCCCCCTAAAAAAAAAAAATAAAAAAAAATAAATAAAAAAATAAAATAAAAAAATAAAAAACGAAAGTTGCGGTCGCAGGTGGAAAAGCGGTAATCGAAGAAGAAAATCGTAATGATGGAAGAACCCGACAAAAACAAGATAACGAATCGATATTAAGCGAGTGAAACGTTAATATAACATAGGTGTTGACTCTTCTTCATAGGCAGCAAAGGCATCAGTCATCACTAAAGTATTGCTAGAAACTTTGCCTATAACAGAGTATGGCAGCCATTGCTTCCCCGGATTCAAAATCAGTCGCCATCACCACCACCGCCATCAACTAGCGGAGACATAAAAACCAATGCAGCTTGGTATCAGTCTCTTTTCCGCCTATGCAATTTCAAATTGGTTTGAAAATCGCATAGGCGAGAAACTGACAGTTACCTCGCAGCATTGACTTTATTTTAACCTAATTTAGAAACGGTTATTTACAAAGCTTAGCTTAGATGTGGCACAAAGCCAGAAGTATGGGGCGCCCAATGAGAATCGAACTCACTAACAATGGTCTGCAAATCTAACTTGCTAACCATTACACCACGTGAGGTGCCCATTATTTTGGGGTATAGTTATTTACTAAGGTGAGCTTAGATATGGCACAAAGCCAGAAGTATGGGGCACCCAGTGAAAATCGAACTCACTAACAATGGTCTGCAAATCTAACTTGCTAGCCATTACACCACGTGAGGTGCCCATTATTTTGGGGTGTATTTATTTACTAAGCTGAGCTTAGATGTGGCACAAGGCCAGAAGTATGGGGCGCCCAGGAGAATCGAACTCACTAACATTGGTCTGCAAATCTAGCTTGCTAACCATTACATCACGTGAAGGTCCCATTATTTACTAATCTTAACTTAGATGTGTCACAAGGCCAGACGTATGGAGTGCCCAGTAAGAATCGAACTCACTGCCAATGGTCTGCTAATTTAGCTCGCTAACAATTACACCACGGGAGGTGCCCTCCTTAATTTAGATATACATGCTCTATCCATGATATTGAGCACTCTTTTCTTATTAATATAGCAAACTATCTCTTATTATAATGGAGATTGTGTATTTGTTTGTAACCGAAACTATATCATTACTCAAGTCACAATTCCCTTTGTTATTTACATTACATTTTTCATGATTTTATTTTAATTTAAACCTCAATTATTAATAAAATTGTATTACTTTATTAATACTGTTGGCCTTATCTACTTACTAATAACATGCAATTGCATTTATATATAAAACAAAATTGCGGTTTACAGTGTGAACGGGAGGCTAATTTGCATATTGATATAAAAAATTGATTTTAATAATATGTGCTTAGTATTATTGATTGCTAATTGTTTGGTTTTATTTTGATGAATATGAGAAAAAATCTCTTCAATGAATCTTTAAAGAAATCCATTAACAAGAAGAAATAACTGTAATTTTATTCTTTACTTCCTATTTTAACTCAATAGAAATTGTCCTAGATGCATAAAAAGAGGATCATGGGAATCCGGTACTGTCAGCTCAACATGGTGACGATGATGATGATGATGATGATTCTTAATGAGCCATTTGCAATTTGGGAGTATGGTATTTTTTACCATCTGTTCGGAGTCTACTGCCCAACACTGCTTTTATTTAGTCAGAGTTTTGTTGGTAAAATCAAACAAACAAATTAGTGACTATTATCGATAATGCAAGTGTTAGTAACAGTGACTCTAGAGATGACTATGTTACACATAGTAAAGAAAAAGTTAATGTGTGCAGTTTAGAATGTCAATATAGATCGTTGTTATAATAATGCTCGCATTCGCTTTGTTTGAATACCATGGAAATTATAGTGGTCTTATTATTATCAGAAATGAAACATTGAACTTGTCACAACTATGGCTGCTGGGAAAGAGGAGTGGTCGTGGCTCATTTGATATAATAAAGAAAAACAAACAACAAAACAAAAAACAAAAACAAAAACTGTTGGTTTTCTGACTGTATTCGCTGGCCCGGTTTAAGTCAGTCGGCAGAGCATCCGGCTCGGAACCACAGGTTCCGGTCTTCAATACCGGCCCTCGCCAACTCAGCGTATGATTATCATAGAAATATGTGCGGTAAAGTGGGTAGCTGATGGTAGTTTGGCTCTCCACCTCAAACGCAAAAACAATCTCCCTGGTTTATAAGATAGACAATATTAAATGCAATATTGAATGCATACAGATGCTCGGGATCTATCGGTGATCGCATTTTGTCCAGAAACACCATTGCAGTAACGGAAATCGTTGACCATCAGACCTCATGCACAGTAGTCCTACACTTTAACCACTGAGCTGAAACCGAGAATGCTACAACTGCTTATAACAGTGCAGATTGTATTTAGCCTTTTCTTTTTATACGATCTGTAGCATTCATTATTGATTGTGTTTGTTCTATGTTATTACCGTCAAAAACATTTGTAGCTATTGTTGATTTTGGCTACATTGACATAAAACACGATCCAATAAACTTCTGGAGCCTGACCTTGGCTTGTTTCTTTTTTTAAATCTCTATTGGTCAAGACGAGATTTGATTGGATAATAGGCATTAGGAAAAAAATTATTTTGGGGAGGCGAGAGGGACCCTTTTTTAGACGTTCTGTTTTTACAGTTTTTTTTATATATCTTAATTATTGATATATAATACGCAATTATTTCTCTGGATTTTAAAGCCGAACGCATTATACAGAAAAAATGTAGGGTGCGTATTATGCATCAGACACGTTTATTTAAATCCCCATGGGTCAAGATGAGATTTAATTGGTTAATAATCATTAGATTAAGAAATAGTTCTTTTGGGGAGGCGAGAGGGACACCTTTTTTTAAACGTTCTTTTTTTAAAATTTTTTTTAATATATCGTAAGTATTGATGTATAATACGCAATTTTTTCTCTGGATTTAGTTAGAGGAACGCATTATACAGAAAAAGGTAAAGTGCGTATTATGCATTAGACATATTTGTTTAATCCCCATTGGTCAAGATGAGATTTGATTGATTAATAACCATGAGAATAAGAATCAGTTCTTTGGGGAGGCGAGTGGGACCCCCCTTTTTTTAGACGTACTTTTTACTGCTTTTTCATATGCATTAATCATTAATGTATATTACGAATTTTTTCTCTGGATTTTAAGTCTAAAAGGGGTACGTGCAATACAGAAATAGTAGGGTGCGTATTATACATCAAACATCTTTTTTTTATTTCCATTGGTCAATATGATATTTCATTGGTTAATAAGTAATTGGAGAAGAAGCAATTAATTTGTGACACCGATTTTTTTAGACATTCTTTTTTTTTTTACAGTTTTTTTATATACCCTAATTATTCATGCATAGTACGCATTTTTCTTCTCCGCATTTTTAGCAAAAAAGTTAGGGATGTGTATTATACATTAAACAATTTATTTCTATTGGTCAAGATGGAATTTGATTGGTTAATAAACATTAGACGTTCTTTTTACTGTTTTTTATATACCCTAATTATCGGTGTATAATACGCATTTTTCTCCAGACTTTTAGGCCTACTAGTTACGGTGCGTATTGTACATTAAATATAAGGGTGCGTATTATACAAAACAAATCAGGGTGCGTATTGCACAGAACCTAAATTTAACTATATTTTTTACAAGCGTGTCTTGCTATATTCGAGATAGTATGACCAAAATTAAAGTATTTCTTTGGTCCAAACAAACTAATTCGCAAGAATCATTCTATTTTACATCTGCGCAGAGATGGGATGTGTGTTTGTTTATAATTTTGTTTCTTCTAGTTCGAATTTATTGTGCAACAAGTTTGTTGCATTTTTGTCCGAGTTTAAATCCGAGGCTTTTTACGTTTCACTTAAATCTGACAATTATGTTGAAAGATAAATGGAAAGAAAATGTTGTATGGATATTTTTTTATTGAATTGCCGACACGTGTTTCGACCAAAAATTTGTCCTTGTATACATAGTATCCTATTTAGTATTATTTTAAACATAGGATAAAATGAAATAATAATGATAATAATAGAGAAACATAAAATTTGAGTATACAAAAAGACGGTCTTCTTCGAGGAAGAATATTTTGAATTTTGAAAAATAAAGCTGTGTGAATATAGAAAATTTGGATGTGTTCGAAAAGGAATCTGTGTGAATACTTAAGAGACGCTTTCGGTTTGAAAGTTTATGGACATATTTATTATTGTTTTGAAATGCTAAACTTTTCAGTTTCAAAAAAATTATAAATATCTCCATAAACTTTCAAACCGAAAGCGCCTCTTAAGTATTAAAAAAATATTCAAAAAGTATACAAGAACAAATTCTTGGTCGAAACACGTGTCGGCAATTCAATAAAAGTTTTTATCCATACAACATTTTCTTTTCGTTTATCTTTTAACACACACACATATATATATATATATATATATATATATATATATATATATATATATTGCTGATACTGATCACAAATTTAAGAAAAGCCGTACTCCCCTCCTAAAAAAAAAAAATAAAAAACAAACCAAAAAACAACGACAAGGACATCAAAAAGTCAGTTGTACATTGTTTATTTATTCATTCATCTATTGATTTATTTATTTATTCTTTTAGGTTGCAGATATTGATTATTTCAAGGTTGGATAGATAGATAGATAGATAGATAGATAGATAGATAGAAGAAGAAGAAGAAGAAGAAGAAGAAGAAGAAGAAGAAGAAGAAGAAGAAGAAGAAACGGACTAATATAGCCCCTCCCTTAGTCATGGCACTGTGCATCATCCGTGACCACACCTGTAATTTTTTTAATTAATTCTTTATCTCATCTGTCACCTACTTCCATTTTACTCTTTCAATTTATCCGTCAATCTATTTTTCTTCCTTCTCCGCCAGGGGACGCACCGTAATATCAGTTTTCATGCACGTAAACAGATAATGTGTTTAGAAAAAATATATAGAAAAAATAAAAATGAAAATGGATACAATTTAGTGAAGATGATATTAACATAAAAGAAATCCTTTGATATAATTAGAGATATAAAAAAAATTCAGTATGATTTAAAAAAATTGTTCAATCAGATTTTTAAAATGTAAACCACCCAAGTTTATATAATATTTCAACTGTTATTTGATTCACTGATTGGTTGACAATATCATTGTTGTTGACAATCGTCAGCGAGATAAGTTGCACCAACGTCTTCATTCCAATTAATTTTGAAATCGATTCTGTCGTTTCGTATATCAGTCAAAATAATCAATCAAAATCCAAGGACACAAATGGACAATTCTAATGTTTCAGAAAAAAGTGATATCATTTGAGATATATAGGGTGTTTCAGAAAAAAAAATACAATCTGAGATGTTAGGGTGTTTCAGAAAAAATGATATTATTTGAGATGCATAGCATTTCAGAAAAAATAATATCATTTGTGTTAGGGTGTTTCAGAAAAAGATCATATTATTTGATATATATATAGGGTGTTTCAGAAAAAATGATATTTGAAATGTTAGGGTGTTTCAGAAAAATGACATTATTTGAGATATTAGGGTGTTTCAGTAAAAATGATATCATTTGAGATGCATAGTGTTTCAGAAAAAATGATATCATTTATGTTAGGGTGTTTCAGAAAAAAATCATATTATTTCAGATATATAGGGTGTTTCAGAAAAAATGATATCATTTGAAATGTATAGAGTATTTCATAAAAAGATATCATTTGAGATGTAAGGGTTTTTCAGAAAAAAAAATGATATCATTTGAGATGTATAGGGTGTTTTAGAAACAATGATATCATTTGGCGTATAGACCTTTTCAGAAAAACTTACATCATTTGAGACGTACAGACAGCTTCAGATAAAATAATATCATTTCTTTATTTGATAATTTGACCAATTCTCGTTTAAATGATTCCAAATTCTAACAACATGTATAGAAACAACTTAAAAATTCTATGCTTAATGTTTTGTGTTTTTACTTTTAATGTATAGAAATTAGATTCACTTAAAAAGAAAATAATGTTTAAGCATTAAACATAAAACTCTGAGTAGTTTCTACACATGCTGTTAGAATTTGAGATTACATTTACAGCTGCCAAACTGCATTGGTTCCTTACCTTTACGATCACAGCGACAGTGTGGAGAGAGGGATTTGATGATATGAACTCACCCAGGCTACGTAGTTTTAAAAAATGGAAACTACTCCATTGTCTCTCGTAGATGGAAGGATGTCAACAAAAGAGGGGGCTTATTGGTGATGAATTTGCATCATCCACCCCTATAAAATGTGACCTAAGAACTATTGGTAATGAATATACCCTAAAGTACCCCAATATGAGCTTGAAATTGTTGGCGGTTAATGTCCCGTAATCCACCTCTATTAATTGTGAACTAGTTATCCATCCATATTAATTGTGGACGAGGAATGAACGCCGATAAATTGTGGGTTAGGAAATGTGTACAAGGAATTGTGAGCTAGAAACCACTCTATAAATGGTGAAGTAGGGATTGTAACCTATAAATCAATCCCTATAAATTGTGAACAAAGAGTTGTTGGTAATGAATGTTCCGTTATACACCCCTATGAATTGTAAACTAGAAACGCATACCTAAAAATTATGGCTCGGATTTGTTGGTGGTGAATGTTTCATAACCACCCTATAACTTATGAGGTAGGAGTTTTTCGCAATTAATTAACCATAATCCACCCCTATAAATTTGGATCTAAGAATTATTGGCAATGTGTGTTTACTAATCGATCCATATACATTTTGACCAATTAATTGTTGGCAATGAATGTTTCGTAATCGACCTCTATAAGTTGTGAAGTAAGTATTATTAGCAATTAACGTTCTGTAATCCACCCCTATAAATTGTTAGCTAAGAAACGCTAGCCTTTAATGTTTCGTAATCCACCCCTATAAATTGAGAGCTAAGAAACGGTAGCCTTTAATGTTTCGTAATCCAGCCCTATAAATTGGGAGCTAAGAAACGGTAGCCTTTAATGTTTCGTAATCCACCCCCATAAATTGTGAGCTAAGAAACGGTAGCCTTTAATGTTTTGTAATCCACCCCTATAAATTGTGAGTTAAGAAACGGTAGCCTTTAATGTTTCGTAATCCACCCTCATAAATTGTGAGCTAAGAAACGGTAGCCTTTAATGTTTCGTAATCCCCCCTATAAATTGTGAGCTAGGAAACGGTAGCCTTTAATGTTTCGTAATCCACCCCTATAAATTATGAGCTAAGAAACGGTAGCCTTTAATGTTACGTAATCGTAATCCTTTAATGTTTCGTAATCCACCCTATAACTTGTGAGCTAAGAAACGGTAGCCTTTAATGTTACGTAATCCAGCCCTATAAATTGGGAGCTAAGAAACGGTAGCCTTTAATGTTACGTAATCCAACCCTATAAATTGGGAGCTAAGAAACGGTAGCCTTGAATGTTCCGTAATCCACCCCCATAAATTGTGAGTTAGAAACGCACCAATAAAAACTATTAGCTCGAATTTGTTGGCGATGAGCGTTTCACCATCCACCCTTTATAACTTATGGGCTCAGACTTGTTGGCAATGATTCTTCCGTAATCCACCCCTATGAAAGATGAGCAGTGAATTGTAGGGGTTGAATTTTCCGTTATCCTGCCTTTGTCTGTCAATTGAAAGTCTCTCAAGCATCGTCTATCTCCAAACATGTGTAGTTGAATTATTCAGAGCCGATTGCCGTTCAAAAATCGGCACGAAAGGAGCGTAAACAAGGCTCTGTCTTCTCTTCTTCTTTCCTTTTTCCTTCGCCTCGAGGCAGCGATGGAGTATCGATTGGGCCATTCA
>CM042159.1:15479946-15489946 GCA_023376005.1 Doryteuthis pealeii | reverse complement strand
TTGTTTTAGCACAGTCCTAATTTGAACACTTTTTAAATAGATCTATTTCATGAATAGATGCGACCCTAACAGATACTACTGCTCCGGGTCAGAGTGGACCTGGGAGTAATGGTGATGAAGAGGTGCTCCACACTCTCCAGAAATATACAGAAGTAGAGACTCAATATCATGTTGCAGTTTTATGTCCTAACCAGGACATCCGTTAAACTGCATCTAATGGTGAAGTTCCAATTCCGGAGCTCTGGGGAATGTGGAGTACCCCTTCATCACCATTACTCCCAGGTCCACTCTGACCCGAGTAAATAGAACAAAAATGAATTTTAATAAATTGAGTGTAATTCTTTTTTGAATAACCATAAAGAATTAATGAAACAAAACGTCTTTCGCATAAAATAACCCAACAAACGTTGACATGCCGTAAAATCCAACCAAACAACCGACCAACCAACCAATCAGAAACCTCTTTTTTGTGAGTGTGGGAGGGGGGGGGTCTTGCAAATCTGCAGGGCTTACAATCAATTTATTCTAAGCCCCGCCGATAGATTCAACAATGGAAAATTTGTAAAAAGTAGCGATGACCAACAGGGACGGATGGCAAAAGAGAGTCAGGGAAATCCGTACTGTTGTCATGCCTTGATAATGATGATGATGATGATGATGATGATGATGGACTCTTTTCTTGAACATGTGTGAATTGCCTTTTTGTTGGTGGGGAGAGAAGTCTTATCCATCTACAGTGAATACAGTCAACGTATTCTAGGCCCTGGTGATAAGATGGACTGGAAAAATGACTGAGGAAATTGGGTGACCCGTGGGAGGATTGAGATTGTCCAGAATAACAACTCTGTCATGATCGGCTGGGATACCGAAAAGTGTCTAATAATCTATCAGGTTAGTCTTATATTTCTCTCTCTCTCTCTCTCCTCTCTCTCCCCCCTCTCTCTCTCTCCCCTTATATGTCTCCGTCTCAGTAGTCTAATCTATTATCCCTCTGTCTCTCTGTCTCTGTATCCTTATGTCTTAGTAGTCTAATTTATTCTCTCTCTCTCTCCCCCTCTCTCTCTGTAGTAATCTAATTTATCCTCTCCCTGTCCCTCCCTGTTTCTCTCCATCTCTTCGTAGGCTAATTTATTCTGTCTGTCTGTCCCTCTCTGTCTTTTAGTAGTCTCATTTAATCTCTCTCTGTCTCTTATTCTTATTCATTCTCTCTCTCTCTCTCTCTCTCTCACTCTCTCTCTCTCTCTTGATAGTCTTACGTATCCTCTTCCTTTCTTTCTCTCTCGTTCTGTTTCTCTCGTAGCAGTCTAATTTATTCTTTCTCCCTTTTTCTCTCTCTCTTTCTGTCTCTTAGTAGTCTAATTTATTCTCTCTCTCTCTTTTAATAGTCTTAAGTATCCTCCCCCTCTCTATCTGTTTCTCTCTTAGTAGTCTAATTCATTCTTTCTCTCTCTCTCTCTCTCTCTCTCTCTCTCTTAGTACTCTAATTTATTCTCTCTCTCTCTCTCTCTCTCTTAATAGTCTCATGTATCCCCCTTCTCCCTCTGTCTCTTAGCAGTCTAACCCATTCTCTCTCTCTTAATTGTCTCATGTATCCCCCTTCTCTCTCCGTCTCTTAGCAGTAATCCATTCTCTCTCTCTCTCTCTCTCTCTCTCTCTCTTAATAGTCCCATGTACCCCTTCTCTCTCTGTCTCTTAGCAGTCTAATCCACTCTTTCTCTCTCTTTCTCTCTCTCTCTCTCTTGTACTCTAATTATTTTCTCACTCACTCTCTCTCTCTCTCTCTCTTAATAGTCTCATATATCCCCCTTCTCTCTCCGTCTCTTAGCAGTAATCCATTCTCTCTCTCTCTCTCTCACTCTCACTCTTTATAGTCCCATGTATCCCCCTTCTCTCTGTGTCTCTTAGCAGTCTAATCCATTCTTTCTCTCTCTTTCTCTCTCTCTATGTCTCTTAGTACTCTAATTCATCCTCTCTCTCCCTCCCCCTCTCTCTCTCGGGAATCAATTCCATGTGCATTATTCCTTTTCCTGTTAAAGATCGACCGGTCATCTCTTTGTCGTCGTCGTCATCGTCGTTGTATGTCGATTCATTAATGGAATGAACATGACTTACAAAGACAAGAGAAGGCTTGTTGTTTTAGTCGTTAATTAATTTATTCGGCCATTAGTCTACTCACTTATTAATTCATCAACACAGCCAACAAAGTAAAGACAAAGAACGACTTCCTTTATATATATTCTCTCTAATAATATATATATATATATATATATATATATATATATATATATATATGTATGTATACATATATATATAGATAAAAGGATATGAAAACACACAATGTTGTTAAAATGAAAATATTTTATATCATATTCATAGCTAATATTGAACAATATTTCGATTATCAAAATCATCATCAGAGCTTGTCTTTAATCTGGACTCATAGAGAGAGAAGCAGAAAATAATTTAAATTCAAAACGAAAAACATTGATGTTCCAAAAAGCGTGCAAGTCATGCGACCGTTTCGTCATTAGCACATCCGCTACGCGTTTCTACGCCAACGACATAATTGTATATCTTTAGTGTAACAGTTTTTGAAAGAAGAAGACATATTTAAAATTCAGAAATAGACAAATTCTCTCTTTCAAACAGGAAGAGTTTTAACCCGTTCATGGTCAGCCTGCAACGGATTTTTTCAGAAAAGAAATATTTTTTCAACTATTTAAAAAAAAAACAACTTTTTAATGTAAAAAATATGAATTTATTGGGATAATGTGAAATCTAAATTTGTTAGGAAGTATATGTCAGAAATGGTTATGTGAAGGGATTTTCTGAGTACAAGTGTCACTAAATGAGGGAATATATTAAAAAAGCCTTGTCTTTGGGGGATGGTTTGATGTGGGAGAATAACGAAAGATTTCCATAATTCTACATAGTTTCATGGTGTTGCGTCAGGGTGACTTCTGAAAGGAACAGTCCTCTACGGAGATTCTGCCGCCACCGAGGGTGGTCCTGAGCCAAATTTTCCCACTTGGAAATAATTTGTATATATATATATATATATATATATATATATATTGTAATGGTTAGCATTGTACGAAATGGACACGTTGACCCGTATTCAAATCCTGGACGAGAATGTTTGCCTTTCACATAGTGTTAATACCCCTGAGAAAGGTATGTATACAAATTATTTCCCTTCCAACTACGGATAAATAGCAGGCCAGACTAGACTTAATTCTAGTTGTGCAACAAGAGTACAAGAAGGAAAACTCTAAATTCAAACCTATTAAACTACACTCAAGAAATTGGCCTTATGGCCGAGTTGGTATCATATCAGCTATTTCGACTCGGCGAGGGTAAAGTAAACTAATGTTTTAGCACATCTCTCAAATCCGAAAGGAGAGAGTAGTATTACATATATAGCAGTATGGATATCCATGACTCTCTCTCTCTCTCAAATCGTCTTTATCGGTCATCCCCCCAGGCAACTAGTCTAGGAGAAGGAAAGCTCGGCGTAGTGGCCTGAATTCTGTATCAGCCAGACAGCGTGGGAGTCTATCCACTTTTCACAAGCGCTAGACCAAGGAGATTGTTTTGGCGTCTGAGGCAGAGCGCCACACATACCATCGGCGTATTCTGCTTAAAAATTGATCCTGTGTCGCATCTTGGCCATGACGAAGGGATTGGGTAAACACATACATTAAGATAAATCGTTGTGGTACTATGTTGGTCATGGGACCAAATGTTCTTCTAAGGGTTTCTGTTGGGCTATGCTTGTGTTTAATTAAATGAATTAACAAGATATTTTTGTTACTTGATCAAGTTTTTATTATCATATTCACCGCGCGGGGAGACAGGCCTCATGGCACGTCTCAACTCTTTGACGGCCAGGCTGAATCTCAAATCTCTCACCTCTCACTCCTCCTTTCTCCCCCTCGCCACATACCATTCCTCATCCAATCAAAGCATGCCACACGTCTATGCTGACATCATCATCCAAATCTTTCTGTTTCAACACACACACCACTACTCAAACTTTTCCGTAACTAATCAGGCCACTCCGACAACCCTCATAGTTCCACGTCATGCCCACTGTGTAACATCGTTAACACGGAGAGTTTATCCAAACCTTTACGATATTGGAATGTATCATAAAGTTGAATTAATGTGGGGTGTATTCCAGGAAAAATATAATAAAATAGAATGTAATGAATTATGTGCTGTAATATGTTGAAATGTTTTTTATAAAAAGTTTTTTTCTTTCGAATAATAAATTTGGAAACTTAAATGTTTTTTTGTGAAATTATTAGCATAAGCGGAACTGAAGCTCGCTCGTACCTCAAATTTGATCTCTCAATACAAAGCAAAAAATCGACCGAGTGACAGCTCGTAACTCTGAAAACTCGTAAGTTGAGGCACTCGTATGTTAAGGAACAATTTTGAAAAGATTGGTTACTGTTCTTTAAACTTGAATCAACTGGAGTGTTTAGCTGTCTGAACCGGAAAATGAGATCAAACCCACCTTTCGGGAGTCAAAACATCACAGATGACACGTATGATAGAATTAGCTACCACACGTAATAATGATTCTTTTTTCTTTCTTCTTCAGCTCTTTAAAAAGACGAAGACATGTTGTGTTCCATTCGGAGCTGGTATTCAAGAGTTACTAAATCGACGTTTGATAAAAGAATAAAGGAATGAACGAATAAAAGAATAAACGAATAAAGAAATAAATGAAAAGAAGTTTGACATGTCCATGTTTTCTGTACAAGCCAAAGTTACAGTCACATGTTGAAGACATCTAATCTTGTGGGTTGAGCAAGCAAACAACAGGTGGTTGAATAAGGAAGATCAAAAAGAATTTGTCTGTGGGTGGGGGGAGGAGATTGATGGATGGAATGGTTTGTAACAGACTGAAATAAGAACTTTGAAAGGGATTAATTGAAGCCGATGGTCGCTTTCACTATTAATGCGATTTAGATATTCAGAAACAGCCAAATAATATAAACACACGTCCCTCTCTGTTCCTTCAAACTCTCTCTCTCTCTCTCTCTCTCTCTCTCTCTCTCACACACACACACACACACACACATATATATATAGAGAGAGAGATACGTAGATAGAATGAACATTATTTGTAATATATATAGATATTTAAAGATTTATGCTTATATCTTTGGTCTCTCTCTCTCTCTCTCTCTCTGTCTCACACACACACACACACACACACACACACATACATACACATATATATTATATATATATATATATATATATATATATAGACACCATGATTTCCATTCCCACCCAATTCCACACCCCCTAGTATATATATATATATATATAATCAATTTCCCCCATTGAAATTCCATTAAACCGTTTTAGTTCCACACCCCTCAAAATATCCTAACTTTTTTGCGTTGCGTTTTTTTTAATAAGAAAAAATAGCTCTGTCTGTGCAAAAAACATAATAATAGAATAGAATGTAATTAAATATGTACTGCAATATATTTTAATGATTACTTCTTTATAATTAATATTTTCTTTGGCGTAATAAATTTAGAAACTTAAATGTTTTAGAAAAGTTATTAACATAAGCGTATCAGAAAGTAGCTCGTCCCCTTAAATTTTAGCCCCCAACACAAATAAAAAATATCGACCGAGTGAGTGTTCGTAATACGGAAAACTCATAAATTGGGGCACACGGAAGTCAATGCACCGCTGTATGTATGGAAATATACAAAAAGCAGTAAAATTAGTAAAACAATGAAAAGTTGTTTTGATGTAACGAAAGTTTAGAGCAAATATGACAGTATTCAAAAGTTAATAATAAATGGAAAGTTTCGGGAATTTGTAATGTTGACAAATTCATAGTGTCGGGGTCCTTATTATATTCGAAATTTGTCAACATTACAAATTCCTGAAACTTTCCATCTTCATCAATAGTACTGTGGACTTATTATATTTTTAAAACTTGCTTTTGTGGCTGGAACATATATTGAACATTTTGATATTTGTAAACACTTTTACTTCAAACTTTTCTGTGCTTTTCTAATGATAAAAATGCTTCTAATTTTTAAAAATAAAATTTATTTTATTTTTAACACAGAACACGCATTTTCAAAAAATTTTGAAAATTCAGGCCCTGATCGAGAGCGTTTGTTTGTACCTCGTGATTAACGATTTATTTATTTCGTCTTTCCTCATATACATAGTTGCTTTGATAAAGACTGCTTTATAAGGTCGAAACAGATTCTGTCAGCAAAACTAATAACACTTGTTTTTTCTACAAACTTTCTACACACACACACACACACACCACACACACACACACACACACACACACATATATATATATATATATAGATAGATATAGTATCTCACTTAACTAAGTTCCCCCAACCAAATGACAAGGATGTCTGTGTGTGTGTGTGTGTGTATGTGTGTGTATGTGTATGTGTGTGTGTGTGTGTGTGTGTACGTTTAACCCAACAAAATTGGCATATAATAGTGATATTCTAAGTAATACATTTAAAGCGGTTAGTAACCTGAGGAATAAAGCACTTTCCTGTCCAATTTTGAAATTAATAAGTTGACGTTTGCTTTCGTCTTAAATGTCCTTTTTTAATCATCCAAATTCTCAATACCACGGATATAACTATGAAATGTTAATTAGAATTCTCGACTCCTTTCTAAATAGACACATCGATATCCTCATGGGTCAAAGGATCAACGTCGAAGATCTGAAAGGAATCCGTACTTTCTGTGTGACTGGACCGTTATTCATTAACGACTATTTTCTTGGGATGTGTATATCGTATTAGGATGGTAAGGAGTTAATTCACTGCCCCTAAGATAATTACAGTAAGGGGTTAATTTACTGCCCCTAAGATAATTGCGGTACAATCTAAATACATTAGCATGAGATATTGTTTTTTTGTTTTTTCATGTTATGTTATCGAACTGTCTAACTTTCTACTCGCCGATCAATCAATTAATCAATCAATCAATCAATCCGAGCACATCGATGCCCTCTATACGGTATCTGTTTGGTGAGCGAGTGAATTGGCAGGCGCACGTGGTGCGTTATCTTGCCCTTCCCCTCTCCCCTCAACCCCGCTACCATAGGCACCAAAGAGTAAAAGTAAGGAAAAGAAAGAAGGAAAGAAGGGAAAGAAAGAAAGAAAATCAGAGGCGAAGTAAGAGATAAGAATAAGACAAGGAAGAGAGTGAGAGAGAGAGAGAGAGAGAGAGAGAGAGAGAGAGAGAGAGAGAGAGAGAGAGAGAGAGAGAGAGAATCGGACAGACAAGAGTATAGAAAAGAAATAAAGAAAAGCGAAGAAAATCATAGACGAAGAAAAGAGATAATATCAAGGAAGAGAGAGAGAGAGAGAGAGAGAGAGAGAGAGAGAGAGAGAGAGAGAGAGAGAGAGAGAGAGAGAGAGAGAGAGAGAGAGACAAAACGAAAAAGGGAAAAAGAGAGCAAGACAAGGAACAGAAAAGAAAGAAGAATATAATGAAGAAAAGGTTAGGAAGGCACACACACACACACACACACACACACACACACATGCACACACACACGCGCGCGCGCACGCACATATACACACTCACACACACACACAACACACCACACAAACGCACGCACATACACGAACAGACTTACAATCATACACAACAAATGTGAATACAAGGGGAGAGAGAGAAAGAGAGAAAATAAGATAGATAGATAGATAGATAGAAGAGAGAGAGAGAGAGAGAGAGAGAGAGAGAGAGAGAGAGAGAGAGAGAGAGAGAGAGAGAGAGATACAAAGGGATATATCGTGATACACAGGGAAGAATAGAGAGTATGAGGGTGAAGCGGTAGAGTGAAAGAACCGCACCCCAGGCTCAATATCAATAAAAATTGAACATGCCTCACATGGCGAACGCTGGGTTAGTTGAAATGGATTGTGTTGGGGGGGAGGGGATTGGGGGGTCAAACCGTCCAAAATGATAACACTATTGATGAAGACATTTAGTTGATGCCATGCCGCATTTCCATTGGAGGTCTGATGTTGCATTGGGTGTCTTTGTACCACATCCTACACTCTTTACCCCCCCCCCCACAACTCAACAAAAGGGCATTCAACTCGCGTGACTCATCCAAACAATCCGACTGTTGAACTATAGTGAATATTCTTTGTCTGCTATTTTACATATTATATAAAATATCCTGACCCCCGACAATACCTTTGTTTATTCATTTTCAACGAATTCCCATCGTAAAATCCTTAATACGGATGCGTATTTTACAGTAACATCCATAAATAAATAAAACACTTACCAGATTGTTTTAAAAAGATAACGGAATTTGATCATTTATTGTGTAACATTATACATCATCATCATCATCATCATGTCGCGCTAGCAGCACGGGTATCCATGACAATCTCTCGCCAGCCGTCCCTATCATTCATTGCAACTGGGATGCCCTCTGCGCTGCATCCAGTATCCACGCAGAGTTGGTCTATGAACGTCTTTGCTGGCCGACCTACTCTGGGGTGCCCATGTGATGGCTTCCACAGAAGATCGTCACTTATGAGTTCATCCTTGCTTCTCCAGCAGTTCCCAGCGTGTCTTGTTCGCCTCACACGGATGGTTTGTGTGATATGGGGCAGGTGGCCGTACAGCTGTTTTCTTGTGGGGTGTTGCTTTCACGTCTTGTTTAAGATTGCAAGCAGCATTCTCGTGCAGCTCCCATCTAGCTTATTCTCCAGTCGCCTCGTTAGGGTCCAAGTAGTGCAGCCGTACAGTAGCACTGACACAACTACGATTTGGAACATTTTTCGCTTTAGCTTGTCAGTGATACCGGATTTCCATATCACTGGCAATTTGAACGGATATTATTAGGTGTTATTTATAACCAAACTCCAAATGTTTAAACTCCAGTTTTATTTCATTAAAAGTTAACACTCAATAAAACCAAATGTATCGGGATTTTATCATTTCCAGAGTAACATTATACAAACTAAACGGATATCATTAGGTATTATATATAAACAGATATATAAACAGACTCCACAGTGTCGAAACTCTAGTTTTATTTCATAAAAGTTAATATTTAATTAAACCAAAGTTATTGGGATTTTACTATTTACAGTGTAATATTATACAATATAAACGGATATTATTAGGTATTATTTAAAACCAAACTCTATTGAAACTCCAGTTTTATTTTTATAAAAAAATTAATTTACATAAAACCAAAGATACCAGGATCTTACTTTTGAGTATGATATCATACAATCTAAACGGATATTATTAAGTGTTATTTATAACCAAACTCTATTGAAACTCCAGATCTTTAAAATTCTTTCTTATGAAAAAGTTTATTATCTTTGAAATCAAAGATACCAGTATTTTATTATTTCTAGTGGAGCATCGTATAATCAAATAATTACAACTTTTACAATTATTTTTTAATAAAAAGTTATTTTCCTTCAAAAATATACTTTATACAATCACAACAAATATTTTAGGTGTTATTTATTGCCAAGCCCTACAAAAGTGAAACACTGTATTAAAAAAATATGAATATTCGTTTTTTCCGAGGTTCATTGAATTTTAATTCATAGAGGTGTGTGTGTGTGTGTAAAAAACAGGTGCAAAAACATGCATCATCTGCTATGTATATACTTACCAACCCCTCCACATGAGTTAGATCCCTAATTCAGCGTATAAGTAGCACAGGGATCTGTGCAGTAAGGTGATGTGAGACGCCAAAACAATCTCCTTGGTCTAGCGCTTGTGAAAAGTGGATAGACTTCCACGCTGTCTGGCTGATACAGACTTCAGGCCACTCTAACGACTTGACATTTTACTATGTATATATATTATTAGAGGAAAAATATAGGGTCTACCATGGTTTCAATCAAATTAAAATGATTTCATCAGGACCCTACCCTACGTTTAATTAAGCAATTGGATACTATATATATATATATTATATATATATATA
>CM042159.1:15472446-15474946 GCA_023376005.1 Doryteuthis pealeii | reverse complement strand
AGACACCCTCAATATATTGTTTAAATCATCAAAAATAATTTTCGGATATTTTAATGTTGTCACCAATTCCATTCCCTATGACAATAACCCGAATCCTTAAAATAAGATAATAATTTTATATCAGCCGTGTCAGTGCTACTCTACAGCCGCACGACTTGGACTCTAACAAAGCGCTTAGTGAAAAAGCCAGATGGGAATACGCAATGATGTTGTGTGTTGTCTTGAACAAATCTTGGAAGCAGCACCCCATAAGAAAGTATATGTAAGGGCACTTGCCTCCTATAACATAGACTATCAGACTAAAAGACATACTGGACAATGCTGGAGAAGCAATGATGAACTCATAAGTGATGTTATTTAGTGGACAATTACACATGGACACACCAGTGTAAGCCAACCTAAAAAATCTACATCAATCAGCTCTGTGCAGATTCTGGATGCTGCGTGTTATTCACATCCTGGACGAGGCTATTTGAATTTTACGTAGCTCTAATATCTCCATGCATTAGCATGGAGATATTAGAGCAACGCGAAATTCATGGAGAATGATAAAATAAGGGATGACATAGTTATAGGGATACTTGAAAACATATGACTGTTTGCATTTCACACAGCACTAATATATTTGGGAAAGGTATGCATTCAACTATTCTCCCTCCAGCTATCGGTAAATTGTAGGGCGTTTTGTTTAGACAACCAGTTTAGGAGAATCAAAATTATAAATTCAAACCTGTTGAAATCCGCTTATGAAATTGATCACGTGTCACATACTACTCTCTTGCAGAGGTTGATATATATATATATATATATATATATATATATATATATATGAAAGTAAGTAAACAATGTGTTTTTGATATGGCCTTTTTAGCCGGCAATTTTTGGAGGATATGTGCTTAATTGAAGTCATACCTAATTTTAAATTAATTAGTTAATAATTAATGAATTTAGGCGGGCATATATATTCAAATGTAAGGCTAAACAAATCGAGAAAATGTCAATTCCTGTATGTACATGTCGACCTATTAGGTCTCATCAGCAAGGTTATAGACATGGGAGACTGCTCCGTGTGTGACTCGAAACCATATATATATATGAGAACAAATGCCAAATGCTGAGGACCTCTCAGGGCGATGACCAATAGGTACGGTTTGAGAGAGAGAGAGAGAGAGAGAGAGAGAGAGAGAGAGAGAGAGAGAGAGAGAGAGAGAGAGAGAAGTTATAGATATCCATGCTGTCAGCACGACTTGATGAGATGATATCTTATGCGCGGAGTAATTCATAGAGTAACAGGTGGCATTATGCTTTTATTGTTAAGGTCGTTAAAACATCGTGCAAATATACGCGAGTGAACTACTTTAAATAACGCTTTGCAGTAAAGTCCAAGCTGGTATTTGATTGGTTTATAATCACAAGCCCACTCCTACTACTAATGCTCATACTACTTGATTAGAAATTTTATGAGATTTAATGAAAGGAGGTTAATGATAGCAAGAATATTTCCATTCTGAGCAGAGCTCCGAAGATTCTCCAATCTCCATCCATGTGACTTCCGTCATATCTCATAATTGCTGAGATCTGTCTCACCTCTAAGATGAAGTTATTATCAAAAATAGGCTATGGCTTGCCTCTATCACTTTACCATTTTTATATTATGTTTATATATATTATATATATATATATATTATATGATATTTATATTATGTTTATATATATATTATACATATTTATATATTATATAATATTTTATATTATATTCATATATATTATACATATTTATATATTATATAATATTTTATATTATATTCATATATATTATATATATTTATATATTATATGATATTTTATATTATGTTTATGTATATTATATATATTTATATATTATATGATATTCTGTTTTTAGAAACTATTGATACAATAAAAATCGTAAAGCAAGCGAAAAATTCCGCATATAATGAAATTGATTTAGCACAGAACACATACTACTGGATAGTGAGTTCAGTTCTCACCAGTTTCTTCATACTTGTTGATTGATTGATTTTAATGGCATATCAATACGTATTGGGTTATTTTATACCAAGAGGTTAGGAGGTCGCATTCGTTGTAGGTTCATATTTACATTTTTTTGTGTACCTGTTTCTAATTTTTTTTACAAAGTCTTATCAAACATGAATAATTTTAAACAGATATATTCGACCCGTACATATGATACTCCAGATCGGAGTGAAACTGGGAGTAATGAAGGTGTACTTTACTCGTCCCAGATTTCCAGAACTTGAGTTTCACCAACAGACGCAGTTTAGTGTCATATCTAGGACACCCACTTTTTGGACGGGGCCTGACCCCTCTGCAGGGGGTTACAGTCAACGTATTCTAAGTCCCGCATTAGTTTGGCAGGGAGTTTTGTGTATTGTAATGGTTAACGAGCATTGCTGGTGAGTTTGATTCTCACCGTGTGCTCCCATACATCCGGCTTTGGGCTACAACTAATCTAAGCTTA
>CM042159.1:15464946-15469946 GCA_023376005.1 Doryteuthis pealeii | reverse complement strand
TATATATATATATATATATATATATATATATATATATATATACGTGTGTGTGTGTGTGTTATATGGACATTCTCTGGGTTGTAATAGAGATCAAGTCTATAAGATCATTGTTAATGAGTTTGTGCATCAACTATCAATATATCAATAACATTGTAACTACCAACTTACATCCTTGTAATGTGCGTCACTTGTAATCAACATCCTTGTTGATGTGCGTCACCCAATGGGGAAAAGGGATAGACTGTATATATATTTACCAACCCCTCCGCACGAGCAGGATGCGACACAAGGTCAATTTCTTAAGCGAAGTTTAACAGGTTATAATTCAGAGTTTTCCTTCTCCTAGACTGGTTACCTAGCCATGGTTAAAGAGTCCAGTCTGCCCTGCTATTTATCCATAGCTGGAGGGAGAGAAGAATTCATACCTTTCCCAAGGGTATTAGCGCCATGTGAAATACCAACGGCTTCGTCCAAGAATTGAACTCGCGTTGACGAGTCCATTTCCTACGACTCTAACCATTAGACCACGCACCTCCTAGGGATAGACTGTATAAGCCAACGGAAACCTAACTTTCCATACCCACGCGTGAGTAAACATCGCCACGAAATTAATTCTTATTATACCATCCTTCTCCCTGGCTACTTTGCCGCGATACCTGTCCCAGTGAACTGCTCCTCTCCACTAGTTTTCGTTACATTAAAATTGAAACTATCAACAACTTTATTATATTTGGGTTGTTAATTCCGTAAGATTTAACTACACCTAAAATACAAATATACATACATTAAATTTACACGATGCAGTTAAAGATGTTGGAATGCAATATTGATGCAGTTAAAGATGTTGGAATGCAATGAAAGTTTGCGTAAATATTAACACTTATTAAAAAAGATATTCTATTGTTTAAATTCTAAAATTTTATCCTCATATATTTTTAATGGTAAAGTTGTAGATCCCAGTTTTAAAAAATCAGTTTTTAGTTTATTTGTTTAACTAGAATCGGCTACCCGGCGTTGCGTGGGTAGAGAGTGAGATGATAAAAAGTTTATCTCGGAGATCCACTGATTGTTTTGGTCTCACATAATTGATTTATGTTTTAATCATGAACGCAACCAATGACTTTCCCTTCTCTTACTATTCAAATCCTAATTTTTAAATATCTTCCCAGATATTGATAAAATCTTCATTATTTTGCCCAAAAAGCAAGCTCTGGTGATAGTGAATGTGTGTATATATATATACATTGTCGTTAATTGTTTTATTTTCGTAATTTCCTCCGGATATACACACACACATACATACATACACACAACTACACTCTATATATTGCATTTCAATACGTTATAGGTTGTTTAATGCTGACATTTGATTAATTTATAAATGTCTCCATTTCACAAAGTGCTAATACCACTGGGAAAGGTATGCATTCAATTATTTTCCATCCAGCTATGGGTAAATAGTTGAGCACACCAAATATTCAAGTAGGACAGACTCAGAATTCAAACCTCTGTGTCGCATGCTGCTCATGGTGGAGGGGTTTTGATAAATACGTACTTTAAATTTTTTCAACTAGATATATGTTGGTGCAACTAAATATGGTGGAATGCAGTGAGATTTTATAAAAGTATCAATACTTATAAGTCCTCAAGGTGTTTAGATTTATAAAATTCTAAAAATTGTTTTCGTTTATTTTTTATGTAAAAACATTTGTAGCCAAATTTCAAAGAAGTCACTAAATTTTTTTTTTTAAATGATTGTTTATTATACAGTTTTAAATAATTGAATTAGAGGGCTGGCTTAGCTCAGTCGGTAGAGCGTCCGACTAGGAGCCACAAGTTTCCTTGTTTGAAACCGGTCCTTGCCAACTCAGCGTATGAGTAGCACAGGGATCTGTGCGGTAAAGTGAGCAGCTGATGGTTGGTGTGGCGCTCCGTCTCAGGTGCTTAAAAATAATCTCCTTGGTCTAGCGCTAGTGAAAAGGGGATAGGCTGTCTGGCTGATACCGACATTAGGCCACCCCGACTACTTTACTTTTACTTTATCTGTTGATTGATTGATTGAAGGGCATATCAAACCATCGAGGGTTACTTTATGCCTAGAGATTAGGGAAATGCGTTTATTGTACGTTCATATTTACATTTTCTGTATAGCTGTTTCTTAAGAGTTCAGTTTTGCGTTCGGTCCTATAGAATAGGAATGCTTTTAAAACGGATCAAAACAGAGTTAGATAAAGGCCTTGGCGTGAATATGGACCCTGAATTAAAATTTTCAAAACACATAGAAATACAAATAAATAAAGCAAACAAGATATTAGGATTAACACGGAGGTCATATGAATACATGGATAAAGAAATACTGAAAAATTTATTCATTGCATTGGTAAGACCTCATTTGGAATTTGCTAATGTGGTTTGGAGTCCAAGACTAATCAAGGACATAAAACTCATTGAGGAAGTTCAGAGGAGAGCTATTAAAGTAATGAATGATTTAAAAACCCTTTCGTATGAAGAAAGACTTAGGAACATTGACTTACCAAGTTTGGTTTATCGACGTACAAGAGGGGAAATAATTGAAGTCTACAAATATACACATGGATTTTAGTCAACGAACTTTGATCTATTAAATGTTGCTCAAAATATCAATACCAGGGGTCATAAATTAAAACTCTTTAAAAAATGTTGTAAAGCAAATGCAAGACAAAATTATTTTAGTAACAGAGTGGTGAATACATGGAATAACTGCCATCATCAATAGTGAATGCCCCATCTCTAAACTCCTTTAAGGCAATGTTAGATAATCTGTGGAAAGAGTATAAATATTCTGTGGAATTAAAATGGATTTTTATAAGGAACAGCTGACAGGTCTCGGACCTAATATACTAGCTGAAAAGATATTATTATATTATTATTATTATTATTATTATTATTTGATTAAGGGACAGGTTAAGCTCAGTCGGTAGAGCATCCACCTTGGAATCGCAAGGTTCCTGTTCCGATACAGCGCATGAGTAGCACAGATTGAGTTATCTTATTTGTGCGGTAAAGGGGGAGATGACGGTAAGTGTGGTGCTCAATCTCAGCTAAGAAAAACTTCCTGTTCAAGCGCTAGAGAAAAGAGGATAGACTCCCTTGCTGTCCGGCTAATGCCGACAATAGGCCACTCTGCCAAGTTTACTCACTTTTACTTTATTTGAGCCATAGATGGGACATTAACAAGTACAACCACTCTACGTCAGAGTGGATCTGGGAGTATTGGAAATGAAGGGGTGCCCAATACTTACCCATATCTCCAAAACTGGATTTTTAGCATCAGTTGCAGTTTATTGTCATACATCTGGTCACAATCTTTTATGAACGTCTTATCCCTCTGCTGGGATACAGGCAGCGTATTCTAAGCGAGTATAACGTTATATATATATATATATATATATATATATATATATATATATATATATATATTGTTAAGAATTAATGGAAAAAATGAATGAATGGAATAAAAAATGAATGAAATGAACGGAATAAATGAAAAATTCTTTTCCAAAGGATCTCTCTTAAAAGAAGAACAATTCTAAGAAAGGTCCCTAATGGAAAAGTCTTCTTCATTTTTACTTCATTATTAATATAATTATTATATAAGATATTGGAGAGGATAAAATAGGTATCTTACATTTGTGAGGTTCTGTTATATATATTATATATATATATATATATATATATATATATATATATATATATATATATATATTATTGTAAAAAGTTTTTATTTTATTTTATTTTTTATTTTATTTTTTAAGATATTGGAGAGTATAAAATAGGTTTCTTACCTTTGTGAGGTTCTGTTATATATATATATATATATATATATATATATATATATATATATATATTATATATATATATATGTGTGTGTGTGTGTGTGTGTGTGTGTGTGTGTGTGTATATATTATTGTATAAACATTTTATTTTATTTTTCTAAATGACTGGATGTAATAACCTAGCATTTAAATGATATTTCTTTATTTCATTATGCATCATTTCTGGCATTCGGGTTAATATACAGAGACAGATGAAGACATCTTTCATTTTGTGTCTTTTGCATTGTACACTGTCTGTTTCTTAAATGGGTTAAATGGATTTGAACCAGACACCTTGAACTTGCCAGTTTCATGCAAATATGATAAGACTTTTAGTAATAGATAGATAGATATGACAAGGCTTAGATAGATTTGAGCCAAATGTGATAGATAGATAGCTAGCTAGATAGATAGATATGAAAGGGTTTGATAGATAAACAGACAGACAGACAAACAGACAGACAGACAGACAGATAGATAGATAGATATTTGAGCAGACTGTGATATATATATATATATATATATATATATATATATATAGAGAGAGAGAGAGAGAGAGAGAGAGAGAGAGAGGAGGGGAAGACAGAGACAAGGGAGAGAGAGACAGAACGAGGGGGAGAGAGAGAGAGAGAGAGAGAGAGAGAGAGAGAGAGAGAGAGAGAGAGAGAGAGAGAGAGAGAGAGATTTGAACAGAATGTGATATATTGATAGATATAAGGAGGCACAGATAGATAGATAGATAGATAGATAGATTTAAAAGCAGACTGTGATGGATAGATAAATTTGAGATTGTTTTAAATAGATAAATAGATTGATAGATAGAAGCAAACCAAGATAGAGAGATAGATAGATAGATAGATAGATATATAGATAGATATGAACAAATTGTCTTAGCTAGCTAGATAGATAGATATCTGTCGTATCCTACAATGCTTCTTGTTACCCAATGTAGGTGTTTTAAGCTTTATCCCAGTAACCCCTCTTTAGACAAACTCTTTGGACCATAATATTCATTACAGCCATTTTAAATGATAAACTTATAATATTCGTGTCAAACGATGTATTATTATCTATTTTACAAGGCTAACAGCTGTCAGAGGGGTGGTGGGTGGAGTGAGATTGTCAGTTGTAAAAATCACGTGACAC
>CM042159.1:15457446-15459946 GCA_023376005.1 Doryteuthis pealeii | reverse complement strand
GAGAGAGAGAGAGAGAGAGAGAGAGAGAGAGAGAGAGAGAGAGCTAGAAAGATGCGAGACAAAAAAAGATTGGAGAAAAGAGGAGAAAGGAAAAGACAAGAGAGGCAAATAGGGGAAAGAGAGAGAGAGAGAGAGAGAGAGAGAGAGAGAGAGAGAGAGAGAGAGAGAGAGAGAGAGAGAGGGGTAGAATGAAAGGGAAAGGAAAGAAATTGGAAGGGAAAAAAGAAAGAAAAGGTAGGATAAAAAGAAAGATAGAATGATGATAAGAGGAGAGGTAAGAGGGAGAGCTAAAAAGAATAACAAAGAAAAAAAAAGAGAAAAGAAAAGAGAGAATCGTAGTTGCGGTTGCGCCGTGAGTAGGAGGAAGACACACGCTCAAGCGACTCGAGGTGGCTTCCTGAATGGAAGTTCTGTTTGGCACACATAAAAGAAATTCAAAAACGAGAAGAGAAGGGATGATGGTGAGAGAGTCTAGGCTCCTCTCTGGATGCATGAATGAATAGTTCGGCTGAATTTCTGTCTTCATTTAAATGCCAGGCTACGGCACACACAGAAGAGCCACTGATACGCCGGCGAAATCCACAGGTAGGTATCTACCACGACAAGGAGCCGAGGCGGATCAACTATTAGCTGATATTACTAAACAGTTAGCCCACCCTGTCGGTTGAGGCGTTAGAATACACCGACTGCACCTCTGCAGAGAGGGTAAGACCCCCCCTAATAGGGCCACCTGTTGGCCGTAGGTGGCGACCCGTGATGCTTAAGGATAGAACCCAGATGGCTGAACAGTCCATGACCTGCAACGCCCCACTTAGGCCCTTACTTAAGCTAGACGGACGGTCGGAGAGGCCCCCGCCGATCAATCGGCTGGTCACGTCAAGCCCTAGCACCTATATGATTGCCCCAAGCCTATTGCCCTTATGGCATGCCCCAACCCTTTTTATCATATGGGTGCTAGAAGGCGGTGGCTGAGGGTCTACATGTCCTCGGAATGATGTTAAACTCTATCTGATGGTGAGGTTCCAGTTCTGGAAGTTTGGGGAATGTGGAGTAACCCTTCATCACCATTGCTCCCTGGGCCACTCTAACCCGGAGTGGTAGTACCTGTTAGGGTCCCATCTATGGGAAATATAATAGAAAAATGTATTTATAAAAAAAATTGAGTATCCATTAAGAATGACATTATTTGAAAATTTTATCGGCATAAAATGACGCACTGAGGTTGATATGCCGTAAAACAAAACAAACCAAACCAAACCTAAACAGTTAGCTGACATTATTCGATAATGGTCTACCGTTGGTCAATTGCTTAGGAATTCGATTCTCACCGGGTGCCTCATACTGGTGCCCTTGTACTAAATCTAACCTATGCTTAATCTTTTAACATGCCCAACGCATGGTGTAATGGTTAGCGTGCTACGTTAGCAGACATTATTCGTGAGTTCGATTCTCTCTAGGTGCCGTCGTGCCAAATCTAAGCGATGCCTTGTGTTTAAAACGGGCTAACACGTGGTGTAATGGTTAGCTAGGTAGCTAGACTAGCAGATCATTATCACTGAGTTCGATTCTCACTAGGTGGCCCATACAGGCGGTCATATTCTAAATCTTCGATTCTCATTGTTGAACTTGTGTTAAATCTAAGCTATGCTTATTTTTTTGTGCTCCATGAGTTGCCTTATGCTAAATCTTTTTGTAAAGGGCCCGTCGAGTGGTGTAATGGTTAAAGGGCTATGCTAGCAGACCATTACTACTGAGTTCGAGTCTCACTAGGTACCCCATGAGTTGCCTTATGCTAAAATAGTAAAGGACCCATCGAGTGGTGTAATGGTTAAAGGCTATGCTAGCAGACCATTACTACTGAGTTCGAGTCTCACTAGGTACCCCATGAGTTGCCTTATGCTAAATATTTTAGTAAAGGACCCATCGAGTGGTGTAATGGTTAAAGGGCTATGCTAGCAGACCATTACTACTGAGTTCGAGTCTCACTAGGTACCCCATGAGTTGCCTTATGCTAAATATTTTAGTAAAGGACCCATCGAGTGGTGTAATGGTTAAAGGGCTATGCTAGCAGACTATTACTAGTGAGTTCGAGTCTCACTAGGTACCCCACACTTCTAGCCTTATGCTAAATCTAACATATACCTTTTAAAAGGGACCAACACGTGGTGCAATGGTTTGCAGAATAAGCCGTCAGACCAATATTAGTGCGTTTGATTCTTAAGAAGTGCTTCCTACTGCCGGCTTTATTGTAAATCCAAGCTTTTAAAGGGCTCAACGCGTAGTGTAATCCTTAGCGAGCTTGGCTTACTGACAATTAGCAGTGAGTTCAATTATCACTAGGGGCTTCATACTGGCGGCCTTTGGCTAAATCTAAGGTTAATTTTTAAAGGACGCAAACGTGTGATGTAGGCTTGTAAACCATTACAAGTAAATTCGATTCTAACTGGGTGCTCTATACGTCTCCGTATCCTAAATCCAAACTATTCTTTGTCGTCTTGTA